>VZRV01004450.1:623475-755166 GCA_013398115.1 Falcunculus frontatus | reverse complement strand
GGAGGTGTTTTCCCTTTATTTTTTATCATCCTACTCTATTTTCAATTGGCAACAATTAAGTTACTCTTGTCCAAGTCAAGGTTTTTCCTGTGGCAGTAATGGGTAAGTGATCTCACAGTCCTTAGCTTGACCCACAAGTTTTTGCATCCTGTATTCTGTCCCTGGCCCTTTGAGGAGACACAGGGAGAGAGCAGCTGCGTGAGTGTCTGGCTGCCAACCAAGGGTGACCCACCAAGAAAACAAAAATATTGTCCATGATGCCTCAAAAGCCTTACTAACTAAGAAGCAGATTTTTTTCCTAAAATTATAGTTTACTTGCGTCTTCCTCCACAGTGTAATTTTTAATACTCTTACACAACTTCAGAGTAGAAGGATGGTCACAGTCATTCTACTTCCACTTTGTAGACTGGTCCAATCAAAAGCATTAAATATGAAAAGGTTGCAGAGATCATTTTTTCAGGCACTAAATACTTTCACATCATGACTTCGGCTGTGAGATAGCTTTTCAAATGCCTGACTACTTTCTTCTCAGGTGAATATAAACCTTCAAACTGAAGTGCTGGAGTGAAAACTGAACTGTGGCTTTCGCACATTTTATTCATGTCAGTTATGGTAAGTAATTTATCTCGAAAAAGTCATAAAAAAGAAATACTACATAAAGTGAACGCTATGGCTGCAGATATATACTTGTGTATGAACCCTCTGAACGTGCAGCTTCAGATCATATCTAAGGAGTGCAAAAATTCAGCAGTCTTGGATACAAAAGAGTTGTTTCCCAAGAGATCTGGAGTCTGGCTCATGCAGAACCTGACCTTTGGGAGAAAATTCTTCATAGTTTGAAGCATTTCAGAGGCAACAATACAAAGCACTCGGATTCAAAACATACTTAATAACAACAGATCCCTACCAGCTCCTTCTCCGCTCTTCAAACACACAGAAATTCCACAAAGCTTGTCCTCTCTCAAAAGCATGATTCAGCAACAAAACCCTGAGAAGTGGTGGCTGGGTGACAGACTCAAAAAGTGACACCAACAGAATTGCAAAAACATCCTCAAAAGGGATTATGGAAGCAAACAGTAACTGGAAGACTGCAGAGAACCAGGTTTCATCCAGATCTAACCAGGAGGCAGCAGCCCCAAGGACAACAGAGCTCTCAATCAAATAATTATTTTCAAGGAAAACACAGCATTTGAGGGGGGGGGGGTCTGCAAACGTCAAATGGTCACATTTCAGACAACTGATGAAATTATGTAAGATTCTGCCACGATTAAATAATAAACCAAGAAAAGAAAAACAGTCTCAAGGTATAACATTTTTTTTCCTTCTTGACATGGGGGATCAGGGCAGAATTCCAAGTGCAACTTGCCCAGAGTTATTGCAGATGAGCAGAATTAGCTTCCACTATCATCCTTTCTTGAGTACATATCATGCATATACATGTTCGTGTAGTTTCATATCTTACCTATAGAGGATATCTGCCCCTACAAGATGCTTACTGTGCTTTCTTTTCTCTAAAACCTTTCATTTCTAGAGAAGAAGATAATATATTCACCTTGGAGAAGGAATAACATTTTTATTACATGCAGAATCACTGGCAGAATCGGGCTTCACACTTTTACTTACAGAGTAAAAAGCCTTTGAGAAGGTGCTTTCATGGGCAGCTAAACAAACAACTCTATGAACTACTGGTCCAATAAATGCAGCCCTGCTGATGGTTGTCAAATGTGTGGTAATGCCATGAATTCAAGATCATCTCAAGCACTGCTTAAAATGTGGAATTTTTAAAAACACGCCTAGTACAAGAAAATAAGATATTTTCTAAAAAGAAAGCCCCACTTACTTTATATCTACTTTCTCAACATACTGATAACTGCCATCTGGTTGAATTTCCTGCATGAAATTAATTCCAACTTTGGTGTACTGGGCATACCTCAGAGAAAGAAAGAGATGGGAAAAGCTTTCATTTCATAACAAGGCAAATGAGGAAAAGCTACATTAGAAAGATGATTAAAATGATCACAGACACCATGTGAATATATATTAATATTTTAAAAAATCTGTTTTAATTTTCCTTATTAGACTCAAAGCAATTTCTTACAGTTTAATTTTATTTCAAATCCAAATACCTGTGAAAACTTTTTATAGTATCCTTTTAAATGAATCATGTAACCTACATTTTCTTTTCTTCTATATTCATTCACTCCTCCTTTTCACCATTTTGTATTGTCTGCTTTTCTAAGTCATTCTTAGTAAGTAGACTACTACAGTCTAAATTTTTTATTTAATAATTTTAACATGCACTACTTTAATCCTAATAGGACCTTTTCTTTCATTGTCCAGTGTATTCTCCTCTCTAATTCTGTCTTTTATATTTGCTTTTTCTTTTCAATATAGCCTCTTAATGCACAGAATATGCTGAGTTGGAGGGGATGTACAAGGATCATGGAGTCCAACCCCTGGCCCTGTACAGGACTATCCCCAAGAGTTCTAGCAGACTCCAAATTATCTTCCACTGGGCATACACCTTCCTTTGTTGCCTTTTTTCCAAGAGAAGATTCCTGTTCAGACAAGATGGTCTTTTGCCTCACCTGTTTGACTTTCGACATTTGGAAATTGCTGTTGCTGTGCTCCTAGGAGGGGATGTTTAAAGAGTGACTAGCACTGATGGACCCCAGCATCTGCAAAAACATTTTCCTAGTGACCTTACTCACTAATTCCTTGAGCAGCCTGAAGTCTGCTCTCCTTATGCCCAGAGCTCAGTTTTTACTGGCCCTTTTCCTAGTGCCAACAGATTTCAAACTTGATCACTTCCTAATTGCTGTGGTCAAGAGAGCCCCAGTCTCCACTTGGCCCACAAGATCCACTCTGTTGAGAAGCAGCAGATCAAGGAGGGCATCTTCCTGAGTCAGCTTACTTAGGACCTGTTCCATAAAATTGTCATCCAGGTTTTTCAGAAATCTCCTAGTCTGGGTTGTACCAGCTGTGTGATGCTCTCAGTTAATTTCTGGCAAGCTGAAGTCCCCCATGAGGACAAGGGCAGTTGACTTGGAAGTGTCCCTAGTTCCTCAAAGACAAATTTGTCAGCATCATCACCCTAGCTGGGAGCTCTAGAGTAGATTCCCACGATGACATCTGCATTATTTGTTTGTCCCTTGATTCTTATCCAGAGGCTCTCAGCTGTGCCCCTGGGAGACAGCAGACTTCCCTGTGAGTTGGGTCCAGCCTGCGTATCAGACTGTCCATTCCCCTTCGCAGGGAGTCTCCTATGACAACTACCCTTCTTTTCCTGTTAACAGAGGAGGTCTGTTGATGTGGGGTACAGGTGGTGGTGTTGCAGGAGGCCACACTATCCCAGAAGGACCTCTGCCCACCTCATCAGTGTCTGGCCTTCTAGGTCCAGAGCCTCACAACCGTTGTAAAGGTGCCAGCCTTACCTGACGAATTCTGAGAAGGAGGAAGAACCTTCTTCCTGGTACACACAGGGACTTGCTTCCAGCCTTCATCTTTTAACAGACCCTTGGCTACCAGCCCTTTGACTGATAATCCTGCAGGGCTCTGAGCCCATCTGCTTCTCCTCTGCAATGGAGGTTCCAGACACCAGAGAGTCTTGAGACTGCAGCTCCTCTGAAAATAATCAGTTTCTCTCTTGCTTGTTCGCTGGAATAGTGCTCATCACGCTCCTTGCAGCTGTTTAAATCTCCCATGGTTGTTCACAGCAACACCCGTTCTTCATCTGTTTGGCTGCTGAGGGCTTCAGGGTCATGATGGAGCTCTTGGACCAGGTTCCTGAACTCAGGAAGCCCCCTGCACAGCTGGATCTTACCCCTGGTGTTTCCTTCAGTCAGGGCCACTTGAGCTCCATACATCCATCAGGATGCATACACGTATCTACTTACAGATATGCCACCCCACCATAAGGAGACAGGAGCAGGTGACTGAATTGGTTCCTGGTCTTTCAGTCACTTTCCCCACTGCTCATCTTCTCTTTCTTTGCAACCTCTGTCCTCTCCAGATTATTTTTTTTTTCCATTTCCTCTCATTCACATTCTCCCTGGGTGAACTGCTCCAAGAACCACCATCAGTCTAAACAGACAAGAGGCTCCTGGAGGAGATGGTTGTTAGGGCTGCTGTAGTCTGCACAACTGTTCAGAGCCTGGCACTGGGTTTATAGGGTATGAGACCAGCTGTCTCAACACACAGCACAAGGATCAGGGCTGCAAGGGACAGCTGTTGCATTATGCAAGGAACCGCTACGTTTTAGGAATATTAATCAAGGTCTAAGTGAGCTTAGAAAAAAGTGGGTGAAATCACTTCAAACTACCCCCCATCTTAACAGAATGAGGTCTGTCTTAAGAGAAGAAGCCAAGCACACTCTCAGGTTCACATTCCTAGAGCTCAGGGAGTCAAGGACACACGTTAACCACTGAAGGCTGGTGTGGCTCGTTGTAGTCCCCTTTTTCTGTGAACTGTGTTCTCCTAAGGTCTCCCCACAAAACAATCAAAGAAGTCAAACAATACTTTGGAAGCAGAGAAAACCAGTATTTTTCCTTTCAAATAAACGAGTTGGCTGCCGGAAGGAGCGACGATAAAACATATGATGTTATGAGGAGATGAGAAGAATTATCTTCTTGAACCTCATATTCTAAAGTAACAACTTTTCTTGGTTTCTGCTTTCCCTAAACTCTTAATCAGAATCAAAACAGCAGCACAATTTAGATGGCGATTGCTCTAACCAATTAAAAAAAAAAAAAAAAAAAAACCAAACCAAAAAAACAAAAAAAAAAAAAAAAACCAAAAAAAAACCAAAAAAATCCAAACCAACAGAACGAAAACAAAACAAACAAACAAGAAAAACTGAACAGACCACTATTAATCCCTTTACTTTTCCTTTATTATTAAGATAATGAAGTTCCTGGAATAGACATATTATATCATAGTGTACACCTGAAATTTTTCCTTTAAAAATCCTAGCACATTAGCATCCCAATCGTGGTAGGGTTTTTTTGGCATTTTTTAAATGTCACTCAGGCTGAAATTAAATGAAGTTTGGCAAAAATATTCAAAGCCAGAAGCCTGTGAAATGCTTAGAAAAAGGAAGTAGTATTTACCCAGCACTCACAAACTTTCCAAGCATTAACAAACTTTCTACAACTTGACAGAAACAGTGTTGATCTTTATTACAAAGCTCTTCTTTATAGCAAGGAAAAATATATTATATATGTTAGAGAGCTGTACAATTGCAGTTAATCGATTTCTATCTTAAGAGCCCTGTAGGAAAAAGACTGGTTTCAACAGTTTGTGCTATCACACTGCATTAACATGCACAGGCAATGTGATCAGAAACCTTGCCAAAGGTTTCCTGCATTCCCACTTGCACTAATTTTTGTGTTCCTTAGACAGCCTTCCTGCTTTGGTTAAACATGATGGAAAAGTGAAAGCAGAGATGAGCATCAAATCCAGGTGTTCAAGGGATTGCTCCAGTAGATCATCATTACACAATGCAAAAAATTCTTGCTCAGCGTGATAGGCAAGGGACCAGGGAGCTTCAAGAGGAAAGGGAATAAGTAAACACCCAAACAAAGGACACATCAGCTCTGCACTTCTCAAGGCAATAACCACTGACTGTGACAAAGGACAATGGTCATTAACTCAGGGCCACATTCAAATTCCTACTGGCAGGCAACAAGTGGCTGAAAGAGACAGGCAGGGAGCTACACACTGTGACTGAAATATGTATTTACCACTCACATGTCTTACATTAACTGTGCACGTACTCATATTAAATATTTCTCACTTGTTCTTCCATGCTGTTCTGTGACTTCTTTATTCCCTTTCTCCTCTCCTACAAATCATGAATGTAAGCAGAAACATTGTCAGTACAGAAATAATGTCAAACCTGGGGTCTAAAATGCACATTGAAGCTGTTCTATAATACTGTAGCATTTTAGCTGAACATCTGGAAAACTTTTCATTCTTCTTTCAGAGAAATCTTTTAAGTGCCACTGGACTAACCTGGGAATGAAAGCCCAACTCTGTAACAGCCCACTTTTATCACATGCTTTATTTAACAGTTCATTGTTCCAAAAGCTTGCAGGTAATTTGCTTGATATATTGGCAATTACCTTCTTGGGCATAGCTGGGTATTTCTTCCTATGTAATTAAAACTGTTGAGTTGAGAAAACTAATCTAAGCCATTATAAAATAATGTAAGATCAGAACCTCTTCAACTTTGCTTTAACCTGGTTTTGTAGACTCCGAGATTTTCAATCCGATCTTAATTTCTGACTTTAGCTGAACATTATCCTTAATCTAAAGTGTCAGTAGTTAAATACATTTCACTTTTAAAAGATTTATGAACAAAGCCTCTTTCATTGCTTGGTACTTTAATAAAGATACAAGATGAAACTGCTCTAAAATGCAACTGTAGAAATGTAAAGAAGATTTCAAAACATGGCAGGTGTACTTCCAGGCAGAAAACTGTACAGATGAAGACTTACATATATCTGAAACCAGTTCCTTTACCAATTTTCTACGAAGCTTATCATGAAAACAAGACCTTGATTAAGAAGCACTCTCTGTGCAAGAAACAATCAAGAGACTGAGAAAGAGGCTTTTTAAACCTATGCTTGTATAAATAAACCAGGACTTGCATACCTGTGAGCCCTGTCTCCATTTGTCTCACTAAGTGCACCCCTGGAATCACAAGCAAAGCCTGAAAGTTGCAGCAATCAGGCAACTGCACATGAGCCATACATGATTAGACACTTATTGCATCCTCTGTAACCACTGAGCCCAGCAGAAGATCCTTTGAAATGTTTGAAGCGGACAAATACAAGGGAATCCAAAGTGCAGTTTGAAAGCTCATCCTGAAAGTCCCTCTCCAGTCTACAGAAGCAGAACCAGCTCTCTTCTATCTCTTCTCCTGCACCCTGCTTTATTCCCCAGAAGCCCAGCTTCAAATCACCCACTCATCCACCTGCAGGACACAAACCATTGGATTTCTTGTGGCACAATTCTTGTGTTGGTGATCTACTCAATTCCTCAATGGGATCAATAAATGCACAATGCCTAAATGCACAGCAATAAAAAGTTTTCTCGTAAATTTAATAAAACCAGTAAATTTATTAATCTGTTGCAGGGATTCCATCATTTAGTCTAGTTGCATTAGATAGCTCTTGTTTCCATGAGTAGTTAAAAAGGGAGCTTTCTATATTATGCTGATACATAAAAGCTGATCTTTAACAACAATATTAAATGTTAAAAACAATAGCAACTATATTGCTCTACTTTTTAAAGCCAAATTTACATTCTCCTGTAACAAGACAAGAAAAATAATATTGAAGCCTCAATTATGACCCAGTGTTCACAGAGCTGAGATGAGGTTCAGCCCCAGCAGTGTCAGTAGGTCTCTACTAGTTTGTTTAAGCAAAGATTAATCCCACTTCTGCACACAAGCACACACAAAAACAATCTTAGAGGCCAAATGTGGCCCCATTTAAAATTTCCTGGGTTTGCTGCTCTGCAATTTCACTTTCCATTTGCTTAAAGAATTAGGTCATTCCAAGCACTCAAGGAAATGTTTGTTTCTTGATATTTACTGTTAGCAGATATTCTAGCATAGCCAAACATGACTGCTGTTGATTCAGATCAGGCAAGGAACAGTCCTCATGGAAGGAACAACCCTCTCCAACAACAGGCAGAAATCTAGTTGGCAAAACTAACAGTTGTGGGTTATGCATGGTGTTCCCATCCTGGGATTCACATTGCAATGTAAAGAGTGGGGTTACAATGCTGCAGTAATTTTTACATACTTTTTGCACAACAAATGTGTTACCATGGATAAGGGACAGACAAAGCTCTTCTAAACCTAAATGATTTAAAATGTCCTAAACTAGACCTTGTCTAACCAAAGTTTCTCAAAAATCATACTTATCCTAAGGTATATTCTCACACACACAGCCACTGAGGGGCACTTTGAGGAGATATTCCCACTTCACAAAAAACTACCTAAGCCCAAAATCCACTGTGGAAATGCAACGACCAGTCCGGAAAACCTTTGTTTGGTTAAGCCCATGAATTTGCAAGTGAAATATTTTTTTCTTCCTTCTTTCTTATATATTCCAGGTATTTTGGACATTCCCAGCATTTTGTAAGCCGATACATCCATCCACTAACCAGAATTATTCTTTGTAGTTGACCACATAAGCAAATTCCTTAATATATTTGAAAAAGCTATGAGAGCTATATGAGGTAATATTGTCATTATTTTTAGTATCTAAAGAGCATCTTCTCAAATTTTGCCCCCCATGAAAGCAGAATTTGCCAAAGAGGCAGGCACATAGCAGTGACACCATAACATCCTGTGGCTGGAGTTCCCTCTCTCCAGTACCTTTTACATGAAGAAGAATCTTTTGTAGCTTTAAATCTCTGACCACTTCATGTCTTCTCGTTCTTAGACTGGAAGAGGCACAAGCGACCACATTCCATATTGTCCTTGGCAACCCTGATTTTTATAAACTTCAGGGACTTCTGCCTCAGCTCCCTCTTGTCCAAGCAACACTCCCAGCCTACCGGATCAATCCTTGCTCAAAAACAATTCCCTAACTGATCATCCCAACTGCCCCTCACAGAAACTCCTTGAAATCAGCTCACCAATATACTGGATCTGGAACTGCCCTTAAATATCCCCCTGCCAGCTGATTCCTCCCTTCCTGCCTAGCCTATTTCCCTGCAATGCTCAAAAGGGGACCAAAGGAAGACAAATCTATTGCCAACTATTCTACAACAGTTTGACAGAGCAATTTTCAACTTTCTATAGCTGCTAGATAACGCTACACACTATCAGCTTTCTGAAAACCTAATCGGTTTTCAATTACCAAAAAAAAAAAAAAAGGAGAGAGAGAATGAGAGAGAGCAATTAAGGTTGAAGCCAACCAGTCTAAATTGCTCAGTTTCCCAAACTCTTAAGGAAAAAAAAGCAGGTTTGTGCACATTTTGACAACCCAGCTCTCTGATTTGCTACATTAGCAAATAATAAATAAATAATAAATGCTGGAGCCAACAAATTCAGAGCAGTACTCAGTTTTCACTAAGTGTTTTGAGAAAGCAAGGATCCACTTTTTTTGACTCTGAAAGCTGCTTTGGGACATGCAGCCTTCCTATAAACAACCACTTTCACTTCTCCCTCAGTGTTCAAAAGAGGTTTCTGCCATGCTCGCTTCGTAGAAAGGCAGAAAGCAAAGACTGCTTGAAGAAACCTATCTTTTCTAAAATGCTTGTTTTCAAATTCACATTATCGCCAATCACGCATTACTTCAACCTTCTCTCATACTAACCTAAAGTCCCATAAAAAAATGTTCCAGATTCTTCAGGTGTGGCAAAGGATTGTATTAGCTAAAGCTGACAGCAGCATCCAGCACAGACATCTCCATTGATTTGCACACCGCCCACTTCCTTTGCATTTTAGTACACCAGGTTATTTACCAGACTGGGGGTTTTTTAAAGTCTTATTTTGTCTGTTGTTATTTGTAGTTTATTTGTTGGGAGGGGATGTTAAAAACACAGTAAAAGCTTCAAATCATCAAATCTTTAGCTATGTATACTCCATTTCAGATTTTTGCCAATTAGCTATTGCTGGGCTTTCCATGTTGAAATAAAATTCTATTAATGTTCTTTCAGACCTACTTATCACTCTATTTTTGAAACTAGCTTTATTTCTTTGTTTACTTCCAACACATTACTGAATTCCAATGAAAATCCCTAGGGCATTTCACATTTACTCAAAGTCATCTCTCCTGAAGGCAAAATGCACTCCTGTGCTGCTCCTCAAAAATGTGCTCGCCTGACACTGCCGAATATAATGACATCTGAAGCTGAAAACCCCAGACAGCCACAGCTTCAGCACTGTCTGTCACAGTGGGCTCATTTACTGAGGGTAGGGCAAAAATAGATCGTGTCACTCCAACACATTGCATATAAAAGACACCTCCGTGCTTAAAAAAAGCAGCCCTTCCAAAATTTTACACCACCCTCATTAAATTAAAATCTCCAAGCAGCTCGAAGCCTTTCTTGCAAGCCTTATCCATAAGCCAATTTCCTGATCTCTTTCTGGACCCGCTCCAGAGCGCTGTAGAAAGCACCACTGAGTACCCGCAGTTATTGTCTCCACCACGACTTTGCTGCATCAGCCAAAATATTTTAAATGCTTCTTGTTCACCTAATATCTCCTTTCTCTAAACATATTAGCCTCCCCCTGCAGGAGACAGAATACTCATTTAATAAATTCTGTACCTTGCTGCTTTCAGATCTGTCTGTTTGCAGTTTATTTCCTGCAGAATTTTTTCTTCCCCCCAAAAGCCTTGGAATTAATTCCAAATCAGATATCTTGGAGAAGTACTTTATCATAATTTCTATGTTATCTTATATGCAAGTGCATAAAACATTGATTTTTAATCTCTTTCTTCTGTACTGTTTGTCAGACTTTCTCCCCTGAAGAACAAAACTGGTAGTGCTCAAAGTCCTAAATCACGGACTGGTTTTAAATGAAAAGAATCATGAAAATCAGAGAATAATTACATGCCAGAATAGAAGCAGTACACACCTGCTCAATGAAACCCACACACTTAGCTTTGATCACACTTCTCACTTTTAATTCTGCTAAAATACGCCGCTGCTGGTGCTTTTATCCGGATCACCAGAAGCAGAGACCAACCTGGTCTCCAATTTCACATCCAAACTTCCACAGAGTTCCAATTTTTTTCCTCCCAATATTTACTTCAAGGCTGCTCTAGTTTCTATTCATGACCATACACAGTTGTCAAACACTAATTATCCTCATTAGGCTAAACCCAGACACCTCATTTCCAGCTGCATGGCTGCTCCCTTCATGGTTTTTTGGAACTGCAGAGTTTCAGGGTTGCTTGGGAAGGCACATATTTAAGTCAGAAAGCTTGACAGGCAGCAGTAAGATGTTCCCACAATTTTTGCCATCCTGTGGTATTTTTCCCTGCCCTTCTGGCTAAAACAACTTCCATCTTACAGAGCACTCAAAATACTTACCACATGTCCATACCCCAAGTAATAGTCTCCCTCTCACTTGTCTTTCTTTGCACTTCGGTAAATTACAACTTCATTCACTATTTTCACTTTCACCTCTCTCCAGATACATATAGGCACTAAATTCACTTGTTCTGATTTTTTTTTCAAACATTTCTTTGAGAAACAGAATCGTAGAATCACCCACAGCATTGCCATGGAGCATTACCATTATGTAAATTTTGAAGTTTTCCTGCACCTAGAAACAATCTATGAACGGAATGGCAGTCTGGAAGCAACAGAGATCATATGTGATGTGGGGAAGAAAAGCCACTGATCTTTTTTCTCTTCAAACCAGATCTACTGAAAGGCCCAGCACGATTCAAACTGAAATCTGTAGAGGCATGCACACACTCACCACCTGAGGCTTCAGTTTCCTGTTCATATACTGGTGAGGATGCATTTGCAAGACAGATTATGCAATGCTAATATCTGCAGTAGCCATGTTCTTTCACATTTGTTCTAAAAAAATAGGGTCTAATATAATGGTCTGGACTAAAGGAATCACAAGGCTGATGTCAATGCAGACCCTTATGGTCTTTACTCCAAGAACACAACTGCAAACAAGTGAACTGTATCCAAACAAACAAGTCCCAGCACAGGGAACTCTGGATGGCATCATTTTCTATTAGATTGCACCAGGCTGCAGAAACTTGCTAAATGGCTACTGTTTGAGCTAGCAAACTATGAAGAAATGGGGGGGGTTTAGTGCTTTTAGCACTTTTAACTGTTTGTGGATTACCCAATAAATTGTTTTTGAAAGTTCTTTCCATCTCCAAGTCATTTGGAGATGTTCTTGTGCACACACCAAAAGAAACTGAACAAAACAATCCCCATGTGATGCTTGACATGTGGTTAAGCACTGCTCAGGATCTGTCTTTCATGCCTGGTTAGAGTATGGATCAATGTTTGCTGTGGGAAGGCTTCTCATCCTCACTCTTCCCATCAGCCCTCGAACAGGGCTTGGCAGCTATGTTATTCCTCCCCACTTTGCTCACTTCCAGGGCCACCACTGAATCCTTTTCGTACTGATCTAAAAGGCAGCCTCCAGGGTGTTAAGCCCCGGCTCACTCAGCGACTTTAAGGGGAAGGTAATTAGAGTCACTCTGGGCCACGCACAGGAGAAAGAAAAAAATTCTCAGGAGGCTGAATAGCAAACTTTTACCTGCAAGCTTTAGAACATTAAGGTAGAATGGAGTACTTGGCAAATTTTAAAACATCACCCAGGCAAAGTAAAGAACTTCCCAAAGCACTGACTCAGAAAACGTTAACCCATCCAGATAAAGCAAGGCACTTCACAAACTTTGCTAAGACAAACTTAAACTTAGCCAGCTTGAAGTTATGCAGACACAATAATGCACTCACCAAGGCATTGACTTTTTAGTCTGGCTCACTATATATTTTGAGAAGAAGAAGTCAGGACAAGGAAGAGAGAAAAAGGAGAGAAAAGGATCATCATCACTTTTGGGTCCAGCATGGTCCCAGCTGCTTTTAAAATCCAAGGCAGTCCTGAAGCCCTTTAACTACAAGCTCTATTGAGAAAGCAGTTGAACCAAACAGTACCACACAAATAGGCCTTACACTGTGCCTGCAGATACAACAGAGGGAATAAATATGGTAGCAGAAGTGGTACCTCTACAACGTCATTGCTTTTTTAATTTTAATCAAGTGAAAGGCTTAAAATTTGCTTTGCCTTGTAGAGGGTAAAAAGCAATCTCCTTCCTTCTCAAAACCTGGCATTTTAGGTACATCTCTGGCCATTGGACCAAGGACATCAGGAGTGCTTATTACAATTGCTAGCCCAGATTTCATCTCGAGATAAAATCCCCTTCTTTTGCAGTTCTCCCACACCTGTAGATCATTTCTAGCATCGCTTCAAAGGGACAGAGTTTGCCACAAAAAAACCCTCCAGTGTGAAATGATACACCTCAAGAAAAAGAGTCAGGCCAGCAAAGGTGTTACAGCTTTTCAGAGGGTCAAACCAAACTCTTCAGATATTTGGTGCCACCACAGCCATAGACAGAGAAGTTGATCCACAGCAAGAACACCTCTGAAATTCAGCAAAAAAAATTTAAAAACCATCCAGAGCTAAAAAATGCTTCCCTGACCTATCCACATGAGATTGCCTCCCCTCTAGTTATTAACAATGGTCCATCACACAAGCTTAAATTCAGACATAGATGAAAAAGGCAACTCTTCTGGAAGCTGAAACTCTGCTGACAAAATGGAGCTTAGAACTTTCCCTCTTAACACAGAGATGGTGCCTCATTCCCTGACCATTAAAGTGGGGCCAATTAAAACTTTTTTTTTAACATATTGCAGGCTAGATTTTAAGCTCAAAGTCTTTCCTAAGTCTTTTAAAACACATTTCAGAGCCCTCCAACAGCCTGCATGACATAATAAAAAAATAGCACTTTCAGACAGGCTGGGACTTTTTAATGTGCTTGACTGCAGGGACTTCACCCTTGGAAACAAAATTACCTGGGTAATTAAAAAAATAGTTGAAAGGAACATATACATATTCTAAGTGGAAGAGAATTTAATTGATATTTTACTGTAGTGTACCCTACAGACCATATACAGAAGGAGTTACTGAGGTGAAAGTCAAGACTTCTCAGGAAGAAACCTTTTAGGTGATCAAAACTAAAAAGCACCATTTGCTCATTTTCATTTAATAGCTTATCTGTGATCAGTCCAGAGGGAGAATCCAGAGGAATAAATATTCTATAGTGCTATATACTAAAGTGGGTAGCCCAGGGAAGTGGGTGAGATCTTAAAGGCCTTTTCCAACCTCAGTGATTCTGTGAAAAGCACATGATCTCTATTTCTCCATAGTCAGTATCACATCTGATGTCTGGTATTTATTGGCTCATTAAACACATGCTTTGCTTTGAGACACTAAGTCTGATTTCACATTCAGCCTTATGAGGACATCCAGAAAATATAGCACATTTTCTGCTGCTCAAAGCAGTCTCTCAGGAAGCCTTAATGGCAGTGTCCATGTAGTCTTTGGCAAAGACTGCATCAGGGAAACTTTAATGGCACAGAATCACTGTTCTGCTTGTTGCTAGAGCTGCTGTAAATGAGGAAAACAAATTTAATAGGATTAAATTACCTATTTTAGGCCCCAAAAGTTGGTGACTGATTTGCTGCAAACTGTTTCCTGACAAAATTATGTAGCAAAATGCCCTAGTTATGACAGCCTGAAGCCCAGGCTTGCCACACAATTATAGCCAGGTGTACAGGAAATCTTTTGTCACAGCCCTACATAGAATTTCTCCTTTCTCCTGGTACTTTCCGACTGATCTCATCAGGAGGCTGGGGTTTGAAACTCTGGCTGGTTCACAGCGAAGCCAGTGTGTGAGTTCTGAACACCAGGGCCTGGAGTAATGTGGTCCCTCAGCCACGGAGAAAGTAATTTTCCCTATTCAGCTCTTACAGACTTGAAGAGTAAATCAGGATGACAGTGAATGGGACTCCAATCTGCCTCTCCCAATTTCTTAACATTTCCATGCTGGGAGTCACATTCTGGATTGTGGTTACAAAACCTCTCCCATGATATTTTGATTTCACTTAGCCAGTAGCTCAGAAAAGTTTGTGTTTTTGGAGAAGCTTTGCCCAAGGCCCAGAGAGGCTCCAGCTGGAGATCCTTGATGTTATCAGGCACAAGCACAAGCACCAAGAAGCACACAAGCGCTAATTTTAACCACTTGGGCACTGCTCAACATGTGCAGTGAGACCAGATTGAAGCCTCCCATCTGGCTGTGGTGGATCCTGTCTACCTGACTGTTGCCTTCTTCCGAGCACACCTCCTTATATTTAACATAGAAAACTTCTAATTCTGAACACACACGCACACACACAAAAAAAAAAAAAAAAGAAAAAGAAAAAGAAAAAAAAAGAAAAAGAAGCAAACTTGCAATTTATGGATCAATACCTACTGTCTCCCTGGGAAATTTATGTCATTATAAAATATAGTTGGTGCCTCTTGTCAAGAATGACAGAAACCCAGATGTTATTCTACACAATGTAAGCAAATGTAGATTTTCCAGACTGTTGCCTAAAGAAATTTTGGAACAACCACTATATCCATCATAAACATCAACATATCCAGTCACTGCCACTGGAGATGATAATTAAGAGCTAACTACATGAGGAAGCATCCAGCTCTTTATTTACTCCATAATTTAAAATGTTACAGCTAAGATCATCATTATCTAATTTCCAAACAAGAAGACTTGCTCAAGCTGACTGATTCTGTTCAGAAAATTAGCCCGAGGTTTATCTTTGTCACCACAGCCCTCAGAAGACAGCTACAGTAGTTAGTGTCTGCCAGCTGATATTACGTGGAAATGTGGAGCAACAGCTCTTGTAAGCAGACATTTGTGCTGTTTAACAGTGTAAGAAGGGCTCTCACCAGAACAGCAGCCCTAGAGATTAAATAAAATGGGAGAGAAGTGGCTCAGTTTAGGACAAAAGGATATTGTGTTTGAAGCGTTGATATTTCACCAAATAGTCACAGCATTGCAGGGCAGAGGGAAAGCCAGCAGATCTGTGTTTACTGTTTGAAAACTGGCAGCACGAGATACACACAGAAAAGAGGTACACGCAATTAATAAAAACAGCTCTTTGTGTTGGTAAAAAACTGATTGTGAAAACATGAATGAAGGTCACTATCAAATAAACTGATATTTCAGTGTCTGCAAAGTGACAAAGCACAGAAAACACAGCCTGCATAAAGTGACCATCCGCCTGCCTTAGAGAGGCTGGTGCTCTCCACTGGCTCTCCACAGCATGGTGCTACACCATTTCACTTCTACCTGCATCCAGAAATAACCTCAGAAAGAAGATCCAGACAGTAAGGTCTTTCCAGTCTTGCTTTGAGAAAGAAAACCAGGGAACCTGTTTCCATCTCTAGGTCAATTACAGATGCCTTAAAGGCTTTTGTTCTAATTCTACCCCTGTGTCAGAAGCCTGTGTGCTCCTGTGCCACAGCACAGCTTGAACACAGAGAGATCTGCTTCAAGCCTTGCATTTGCTCCCTTCAAAAAGCTCCCCCCTAAGACAGCTGTCCTACCTTAGCTGCTCTTCTAGTCTGCCCACAAGGACCAAAAGAGCCACAGGAAATTTGACATATGTGACATCATTTCCTTAAAACACTTTCCTTGGTAATCCAACAGTGAACCTAAATGTTTACCTCATCCAGCCATCAACTGCTGGCATTGTTATTTCATGAACTGAAAAAAAGAAAATGAATCCATGGATAAAACATAATCGCTTTAGATCAGGCTCTTCTCCATTTAACATGAAGGAATGGAGAAGGGTGAACAATTCCAGCTACTACTGCTGTGTTTGATAGCAGACATTAATCATTTCAGTATATATCAAGAAATGCTGCACTGCCATATTATCAAAGAAATATGTCACCCCTCTGTACAACCTACTTCAACCCTAAGGGTTTGCTCAGTTGCTCTGAAAAAGCTGAAATCATGTATCCAAGGCAGTAGGACTTGAAAACCTGGATTGGAATAGAAATATCGCTGACAACTTGAAGCTTTTATAGAAAAAAAATTTAATTTGTTTACTTAAAACTATTTTTTTCAACTTCAGGGTTAGTATCCACTCTTCATACAGACAGATGACTTTGATTTCAGAAATCTCTGCCGTGACCTGACAAATGTCCTGCACTAGTCAGTACTGAAGAGATCCCTGTGATGTCCCAGTCTACATCCAGCACAGCTCCGATGCAGAGGTACTGATGATACCTGCATTTTCTCAAATTTTAGCAAGAGGAGACATTTGCCATGAACATGTGCAATTTTTTTTTTTTTTTAAACAGGCTGCACAGCTCTTCTTTGCAAGTGAAGTTTCGTTGGTCTGTGGCCTAAAACTGCCTCTGTTCACGGGACTGGTGCTTTGCAGGGACCCCATGAGAGGGGCAGAGGAAACATTGGCCAGTGTCTCACTCATACGGTGTGAGGACAAGTGGATCTCGGCACTAGGTTTAAAATGCTGACTAACAGCCAAGTCTGGATGAATTTTGACAGCACATCAAGCTCATCGAGAGAGCGCAGCAATCCACCTCCACAGCCTGTCCTCAAAACCGCGCTCCTAACAGGGCAGCACCACGCAGATAAATTGAACCTCAGTCAAGATCAGTTACGCCAGCTCATCTTGCAGGAGCAGCACTCAATTTGCTCAGTAAATACTCAGCAGTAAGTTCAGTACAGTCAGCTTTAAGGTTGCCTTATATTTCACATTGCAAATACCGTGGCACTTCATCAACAACCGCGCTGCTCACACACACAGAGCTTTCGTGTTAGCGGGGTCCTGTTGATACTTCTCAAACTCCAGTTTAGCATTTGGTAGGATACATTAAAGAGAGACAAAAGCGAGTTCTAGAAACAAATTCTAGTCAAAGTCAGCTTCCTTAGCTACCTGCCACTTTCAGGATAAATTAGTTCCTGCAGGGATTACCACCAGCACGAGCACCAGGCATCCACCCACACGGCACATTCAGCTCTTACGCTTTCAATTCATTAGTCCCTTCAGCTGGGTTAGAGGTTTCTACAACCTCTCTGAGGGCAAACAAGAAAGCTTAGATGACTTCCTAACCTCTTTTAAAATCTTTAACAAGGCGTTTAAAAACGCGACAGTCATTTCTTAACAACAGGGATTAGAAATTTTTCTTGTACTGAAATAACATTCAAACCAGAGCTGACAACGTCTCTGAAAAGCTCTTCAAGCAGCAGTGGTAATGTATGCAAAACCTCAGGATTGTAAACCATTTAGATCATTAGATTATTTCAAATTACCCTCAAAAAGTTACAATGGTGCCTGTAAAAAAATTTCCAGTGAATGAAAATCATTAACCGTGACTGAAATGTCTTAATCTTAAATTATTTCGACTTCAATGTGCTGTTCCTCCTGACATGTTATTAATTATTATTGCCAGCGTGTATTCTCCGTTTCTACAGTAAAAAGTTTCATTTCTTAATTAGTCTCTTAGCAAAAGAGCATTCCTTCATAGAAGTTTAGCTTTTGAAACCTATCACACTCAATTTAAGACCATAAATCAGCTTTTTCTCTACACCAAATACTCAAATGAGGGAAAAATATTTCCAGAAAATAGAAGTATCACACTTTGGTGAAAATAAGATTTCAAACGGGAAGTTTTTAAATGGTGAAGCTACCAAAATCATAAGAATGGATAAATTACATCAGACCCAAAAATCTGATCGTTCACCCCATTATCTACCTCTAACCATTTCTGGAGAAAGATGAACAGCAGAAAAACACAAGAGTCAGAAGTAGTGCAACAAACCTTCTTTCCCAACAAGTTATTAATCCACGAGAATGTTTCCCACCTGACAATTTAATTTCTTTAATGGCTTCTAGTGTGGTCAATAATTTTATTTGTCTCTTCCCCTGATTCACCAGCTACTTTGGTTTTTTTGTTCCAGAGAAAGCCAGGACATTTCTAAGACATTACGTCCCCTTGAAAAAAAAAGCCACAGTGGCACTTTTCCAATGCATCACATTCACTTGTCGCCTACTAATTTTATCCTCTGTGAAAGTTTGTCGACACATTTAGCGCAGCATCCGCCCACCCTGACCACTCCCAAGCTCCCGGGTCCCTCGGGAGCGCTGCGGGCAGCGCAGTTTTGACGCCTCCTCACAGTCCCTGGAGCTCCTCGGCAATTAAAGCCACAAATTACCCTGCGCAGTCGTCTTCATAGAGTGTAGGAGGTGTAAAACACTCTTAATTTCCCTCTGGAAGCTACCTGTGTCATGCGGCACAGCACAGTCCCCATGGGCTGCCGGCGGGGCAGGGTGACATTAACTGTGCGAGGGAAGATGCACATATGGAGCGAAAACTCCAGCATCACTCACTGCTCTCCGGGGAAAACGCCGAGCTGGGGACCAGACTGTGAATCTCCTGACTCGATTTCTTCTGCCTGTTACCAAAGCCTTTGTATTTTTCCAGCCTGGAGCCTTTCCATCTCGCCATTCACAGCTTCACCTTTCCCTTACACCAGTGGGATCCTGGAGAGAGTGTGGGGTGGGATGAGGAGGAAGAAGGGCAAGTTTGCTTCAAGGGTGGGAACCAAAGGCTTGATTCGTAAGCTAGGAGTGTAAATAAGATCTTTTCTCACAGCCTCTGAAGCTCATTTTAGCCAGAGCCTCTAGATCCAGAACCTGGAGCCAGGATTTAAAATATTTTTGCCTGTAAAGCACACTGACATCACAGCAAGACAACAAAAGTTTTAACTGCTACAAAGAAAACAAAAGCAATGGAGCTGTGTGAAACCAAGTCAGTCACAATCTAACCCTTCTCAACCCTATCACAAAGGCTTACAACAACATGGAGCAATCTTTGTCAGTGTCTGTTTTCTACCATTGGACCATGCAGCCTTTCTCAAAACCTGTTCCTAAATGAATAAAAAAATCAGCTGCAGAAAGTGAGAAATCTGACAGCAGTTGTCTGGTCCTCACAAAGGAATTGGACTGTGAGAAGGAAAGCTGGACAGAGAAATAAAATGCTACAACACCACAAGAAAGGAAAACGAAATAAACAGGGAGCCCATGCAGTAAATTCCCAAAATGAGATCCTTCCAAAGCATAAACAATCCCATTGCTTTTAGCTTTTGGCAGTGTGCTGGCATTAATGCCTTTCCTGCTCAGGTCTGAGACCTAAGCATGTGCAATTGCTTGCAGAACCTGTCCCATATGGTGGGACCAAACAAAGCACTGAGAGCTCATTGCTCTCGCCATAAACAAAGCTTCGGTGGAGGTCCATAGAAATCTCAATGGGAAACAAATGTTCCAATGATAAGGCAGCTGCTGCAGGATCGTATCTCTCAGCCAGTGACAAAGAGAAGGAAGGTAAATGCTTTCCACCTCAATTCTCTTTTTCTGCGTGTTTTCACCTACGGGGGAGTGCATGAAAAATGTATTTTGAAGCACGTCAAAGCAGGAAAAATTCTATTTGCCACTAACAGACGAATTAGCTCTGAAAAGTGCCTTTAACTAAGTCAAGCTGCACATCAGACCTTCCATGCCGTTACTTGAGAACATGACTATAGCAATACAAGAAAGTAATGAGTTGTCTCAATAAGGCTCAATTTGCTGGCTTTGTGAATCAACAGAAAATACACAGCAACTCAAATTCATCCCGTGGTTATGTGCAGACCTGCATGCTCGTGTTTATGAGTACATATAAAAACCTGGAATCAGGCTGAGCTCCTCTTCATCATACTCACCTATAAACGACAAATTGTGTCAGTTAAGGATCCAGATAGTTTCAGCAGTTGCTCCGAGTCTCCATAGTTCAGCCAAGGTCAAAATAATAAAATCTATTTACGCCACTTGAAACCTGGGCTTCTCCAATGCTTTCTGTAGCCTACACAGGGCTGTAAAGGCAGAGAGGAGCCCCTGGAGATCAAGCAAAGATCAACAGATCTCCTCCAGCTTTTGCAGCCTTAAAAAGTTAACTGGTCTCAGCTGCAATCTGTAACTGACACAGCTGAAACCTTCCTGTAATGAACTTTTTTTTTTTAGTCTCTGCTGCCTCTTTGTCACGTCCTCCATGGCTCACAGATTAGGAACCAACGACATCCGTAACACAGCTCAGTTTGTGAATGGAATGGGATTTAGGATGTGGCTATCATATCAAACAGGCAGAAACAATTTTGCACAGTGACAACTTGCAACTCAGAGAATTTCCAAACATAACATTCAAAGCTGGGGGGTCTGAACTTATGGTCTTAGTAATGATTAGCACTCGACCATGTCACAGCTCCCATTAGATGCTTAATAGACTTTTAATAATTGTTATGATAAAATGCAGCAAAATAATTGAATGGGATTTGAGCAATTTAGTTATTAATTCAGTTATTTGTATTGCCATATACTCACTGATCTCGGGTAAGAGTTCTATATTAAGACAAAAAGCACTCTGGAAATCAATAGCTCATGACAAATTGCCAACCAGTCTTTTACTGTTCTCGAAAGTATCTGTGTGCAAACTTTAAAGCCTCTGGTTTTTACCTACATTTTACAAGTTCTCAGTTAATCTGTACAGGTTAGCAAAATATGGATACATGCACACATTTGTGGTAGGGAAGCTCAAAGCACCTTTATTTGGACATCAGGTGTTTCCCTCTTAATCATTCTGACAAAACACATCATAAAATTTTTCTCCTGTGATCTACCTGTTCACTATTTTACCTGACTAATCAAGCTGAGGCATGATGAGACAGGCACTTTCATTCTTCATAATTTTGTGTGTTTTATTTATTTTAGCGGACAGTCAGTGGAGGGACTGCGTAAAGAGGATGTTGGAATCAGACCCTGCACTTTTGCAGTGAGTTGAGATAATCTTTGCAGACTCCTTTATCTGATGCCTCACAGCTTTTTGTTCATGGTAGTACACAGATGGAAACCTTAGCAGTGCAGAAAGAAAAAGAAGCACTAGAAGCATAACAAACATGACAAAAAGTGGTTGCTTGTTCTCCTTGCAGAAGGACAAAGATGACAAAAGCAGCAGCAGCAGCAATGCAAGACTATTTCTCCCTACCCGCACATGAAGCACAGTAGCCAAAACCAAACTCAATGTGAAAAATTTGCTCCTTCCCAGGTTACAATGCATGGGCTTAATTTTCAGATTCCAGCTGTAAAAATTCTCTTGACTTTCTAGATATCAGTGTCACATGTGCTCCTTACTACATCGCATTCAAACTTGAAGAGATTCCTCTCACATTTGGGTGCCCTGTGTGAGCTGTCTTACAGAGATTTAACATTTTAAGGACTGTCTGTCTTCCCCTCTGACAGCTCACAAGGGCTGCATTTTTAAGTTAAATATCCAAAAACTGAGGCATGAAAGATCATCACCACATCTCATCCAGCAGGTCTCAGACAGCTCTACCCTAGGATAGAAACAGCCGTGAAGAAGCAGCAATCTTTTTTCAACAACAAAACGAGATAAAAAATAATGAACGCAGATGTAGGCATCCCACTTTCAACTACCTGGGTTAGGGCAGATGAATCCCAAACCCAATGTTTATGTTGCCCACTATCTCTGTGTCAAAATCCAAAGAATGTTGCTGTATAATACTGGCTTTTTTACCGCACCCTGATAAACTTCATATGCAGTGATTCTGTCAGATTGCTGGAAAGAGATTTCCCACAATCCTCATTCCCATGGTATCTGCTGATCGCTTACGTTTTCTGGTACATTTCTAAGAGACTGAGTTTAGCTCAAATCACAAACCAGTTGGGTCAGCCTTTTTGATCCAGAGCCTGATCAGTCCCAAAGTATGCCAACTCCAGTCTATATGCTACATAAACTGGTATTTTATTTCTAGTAATTACATATTAATGAAACCAGGACTGAAATTTGTGATTTCATCTGTGACTCTTTCTGCTCACACATTTTAAGTAATATGACAAAAATTCACAATGGATAAATTATGCTGCTTAATTTGAAGTTCTAAATCTTTATGTGATTTGGATAATTTAGCTTGCATTAAACAATTTGGAAAGCAGAAAGTACTGACATGAAAAAATAATTGGAACAAAGAGAAAGGCAAAATAAAAGAGCAGAAATGAGGACTAATGAAAGACAATTAAATATATGGCAATCTGGAATAAAGAATTCCAACACTAATTTTGAAAGATTGCTCTGGAGAACACAGCTGGAATAAACAATTGCTTTTACTGAAAAGGCTACACAGCTTTGGCTGGTTTCTTTATGGTTTAATTAATTATTAGTACAAAACCATTTGCAGCTATCTGACATTTCAATCTAAGTGAGACACAAAAATATGAAAACTGGAGTCAAAGGGAACATACATTTTCCCAATTTTAATGACAAACATCAGTAATTATCCGACTGAATACCAGGAGATGAAAGTAGTGGTGGTAATTTTCTCTGAAACTGGCTATTTCCTCTTCTTGGGGTGATTTGCAGACAATTAATCAGAGAAGAAACTATGTTCATTGTGAAGGGCAGCCTGGCATGAGAGAGCAAATGTGTTCAGTGTGTTTCACCTCTGCAGGGTTGCAGAAAATAACCTGTCCTGGGAAAATGGCATTTTTTCAGCTACACACATGGGAATGATACAATGCCATTTGGACTAAACAGTAGCATTTGTCTATGAAATCCATTCAGCTTGTATTTATATTTGATTCTGTATCCCATGGTTTGAATAGAGGTTATAATTCACTTTGAAGATCTGTACTTCTGCAAAACTTTCAATAGGAATGTATCTAAAGATAATTTTGTTTCTTTAAAAGAAAATAGAGAGGAACTACTAGTTATTACTTCTGATGAAAATGTATCAAATATTGGAATTTTTATATAAGCAAATTTAGCAGCCTTTTCATATGCATTCAGGCAACAAGATACAAATTAAATTTACATTTCTGAACTCTATTTGTTACATGAATAAATATGGATTAGTGGATTGAGTCAGGATAAGCTTATTCTATTACAGTTGTATTTGTCTGAGATTATTTACAGTGTTCTACATTTCCCCCGATAGATTTGTTTGGGTGGGTTTTGGTTTTTTCTCCTTCTTGTTCATTCCAGGATGTCTGCATTTAGTCAGAGGTGTCTACTTTTTCTGCAGCTCTTTTTTTTTTTTCTAACAGAATTTATGTTTTTTACACGTTAGAGAAAAATATTTTAAATGTGTAACTCAAATAGTCACAAAATTATTTGTTTGGAGGAAAACTGAGAGCAAAATAATAGTGCGTGGTTGTTTTTTTTTTTTAAACCGTGGTAATGGCTTATTTTGCTGGAACAGTTGAAAATTCGCTTGAGCCATTGAGCAGATGGGCACGTGATTGTCCCACCCACTTCCTTAAATCCCTGCATTTTGGGAACCAAGTCCATTTGTGCTCCCGTATCCCTCCTGGCTCCCGTATCCCTCCCACTCAACAGCGAGCTGCAGAGGCACTTCCAGACTTGCCCACCAGCGACAGCTTTGCCAGTGAGCAACACATTCGAAGTTCAGCAGCTACTTAGAGGTAGGTGTTAATAACCAGACCACCAACTCAAATAGCACCACCTCCACTCCACAAACACACCAACATCTCGCCTTCCATCCTTTCGCACAGCGCCTGGGGCGGGGGTGAGCGTTGCCTTAGGGCAGAGCTTATCATTCTGTGTGGGAGAATCAAATCTGTCTTTTCCCTCCTCTCAGGTCTACGTTTATGCAAATCCCCCCCCTCCGCCAAGCAGTTTACAGATGGAGGGTTGAATGAACCAACAGTATCCTTGGAAGCGGAAGATTTAAAAAAAAAACAACAACAAAAAAACCCACCAAACCATGTTGAGCAAGCTTCTTTCTCATTTCTTACAAAGCTCCATCACCGAGACTACTTTCCTGAGCCAGAACTCTGCAACACTCTCCAGAAAATGTTTAAATCCTTTGGCACTAAAATGAAAGTAGACCTCTAAGTTCATATGCTTCTATGTTCTCTCAAGTGGGGTTAGGAAAGAGGCAAAAAGATAATTCTGCCAAACTAATTTCTTAATCCTTCCCTGTCATAGTAATCTAAATCCTTGCCTGTCGTAGTAATCTAGGATTACATAAAATTTCCAGTGAGAGAGCAGTGAGTGTCCTCTGTGTGCCTGGAAGGTTTATAGAATACCACAGACGCTAAAAGCAACTAAGATCCCAGTCTTTTGAAAAACTTCTGTGTGATTCAGTCTGGCCAATGCTGGAAAGAGGAAGTATCTTTCTTTTCTCCATCATCCAGTTTTATATTCAGAAAGCATACACAATGTTTGTGATTTTTAAATAAATCATTAATATGCACACTTTATTTTCTCTGCCTTTACAACCTTATTTGGATTAAGTGGTACTAACTAAAACTGAAGTCTCTCTGTAAGGAAAGAGGTATTGATAATTCAGTTATCTTAAGATTTTGTAAAGTTATTTTAAGTCTGGTCAAAAGTGTTCTGCATCATTTCATGCTAATTATTGGAACAGCAAGCCTTGCAGCTGTCACACATCCAGAATTTCACAACAGGCATCTAGGAAAAAAAAAAATATATAGCAGCTCAATAAACGAATCACAGGAAAGTGAACTGAAGAAAATATCATGCATTTTCTATTCACCCAAAATTTCAGTGAAGCCAAGATGGTGATAAAAATACTCTTTCTTCATTCATGATGATCTGCTAAGTAGTGCTACTAAAAATGTAGAGAAATTCTTCCATATTCAAACAGGAAGCAGTGCAAGTTTGTGCAAGTGTCAGCCAGCTGCTGACTGTCACTGATGCTACTGCCAAGCAATCAGACTTTCCAGACTTGAAAGGATGATCCTACTCATAATCTTGCCCATTGCTCTTCGTCCTTTCACCATGGTATGGACAAACTCATCCTTTGCCTGCTTTGCCACCAAAGTCTGGTTTTGGTGGTCTAGCTTGAGTAGTCTGGCTTTGCACTGAAAGGGCTCAGTGCACTGGGAGAATCAGGAAACCTGGAATGCTGTATTGCTGCTGTTCCTCCATGCCCCCGCAGTCTTAGGATTGTGTTAATTCTTTATTTTACATTCATGTCCATGAAAATATTAGACATGCACAGGTTTTGGTCTACTAATTATTACCCATCTCTTCTTTCTTATTCTGTGTCTTCATCTTGATGGAGGGAGCCAACCCTGTCAGTGTGGGGTGTTTCTCCTTCATGAAACAAATCCATGAGCATCCCAGCATAAGACACCACCCCATTTGACAAGCCTCCTGAGAGTTCCCTAAAATGGAGAAAGGTGGGATTTTTTCATCCTCGTTAACTGAAAATCCCAGATGTAATCTAAACAGACATATTGCAGAAAATAAACAAATTTCAGCAGTGCTTAAGAAATGTGTGTAATAAACAAAGACTTCAACACAATCTATAAAAATCTTACTGCCATATCTGAAAAGACTGTAAAAAATAGGAAAAAAAATCTTAAACAGTTACCAAGCTGAAGATGGAAACGTAAAAATAAAGCATACATGTTTCAAAGGACCTTGAGAAGGAAAAGAAAAGCAAACAACTTAAACCCCAGCAATACCAAACCATGTTCCAGTGCCAGGCTGCAGAAAGGCAGGCAGAGAATAGAGACAGGAGTGAAGCCTTTTTATCTGGGACTAAAGAGTGGCAGATGACCCAGTGAGATTTTTCTACATACAGCTTTTTAGGCAGAAAAGAAGCAGGAAGGGTGTAGTTCTAATTTCCTCAGACACAACGGCCTTACAAGCTGAGAGGAATCCTTATTAAACATAATCTTAACAAATTCTATAGTTTTCTCAATTTTTACTGCTTTAGTGCTGCAAATCTGTGCTTTTAAGTAAGGGCATTCTTTTAATCGTGTTTCGTGAAGCAGCTTCCTCAGAGCAAGAGCACAAAAACTGTGTCGTTTCCATGGAAGCAGCAGTCCCCAAAACCATGGCACTGCAGTCTGTCTGCACAGGACCCTAAAACACACAGCCTGGGCAACAGCATGAGAGCAAGCCTGCACTTAACTTCTCCTGCCTACCTGGTGGTGTGGGAGAGCCAGAGGCTGAGGGATGTTCCAGCAGACACGTGAGGGATAGTGATGGCAGCCCTGGATGGGACAATTATGCTGCGGAAGAGGTCTGGGAAAAGTTCAGTTCAGCTGCTGTACCACCAGGCGTGCTCTCCTTAAGATGTGCCTCTTGGAGCTACAGCTTGACAGCAGCTGTCCTCATACCTTGCTCACCTAAGAGCAATGAAGTAAATTCTAGTAAATGCTTTGCAGTTCCATAGCACTTCTTTGAAACTTTCTAAAGCCATTACATTCTTTTATTGGATCATGTTAAAAGATTTTAGCAGAGTTTCTTCAGTGTGATTGTGTCCAGCTCACAGCTGGATAAACACATCATGTGATGGGTGAGCAGCTGGCTCACGGGTCAGGTGCAAAGGGTTACAGTGAATGGGGTGACATCAGACAGGTGACCTGTCACTGGTGGGGTTCCACAGGGCTCTATCCTCAGCCCTGTGCTCTTCAACAGCTTCATCAATGACCTGGACATAGGACTTGGATGGGATACTGAGCAAGTTCACAGAGGGTACAAAACTGGGAGGAGCTGTTGACTCCCTCAAGGGCAGGGAGGCTCTGCAGAGAGACCTGGACAAATGAGAAGGCTGGGCAGTCACCAACCATAGGAAGTTCATCAAGGGAAAGTGCTGGATTCTGCACCTGGGATGGAACAACCCTGGGTGTATGGACAGATTGGGGAATGAGAGGCTGGAGACCTGGGGGTCCTGGTGGATGGCAAGTTGAACATGAGTCAGCAGTGCCCTGGCAGCCAGGAGGGCCAACCCTGTCCTGGGGTGCATCAGGCACAGCATCGGCAGCTGGGCAAGGGAGGGGATTGTCCTGCTCTGCTCTGCACTGGGGCAGCCTCACCTCAAGTGCTGGGGGCAGTTCTGGGTGCCACAATATAAGAAAGACGTTAAGCTATTGGAGAGTGTCCAAAGGAGGGCCATGAGGATGGTGAAGGGCCTTGAGGGGAAGCCCTCTGAGGAGCGGCTGAGGTCACTTGGTGTGTTCAGGCTGGACAAGAGGAGACTGAGGGGAGACCTCACTGCAGTTACAACTTCCCTGTGAGGGGCAGCTGAGGGGCAGGCACTGATCTCTTCTCTCTGGTGACCAGTGACAGGACTGGAGGGAATGGCCTGGAGTTGTATCAGGGGAGGTTTAGGCTGGATATTAGGGAAAGGTTCTTCACCCAGAGGGTGGTTGGCACTGGAACAGTGCAGTGGTACCCAAGGCAGTGGTCACAAAACCAAGCCTGACAGAATCCAAGAAGTATTTGGACAATGCTCTCAGGCACATGGTGTGACTCTTGGAGATGGTACTGTGCAGAGCCAGGAGTTGGACTAGATTATCCTTGTGGGTCCCTTCCAACTCAGTGTATTCTATGATTCTGTGATTTTGGGGGGAGCAGTCATTTCACAGATTTAATACAAGTTCTACACTTGCAGTATATTAAATGAGCTGAATTGCTACTGGGAAGTTAAACATATTACAGGAGATGCTTTGCTGAGTGAAACAGCAGTAAAAAAAAGAAGCTATTTTGTTGAGATGATGCATTTTATTTCACCGTCAGAAACATATTAAACTATGTAGAGCATATAAAAGTAAGTGTTGAAATTTCATCTAAGATAGTTTCAATACAAGATAAAGCACCCAATTATTTAGACCTCTTCTAAAACAGAAAAAAAAAACCAAACCAACCCAAATGCATCAAAATGTAAAAGAAAAAGGACTATTCTATAACCTGAAGGGCAGCATGAAGGGCACAAAGATCCTTTAAGCCAACAATCTGCTCTACAGAAATGCTCCCAGATCATCTTGATGCAGTTCAGTGAAGAACCTCCTAGAAATACAGAGCCAAATCTCAGAAGGTATTAAATATATATATGCATATATTTATATTCAAGCCATGGAAGGATATCGGAGAACATCAGCCAGGAGTCTGATCTATTGCTTTCTAAAGGGACTGCATTACAAAGGACTCTGCTCCCAAAAACATCTTATTTAGTTATTTATCATGGTGGTATCTCAGAGACAGCACTCCCAGTGTCATGCAAGTCATCTTTGAACACTATTAGGGCTGTAAAACTCTCAAAAAAACCCAGACATTCTCCTTTTTCATCTTCCCAGTAACATCATGGATTATACTTCCATACAGAACAGAGACTGAAATCTACCTTCAGTTTTACAGATTTCAGAGCAGCTGGTATCTAAAGGAAAGGGGTTTTATGAAAAGGCCTTCATATCAGAGTTCACCAGTAAGCCACTGAAATGCATAACTTCTCACACAGATTTCCACATTTTAGGGCATGCTGTGACACCTGTAACACACCAGTTTATGAGTTGTTATTGTTAACATTAACAGTTATTAATTTTGAGGCTGGTGAAGTTCCTGCTCAGCTCTAAAAGGAGTTGCTGAACAAAGCAAGCAGATTCCATCTGCCTGTCAAGCCAAATGTTTTTAGCAATCACAGAATATTCTGAGTTCAAAGGGACCCACAAGGATCATCAGGTCCAGCTCAAATGAATGGCCCCACAACCCTGGCATAAATACCCCCATGTTTTAATCATCTGAGCTAATCTCAGTGGCAGTGCAGTTCAAGTTCATAAGCCTGGCTTGGTACTCAGCTAAGCTTAGTATAAACTTGGATAGTAAAAAATATCCCTATTTATGGCTTTAATCTCTCTCTCTCTATCACACCTTACATAATGCATCACAAAGTGAAGCACAACATTGCAACAAGGGCAGGGAGCATCTGTGATGTATGTCCTTGCTGAAATTCTCAAACAGCAGGAAAATGAAGGAAAGACACTGTCATCTTCTCCCAAGGAACAAAAAAATATTACAAACTGTAACAAAGGGTTTGTCACCCTTTACTACAAGGGTTATGGATATTTAACATGACCTTTTTAACAGGGTTCTTTGTACATCAACAGAATCAGGTATTTACAAAGATAAAACATGCAAAGATAAAATATTTACAAAGATAAAACACAAAGGACTTTACATTCCCTCTAAACCGGGAAATTCTGCTTCTGACTGCAAGAATCCATAAAGTGTTTTTATCTTCTCTTCTGCCAGTCAGGAGCAATGTCTGATCCTAGTGGTTGGATGACAAATTTCCTTATCCTGCAACTATTGTGCCATTGCAGTTCATTTGGAGGACTTTACCTTAAGGGTGCTGTCTCTCAGCGTCACAGTT
The DNA here is from genome assembly GCA_013398115.1 of Falcunculus frontatus. Lineage (NCBI taxonomy): Eukaryota > Metazoa > Chordata > Aves > Passeriformes > Falcunculus > Falcunculus frontatus. The sequence goes on along the minus strand of VZRV01004450.1, from coordinate 725,314 downwards.
TAACAATCACTAAACTTTACATCCATTTCCATTAGGTCTGTGCAGCGAGTTTCCAAAGTGGAGTTGTCATAGAGCAGAATGCCTGCTATCTTGCAGTCTAAAACCCACTAAGACAACTTAGACATAAGCTGCAGACTATCAGCTTTCCAGAGGCAGGGAACTAAATTTTTTTTTTTTTTTTCCACAGTGGAAAGAGCCTGTCTCTCACAGGCACCACAGTTAAAAGAGAGTCTCTTCAGCAATTTAGTGGAAGTGGGCAAGGGGGTCACAGAGAAGAGCCATGGAAATACCTGTATCTAACACACTATTCCAAGCTTTTGGTTAGTAGCTGGAATCACAGGCACACATCCATATATTTTTCTACAGAGTCTGCAATTTTCTGACATCTTTACTGTCATTCAAGAGAAAAACAAAACGCTTGCACCAGTAGTGTGTGCATCTTGGGTGGCTTATCTTTCAGTAATTTCAGCATCATCTTATTCAGTTTGTGTTTCTCACATCCTCCCAACACCTCACTCTTTCTCACAGCAATTTCCAGCACAGATCCAGAGCTCAAAACATCTTCAGAAGTTCCTGTCTGCCTACGGATAAAGCTGGATACTGAGGATGCATGGTTTTATATTTGTGCTGGCATCACTGGAAATTTACATTTATAAATAAGGCTCCTGTGTGTCAGTAACATTTTTTCCTGGTAATTGCTGGTGTATTAAAAAAAAAAAAAAAAGGTTGTAATTATATTTGTGCACTCAATGTGCCTTTCCTAATTAAAAACTAAGCAACTACATATCTTGTTCATTACAAGTTCAAATGTGCTTGCTTTTAATTCTTGATTGACTAGAGCTGAAAAGTGAAAGTATGTGAAACAGGGGCTTTATTTCTTTTTCCCAAATAAAGCCAGAGTGACAAGTCATTAACTGAATACATACTAATTACTTTTGAAGCACCGGTACTCCACACTGTTTCTCAGGTATTCTGAAAATCTGCAAGTGACTGATAGCCAAACCCTGGTTTCAGTTGTTTCCTCCCTATTGCAAAGGAGCTACTCTGTGACATGATTAGAAGCCACTTTGTCTGCAAGTTACAGAAACCCAGGCATCCACAGATTTTGAAGCTTTTCAAGATAAAAAAAGAGGTCAAACAGCAAATGTCAATCATTGTGACACTTCAGCTACAGGGTTCCAGTGAAACAATGGGCTACACAAAAATAAAATAAATCCCATGCAAGCTGCGTTCAGTGAAAATACACACCTAAAGAGACCATACTGGAAATCTCTAAGCAATAATTGTTCTCCCATTAAGAGCTGGATGCATCTTTTATTCATGCATGATGTTATTCCACAGTGCTAAGATAATTTTTATAAACAGCAGCATTTCTCTTCTGCAAAGAACCAGATTTTTCTAATTGATATCTTATATTAGGTAAGCAGGAGGTGAAGGGAGCTATTCATGAGTCTTCTTTGTTCCAGGTAAAGAGTAATAAATGGGGTAAAAAAGGAAGGAACTGACTACAGTGCTCTAGCTACACAGGAGATACCATCTTCTAAATTATGACCCCTTTCAGCTTTCTGGAATTCCTTTTTCCAGTTACCAGTAGTGCTGTTTGCACAAGCAGTGATTTACAAACAGCCTCCCCAAGGAGACTTTGACTGCATTTCACTAATATTGGGCTACAGCTCAAAACAGACACCATCAAGTGAGTGCACTGGCACGGAATTTATGACAGATCAAATGTAGAACTTGAGAGCACAGAGAGTTACAGAACACGAGTTCCATCCCAAATCCGAAAAGCTGGCCCTTTAGTACTGACACTGAAGTGCCAAAGTTCCAAACATGAGACAAGCTTCCTTTCTCGTGCCGTAAATTCCCCAAAATGTGTTTTCACCATAATTTCCGCTGCATAAAAGTCAGCTGTGAATTCAGCAGTGCATACAAACCACACTTTGTACAAACACGCACCCTCAGTTTCACTTGCACACATAACCTCAGCTGCTAAACCTGCACACCATAAACTCCCAGCTACTGGGCACAGCAGGATTCCAGTGTGGATGTGACATAAATTGCATCCTGGGCGTTCATGAGGCTGCTAATGCACAACACACATCCCGTGACAAGTCAGCAACTCTCTTGAAGTACAAAATAGTTACATTCAGTACACAGAAATGGAGATATCAGTTCCTTTCCTCACTCCCTAATTTAATCCAAGGCTTCTGAGCCATCCTTCATCCCATCCTCTCAGTAAGTACAGTGTTCTATTTGCTTTTCTGTGGCAGGCAATCTGCACACTAAAAACCCACTCCACCTTTAGAGAGGTAACTCTAATTCTACCTCTGAACAGAACAAACAATTTGCTGCAAATAGCTCCCTTCATTAAAAACTGTTACACCTCAAAAACTTATTTTTATATAAATTGGCACTTCTTTCTTTTTGCTTGTAGATTTAAAACAAATCAAATGTATCTTGTCGTTCATTACCAGGCTCATTATTTAAGCTACTGTGATAAAAGTCATAATAAAATTGGTTTGGCAAGATTAATTTCAAAATACCATTTCTAGTATGATAATAGCATCTCGTTCCATCTCTTGTAGCACCAATATTTATTGTGTGCTGCTGAAATTTTCAAATAAATTGAAAATGCTGCACCTCTACCTGTCAGTCCTTTCAATGGCATAGTCAGATAGATTTCAAATGAAAAAAAAAATGTGCTATCCTAGAGAGGTAACTCTATCACTGCTTTGACCTCCCTACACGGAAAAATACTTCTGTGTTAGATTGTCATAGGAAACACAGCATTGCTGCTGTTGGGATGGTGCAGTAGCTCCATTCCTCATGTCAGGCATTCATGTCCTGCTCCACTCCACTAAACCACTGGACAAATCAGCATGGGATTTTTGGAATGCAGAGCCATAATTGTACAAGCAAAGTAAATAAAGTACATACAATAAACCCTGGGAGAGGTTCCAGAAAACATCATTCAAATCATCCTGAGCAAACACTACAGTTCCAAAACAGTTCTCCAAAAATGAAGAATCCTTGAAAGTGATCCCAAGCCCTCTTGGTCAGATTTGCATAGAAAAGTTTTGGGTATTAGGGGAGAGGGGAGGTACTACAAGGATGGCTTCTGCAAGAACCTGCAAGAAGGTATCCCTGGGTGTGACAGAGCCAATGTCAGCTGGCTCCAAGACAGACCTGCCGCTGGCCAAGGCTCAGCCCATCAGCAATGGTGATAGTGCCTCTCTGATAACATATTTAAGAAGGGGACAAAGTTACTGTGCAAAAGCAATTGCAGCCAGAGATGAGAGGAGTGAGAATATGTGAGAGGAACAGCTCTGAAGGCACCAAGGTCAAAGAAGGCAGGGTAGGAGGTGCTCCAGGTGCCAGAGCTGAGATTCCCCTGTAGCCCGTGGTGAAGAGCATGGCGGCAGGACTTGTAATCACACAGGGAACCCACGCTGGAGCAGTCTGTTCCAGAAGGACTGTATCCCATGGAAAGGGACTCATGCTGCAGCAGTTCATGAGGAACTGTAGCCTGTGGGAAGGACTCACTTCAGAGAAGTTTGTGGAGGACTGTCTCCCATGGGAGGAATCCCGCTCTGGAGCAGTCCTGTCCCTGTCAAGGAAGGAGCAACAAAAACGTCAATGAACTGACCACAGCTCTTTCTCCCCATTCCTCCATACCCCCGGGAGGAAGAAAGAGAAAATTCAGGAGTGAAATTAAGCTTGGGAATAAGGGAAGGGTGGGGGGAAGGTGTTTTTAAGGTCTGGGTTCTTTTCTCATTGCCCTATTCTGATTTGATTGGTAACAAATTCATTTCCTCCAGTCACATCTGGTTTGTCCATGATGGTAACTGGTGATTGATCTCTCCCTGCAGTCAGAAGAAAGGTTCAGCTTTTCAAGGACCCCCTGGAGATGGGGGAAGATTTGTTATCAGACCTTTTGATTCAAACCTGCCTGACCCAAAAGAACTGTGTATTCTTTCTAAAAGTAGTTATCTTGATCCGGCTTATTAGTTTGTGTTTGTTACAATAGAACAAGGACAAGAGACTGGGAGCTACTTTGAGCACTCTGGCACATCAGCCATGCAGAGAAGTTGAGGCTGTTCTGCCTCAAGGCCCTGGCTGACTCCAGGTTCCACACAAATGCCTCTCTAAACAACCATTTTGTCTTTCAACACATAAAAATTGGAGGATCTAAATCAATAGCTGGAGCATACAATGGATGCAGAGCAGCTGTGTTTTTTAACAATGAGTACAGCCACACAGGCTCCAAAATGAGCAGCTGCAGGGGGAGAAGCAGCAGGGGAGGGGAAATCCTGCCAAGGCAAACCAGTAGGTCACAGGTCCTCAACAGTGAGCGTAGGAGGAGCAGGGAGCATTTTAAACAACGAGATTTTTTTTCCCCCCAGATTTATTTTAAAAGTAGCAGAAGGAGTCATTGCATTTAATCTTAAAGTAATCCCCTTTAAGCCTGAAATGCTTATGTCTCTGTGAGCACAGCATTCTGCTGGAATTGTAAGGGACCAGAGGAGAAGAAGAGGCAATGTGAAAACAGCACCATTTTCGGGAGAGAGCTCATCAGACAGGTATCAGTGTCTGCTTTCTGGCAGCTGTCCATTACAGGGCTCCTAAGTACTGTATTTTGTACAATTGGATAGAGTATAGAGAAAGTGCCACCTGATATCTACTTACCTTTTGCAACGGTTTAGTAAAATCAAAAATTGTGCTAAACTATGGGTTTAGCCTTGGAGGCTGCAAGGTGAAGCATGGTGCTCTCAGTAGAGCAGGGCCCCAGAGAATGGAAGTCATTAAAGGAGGGGGGGAAAATGTGTACAAAAAACCCCACAGGTTTTTACTATCCCTTTTCATGCCAGTGGGCAAAGAAGCACATCAAAACCATGTGCTGAGCTGCACAGCCCTTCCAGGCGGTTGTCTGCACAAAAACAGCCAAACAAGCCCTGGTACAAAATGATGGACTATGTGGTGCTGTCCCCCTCGCTCGAGAAAGCCCAAGGCTCTATGATACAAACTCCATCTTGCCCTTATCAAGAAAGGACCAGAAGCAATCAGCTTAAATTAGGAATGGGAGAACTGATGATAACTCTGGTCCAATGTATATATTCATTTAAGTACTGTAGGAAGCATAAATCACAAGAGATCTGCTATCATACAGGGCAGCAGGTGAGCTGCAATAACCTTTTGCTTCCTTTGGTCTAAAAGCTGATATTCCAATTCAGGGTACTCTTCTTCTCCCCCACCAATATTCCTTAGATTCAGATCTTTAAGCCAGTGTACCAATTCTCTGCTCAATAACACTTCTACACTCTATCAACCCATCATTGTCACTGCCAATAAAATACCAATTTAGAAAGGGGACAATTATGTGATTCTGTGTAGGAACAGTATAATAATATATCTCAACAGCAATAATCATTGTTATCTGTACTTGACAAGTGCAACGTCCAAACTTGAAAATGAACCAGTCTCTTAAAGAATAAAGCTTTTGTCAACAAAAATAGGCTTTCTCCAGAACTTAAATACTGGCTAGAAGCAAGGAAGAGCACCTGTTTATGCACAATGGTTAATGTCCAAGCAGTTGCTCTGCCTAATGTCATCTTCCATTAAAACCTGGTCCAAGGCCTAGTGAAATCAGTAGGAGCTCTATAGTTGATTTCAGTAGGGTTTGAAATATACCCTTGCACTGTACTGACTGTTTCTTGTGCATGTTCTGCAATAAATACTTTTTTTTACTGTGGGAGCCAGTGAATATCCCAAAAAGTGAGTGACAGCGTCCTCTAAAGGGACAGACCCTGAGAGATCCCCTAGCTTAGGGTGAGGCCTCCCAGGATGCTTTTGTTTCTCCCATGCAAATGTACTCCAGTTCTGTTTCCCTGACTGCCCCATGGATTCCCCTGCCCCTTTTTCCCTTCTATGCCAAGGCCCCGCCTATGTCCCGCCCCCCAGCCCTCAAACCATTGGTCTCTGATGCTCTCCCCCGCTCCCATATAAAATCCTAAATTTCCCATTGTTCTCGGCTTTTGTCACTAGAATCCTCCACAGGTGAGGACGCAATAAATTCCTACTCTTGGAACTCTATACGGAAGTCATTCCTGTCTCTTTGCTGCTGGTGTGTCGGAGAAGCCAGCCGGTGTGAATGCTAAACTCTGGCACAGCACCCGACATTTACTTCTAAAATCACATTCAGAAAAGAACATTCTAATACAAAGAGGTAACTTTTTGTTTACAGAAAGCAAAATTTAAATTATAACTTGCAGGTATCAGACTAGACACGGATAATTAAACTTTGTCCCTTCAGGGGGAAGGAGCTCAGCTATATGAACAGTTGCCTTTAGCAGCAAAAGCCCCTCCTGGAAACACAATTATGGATGTCTGTAATCCTTACCACCTTTATGGATGATGCAGGTCCTTAAACCCATCACCTGGGCTTTTCAGGTTGCAGATGCGTGCGTTAACCAAGAGTGTGCTGGATGTGGACACAAGCACATCTGCTTTACTGCCATTCTGCACTGGTGTCAACTTGTTATATCCAACCTGACACCACAAGCTCTCCTGAGGAGGGTTCAGGAGGCAGGAATACTGATGACAGGTTTGTTTATAACCATGCTTATCAGACATATGTTCCTTGATCACACAAGATGTAAGGAGATTATGCAGACAGTGCTTCTGACAAAAGCAGGTATCTCAGGGCTGCTCCTCACTGTGAGCAGTCGCTGCCAAGGCCATGAGACTTCACTGAAGTCTGAGCACTCTTGGAAACACCCTCCCATTCCAGCTTGGAAACTGATCAGACCTCTGAGGATCACCAGCTGGTGACTGCTGCCTCAAAGTGGGTGAGCCACTCGTCTCCTTAGTGGTACCATCAAAAATCAGGTCCCATTTTCATCTTACATGCTAATAGAAAATAAACTAGAAACCCAATATAACCATGTTCTTACTAATGAAAGATGATTTGAACATTGGAAAAACTGATATACTGTTGCCATTTTAGTTGTGATTAATGACTAAGGAGTTTTATCAGTCCAATCTATTCTGACCGACATTAAACAGGAAGATTCCTCTTTTTTTGGCAAAGAGAATGTCATCCATAACACTCTTTACTTAGACTTCCACTCTTTGATCATCCATGTGTTTCTTATCTTCTCCTCCTTGCTTCATGATTCTTTGTACTAAGATGAACTGTAACCACTTTTTTTTAATCAGAAATTACACTCTTTTAACCAGACTTCCAAATAAAGTGTATCTAGCAAAATACTTAATTCCATTACATGTCGATTTCTTACACTCTCATATTAGGACATGTTAAACACTCACTTTCACATCTTAAACTATGAACAGGACTAGGAGTTGTCTAATTTAAAAGAAAAAAAAGAGAGGGGGAAATAAAGGATGTTTGCATCACTGACCAGGTGTTATTTTTGCAGAATTTTTGTTATTTTTGGAGTTAATGCTGCAGAAACTTTTCTGCGTTAATTATTCTGCAACAACTTCCTTTGCAACCAGGTAAACACAAAATTCGAGACTATGTAGCCTTCTCTTGGATATTTGTATTTAATAAAATGCCCAACCAGGCAGGTTCAAGAAATGTCCCAAAACTCTGCAAGTGCCTCTGTTCAGGTTATTGCTGCTAGTAGACATCGATTTGTAAAGAGCACCAATTCTTTCAACCCTTTACTGAAAATAGTGGTTTGTATCACAAACATTATTGGTTTATGACACTATGAAAATAATCAAAAGTCCTAAAATTCATACACATTACAGAAGAACATTATCTGGCTCATAAACCCACTATACATGCAACGCCACAGCCCCGATAAACACCTTGGATGAAATATCTCACCATCAGCTGTTCAACAATCAACAAAAATTCAGAATCAGTACAAATTCCAGCTGCTCTTTTAGCACTGCCAGTCATGGGTAATGACCTAATTATTCTTATCAGACAGGCAGTTACACAATCACAACCATCTTCCCATTTGGATCAGGATGTAGGTGTGCAAGCTTAACCTCTGCAAGCAGAAGCTGAAAGCAGAAAGGTTTCTCCAAAGCTGATGATGAAAACATCCATTTAAAATTCAGAACTTCACGTGTTGCCAACAGTGTTCAGACCCACTCCCAGATTCCCTTATATTGCCAAGAGTGGAGTCTTGCAGCCTCGCAGGTCAACAACCAAATGCATTTTTTTTCTGCTTAAGCAGAAACCAATAGGAATAATCTGAAGTATTTAAATCTCATCTTCATTTGTAAGAATCGCTTGCAGGTGGATGCAGAACTCAGAATAATAATTCAGCTCTAGCACAAGGCCAAACAGGATTTTCACTGCCTAGAACAGAAAGCTTAAAATTCATTCAGGTGGCCAAAACCAACCCATACTCCAGCACTGATGTCAAAATAGTCCTTCACTAATTCCTTAAGGGACCGGTATTCAATCCACCCTAGGGTACAAATACTCTTTTAAAAATAAGATAATCCTAGAACAGGATAACATTAATGCTTTACACACATAAGGTCCTTCCAGGAAGCACAGTGAGTTTCAGTCAACCTCAGTGCCTTTAAAGTATCAACAGATGAGAATTTGAAAAATGAGGATGAGGACACTGAGCAAATGAGAGAGTTTTATGAATGGCATCTCTTTGTTGAATGTTGGAATTTCTGCTATGAACGGTTAACTTCCTCCACCTTTCCAATGTGCCATGAATCCCCAGTTATAAGAAAGCTCTGCACCTCCTGATCATTGTGAAAAGATCCTGTCTTTAACACCCCCCTGCCAATTTAAATGCAATGCTACACAAACATGAACTGCTACCTTATAATAAGTAAAGATGTACAACAACAAAGAGATGGAAATGAAACACCTATTGATGGAAATCACAAACCTACAGTTTCTGTTTCTTAACATGTGCCTCTTGGATAGTATGGTTTAAAATAAACTACACAAGCACTTAGAATATACAATGGACTGTTAAAAGATATGGAAAATTCAAGAGATGTCTACCCCTTCTGTCAGCACCCACAGAAAAGTCATATCTTCAAATTTAGACTGCTCAGCACTATTTATTCAGCAGACACAGGCCTTTTGGCTACAGTCCCTGGGAAGCAGCTGCACTATATATCTATGAATGATGGGCAGGTCTATCTTGGTGCATCTGAAAGCCAACTGATGGGTTTTATCAGCAGTCCTATCAAACACACCAAGGTGAGAGAGTCTACTGAGAGCTTAGGATTTTCTACAGCCAGAAAGAAAATTAATTTCAGCCAGTAACCCATTAAACACATCTTTCAAGGACTCAGAAAATTCCTAACAATGATTCCTAATTGAAGCTGACAACAGAGTGAATTAATTGTTCAGCTGGGCCCTCATGGTCTTCTGTTTGTTAGCTCCTGAAGCACTTTTTCCTATTTATTCCTACTTATCACTGTCCCCTAGGGTCTTAAGAAGTTGCTCTGGAGGGGAAAAAAGCATGTAAACCTTGGCAAAATGCATTTCCTTTCCCATAAAAGCACTTCCTTTCCAAGTTACCTGAAGTGAAAATCCTCCTGTGAACAGGTTTCAGGGAAGGACCAAACTCAAAGCTAACAGCTATGGAAAGAACATAGCTGGAAATGACCAACAGGAATATAATATAAATCACACTGAGAAATCTGAATAAAAACTTAGGAGGAAAACACTTCCAGCATTTTATACTGTTTTATTCACCTTTGTGGATTAAAAAAAGAAAATTAAAAAAAAAAAAAAGATGGTAGGATTTATCATTTCCCTGCTCTTACTTCAACTACTCTCCTTATCCTGAGTGAGCTATAAAAGGACACACATGGAGGGAAAAGCCCTCATCCTGCCATGCTGTTTTTCCAGTATGATTTGATTAGATTCATAGTGCGTGACCAAAAAGAGCTCATTGTAAACAGCTGATTGGGTTTTAAAGCAGTGGATAATCAGTTGGGTAAATTACCACTCATTGTCTTTAGGACTTAGGAATTCTCTGAATGTGAGCCCGTGTTCCTGCTCAGCTGCTTCCATGAGGCTCTCTCTGGTGTTGTATGGGGAAGAGCTGTGGACCTTGAAGAAAGTAAACGAATATCGACTCGCAGTGATAGAGATGACACGTCTTGGGAGGATCCCTAATGTTAGCAGCAGACAGAAATTGAGAGGTAATGACACCAGAAGCGTGCTGCGAATAAAAAAGCAGTTGTAGGCTGCCACGAGAGGACTAGAAGTGCTGCTGAGTGGAAAGTGAATGTATCCCACCTTTCATAAAAAAGGGAAGAAAAGTCCTTTCTCTTTCAAATCTCTCCAGCTATAGAAACCATATAAAACCATAGCCATTGAATCATGGAATCATTTAGGTTGGAATAGATCTTTAATATCACTAACCATTAACATGACACTGCCCAGCCCCCACTGTACCTGTCCCTAAGCACATATCTGTGGATCTTTTAAAGATCTCACACTTCTACTCCATAGGATAAGGTCTCCTTTTTTCCAAGTGCAGAACCCGGCACTTGGCCTTGTTGAACCTCACACAACAGGCCTCAAGCCATGATCCAGCCTGTCCAGATCCTTCTGCAGAGCCTTCCTGCCCTCCAGCAGATCAACACCCTGGCTCTACTTAGTGTCATCTGCAAACTGAGGGTGCCCTTGCTGCCCTTGCCCAGGTTGTTGAGGAAGATATTAAACAGGACTGACACCAAAACTGAGCCCTAGGGAACACCACTCGTGACTGGCCACCAGCTGGATTTAACTCCTTTCTCCAGCATTCCCTGGGCCCAGCCATCCATGCAGTTTGCTACCCATCCAACAGTACGCCCATGCCAAGCTGCGTGAAGCCAGTTTCTCCAAGAGAATGCTGTGGGGAAACTGTGTCAAAGGCTTTACTACAGGTAGACAACATCCACAGCCTTTCCTTCATCCACTGAGAGGGTCACCTTGTCGTAGGAGACCAGGCTGGTCAAACAGGACCTGCCTGTTATGAACTTATGAAGGCTGGGCTTGATCCCCAGGTTGTCCTGCATGTGCTGTGGGATGGCGCTCAAGATGATCTGATCCATGACCTTCCCTGGCACTGGGCTCAGACTGACAAGCCTGTAGTTCCCCAGGTCCTCTTTCCAGCCCTTCTTGTAAATGGGTGTGACATTTGCTGACTTCCAGCCCCCTGGGCCTCCCTGGTTAGCCAGGCCTGCTGGTAACCGATTGGAAGTGGCTTGGTGAGCTCTTCTGCCAAATCCCTCAGAAGCCCTGAGTGGATCCCATCCAGCCCCATTGACTTCCGTGTGTCTAAGTGGTGTAGCAGATCCCTGATCATTTCCCCTTGGATTATGGGGGCTTCATTCTGCTCCTCAACCCTGTCTTTCAGCTCAGGGGGCTGGGTACTTGGAGAACAACTGGTCCTATAATTGAAGATTGGCACACTCGTACAACATTAAAAACAAAAACATCAAATATGATTTACTGAAGTTAGAGATTAGAAGACTGAAGCTACAAAGATACTCAAAGAAATTATTGAGGAAGTGCTGTTTTAGCCATCTAAAACATCATACAACATTATATAAAGAGATGGATTTGTCAAGAACAATCTGTATCAATCCATTTTATGATCTGACAGGTCTACAGGAAATAGTTGCACCATTTCCTAACTATACTGCATTTTTAAAGACAGCAGAAATCTCATTACATAACCAAACCAGGTAAAATAAACATAACCAATGACTTTTCAACCTTTTCTCGCAAACGGATCAACAACTATTTTGCAGAAGAGGTATGAGTACTCTGTAAACTTTCCATATATAAAATGAATCATTTACAAAGCCTGTTGCAAACTCTTTAGAAGCAATGGATGCCGTGTCTGCCCAGGACCCCACAGAGCACAAGTGTGTGATGACAGAGTTGTCAGTGCAAGTCTGAGTATCAACAATTTTATGTCAAATCAAGGGGTTATTTCAACCTAGGAGTGTGTTCGAGGTTTATGCCTGTTCAAAACTTCCATTACTAACCTGGATATCAAAACAAGGAGGCTCTGTGCAGGTCAACAAGATCTTTGCAAGCAGTTGCACCACTGCTTCAGAATTCTAAGTGATTTTGATAGAGAAATAGCTTGAAAACAATACTAAAAAGAATGTCATGTCACACAAGCTGCAAACAATACCGGCTCACAGTGTGATACTGTTCCAAATAAAAGATTTTAAAAAAACCCATCCTGAAACAATGCCAAGAGAAACATCACTCTAGTTTCCAATTACATTTTTCCCCATTCCATTTTTTTACCGCTTAAAAATCTGTTCTTCACCCATTTATTTTCTAACAGTTTTCACACAGCAAAGAACCATTCTTAGAACCTGGCATAGAGTTTGGCTAAAAATTAGTAATTTTCATCAGCTTGTTCCAGGCTGAATTCTGCACCAATTCTTTGATTCATTTCGTTTGTCCCAGTGTTTTCGAACCCCATTTTCAGTACCCATGTTTTATTTTTCGTTTATTTACCTGCAGCTATAGAAGCCAGATCTTTAGGAGCAATCCAGAGTAACAAGTTTATGCTCTAACATCTTTTCATTACATCACTGCACCTCATCCTGAGTCAACACAGCACACTGGCATCAGAAGCTGCAGGTAAAAATTACAGGTGACAATTAAATCATCATTTCAATGAAAAGAAGCTTATTTTATTCTTACTTCTCAGGTGCTTTTTGCTATCTCCATAGCTGGTTTCTCCATAGGTCAGGAATTACATTCCCAATCCAGCTGATGTTATTACAAAAAAGGACCACAAAACAATTAATTATTTTGTGATCCTTGAAATAGGATGCATGTATATCTTCTGTCAGAAAACAATAAAAGGAAAGACTGACTTCTCACTAACATTTATTTTAAATTTTATGGTCTGTGTATAAAAGCAGAGACTGGTGTTCACAAACAGAGCTTTTTCTCCAGGGTTTTATTATGATAAAAGAAATTACCTTCTGCTTCTTAGGTCTATTCCTCAGTGTACAGAAGTAGCTGCTGGAACCAAGAGAAATGAGAGATGCAACTTGAATGACTGAGGCCTCTCTATGTCTCTTCACTCCCTCCGTCCTCCACTCAACCCTTCCTCTCCTTCCCCCAACTTCTTTTTCGTGTGGTGGTGTTTGATGAAGAAGCAGATTAGAAACACTTTCCATCTCTGTCTTTTTATACTTGTGCAGGTTGTCACCATTAAAAAAGTGCAGCTTCAATGCTACTGTTAAACCTTGGATAAAGCTCCAATGTAAAAATTTCATGCTGAAAATTTGTCATTGTCAGGTTGCTGTACCTATAAGTCAACTCCCAATATCACAGAAGAAGCAGAACTCTCATCTCTTTCACAATCGTGTTAAAGATTTCCTGCATGTTCCTGGAAGAGAGAAACACCACGGCTACAAAACCAGTCTCTGCATTCCCGGGTAAAATAAAATCAAATAGACTTCTACGACCAAAGAATCACCCTTCAATTAAATTATGGTATACACCCATAAACTTATTTTTGCTTGGACACCTGCCTTATTTATCTTTGCATTTATCCTGATCAGAAGTTTACAGTACTTTGATCCAAAGACCTTTAAAAGGGTGAGGATTTTTCCTTTCTGGATGATGTTTTATAAATACTATCTTTCTTAAGAATTATTATGAAACAACATATCTAGACGACATGCACAGCAGGACATCTGTATGTATTTGCCACTTCTTTGATGTTGCGAGTGTGATAATTGAACTTGAACAAATAAGAGGCCATAATCAAGAGGTCGGCAAGACACCCCCACGATCAGAATGTTCGACAGTCTATGCACCACATGCTGTCGAAAATGAAATCTGTGTTAAACCGAAAGCTACAAAAGTGCAACTGCTTTCTACCATGACTGCCAAAAGATAGAAGATTCCGGCGTTCACAGCCCAGTGTGCCCAAATTGTCCGTGGAAATCTTGTTAAACTGAAGAGAAATAACATTGTGAAAATTGCAAAGAAAGATTGTGTTGACACGGAATCATAGAATCATTTAGGGTGGAAAAGATCCTTGAGATTGCTGACTCCAACCCTTGCCCCAACAATGTCAAGTGATGGTAGGGAGAGTGAATTTCCACAGCTGCCCCCAATTTCTGGGCCTAGAGGAGCCAAACTGAGCTGGACTTGCTTTAGGCCACGCCCAAATTATGGGAAAAAAGTTGTTCCTTGATCTTCTCTGCCATGGTGAAATGCTCCTCCACATCATTCAATCATTAACAAAAAAACTGCCAAAAACTATCTGAAACCTCTGCAATTCATAGGGATTCTTGTAATACTGAATAGAATTTTGTTACCAGCTGTGCACTGCCTATCAAAAAAGTAGCTTTCTTTGCATTAAAAGCAGTGGTAAAAACTATGGCATTAAAAATCAAAGAGTTTCAGGATGACATCACACACCTTCACCACCACACAGATTTACAGAAAATTGTATTCTAAATAAAACAAAACAGCCACTAAAATTTGCCAGAGAACTACAAGCACAGATATAGTGCATGCATTTTATATAGTCACCTTCACGCACTAATTTTTTCAAAAACTAGCAAACATTGCTAGTTGACAGATAAGGATGATAATTACCTTTCTCTATCAAGTTAAGATATATTAATTTTCCTGAAATTAATTCCTGACCTTAACATGCCCATACTCTTGACACCACTACCTTCAACTGACTACAGACAACTGTAATGCTAAAGAACCAACCACAGCGTGTGAAAATGTGGGGTTTTAACATTTTCCTCATTCCAAACGCTTTGCACAATCTTAGGATTTTCCAAGAAAGAAACAATACTTGAAATTATTCCCAAAGTTTTTGGATCTAACTCTTTGCTAATAAAATTTTTGAGAAAATATAAAACATTTAGGCCTATTTAGTCGCTCTGATAACTGAACACATATTCTGTGGCAATAATAATATTGGAACTAGGAGAAAAGGGATGTTTTATCCATTTAGTAACAGAATCAATAAATATGGGTTGGTCTGCTGAATTCCAAAATATACACACGTCCATTTTGTCTCAGCAGATCACTTTGCTTCTAAAATAAACTTAAAAGCATCCAAGATGAAATCAAACTTTAGGATTATGTAAAGAAAATTTTTCCTTACAAAGCCTTGTTTCAAACCTACAAGGAATGAAATCTTTAAATGCCGTAGAGTCACAGAATATCCTGAGTTGGAAAGGACCCACAAAGATCATTGAGTCCAACTCCTGGCCCTGCACAGGACCATCCTCAAGAGTCACACCATGTGCCCGAGAGCATTGTTCAAACACTTCTTGAACTCTGTCAGGCTGGTGCTGTGACCACTGCCCTGGGGAGCCTGTTCCAGTGCCCAATCACCCTCTGGGGGAAGAACCTTTTCCTAATATCGAACCTGAACCTCCCCTGAATACAACTCCAGGCCATTCCCTCAGGTCCTGTCCCTGGTCACCAGAGAGGAGATCAGTGCCTGCCCCTCCTCTACCCCTCACGAGGAAGTTGTAACTGCAGTGAGGTCTCCCCTCAGTCTCCTCTTGTCCAGCCTGAACAGACCAAGTGACCTCAGCCACTCCTCACATTTTGTGAGGTTTGTATTGTTTAACAAGAATTTTGTTATCATATTGCACCAGAATGAATTGAGAATCCATTGCCTTCCTGGAAATCCATTTTGAGTCAATTTACTACTCAGGAAAAAAAGTGTCCATATCAGTTGGTGGCAAAACACTTGCAAACAGAGTTGTTTTATCCAAAAAAATAAGAATAGAAACGTTATAATGTCAAAGAAAATTACTTTTTGGAGAAAGAAAACATTCCCTTTCCTTTTATGTAGCTCTATTTAAACGCGTTTAGTTTACAGAGAAATAATTCCCTTTCCATGGCAGTTCAATAACCAGCTTAATTTCATTTTTTCTACTATGAATATTGCTGCTGTTTAATTTATTAAGCAGATAATTTCTAGAGAGCACACACACTCTGGGAACAAAGAGAAAGATAATCTAGCCATTTACTCAAAGAAAGACTCGCATATTTATCCTTGATGCATTAAATAAATCAGTCCTAACTCCCAGAGAAATCCATTTTGTAGTCTCCACTTCCATTTTATAGTAACACTGTTTTCTTAAGGAATATATTCAAAGATATTTCTGTTTGGCTTCTGTGCCCCACAGCAGTGGCAAACCAACCTTCTTCCCCATGGAGCTAAGGTTGGGATAAGCATCCTTTGATGTAAATTCCATAACTGGGCCCTCTATGACAAGGGTGAGTCTTCCCAATTAATGGATAGTCCAGTAACTCCAACCGAAAGAAATTGCTGCCTCTCTCTGGCATGAGGACCAGAAATTACCTTGTTGATGAAGTCCTTGCACAAGCCCCAAAAGCCTTGTGTTCAGCGCAAAACAAAGCATCAAAACTCATGCACCAATGAAATGAAATAACAATAATCACCAAATAATGAATTTTCACTGATTTTCTCACAACAGTTTTCTTCTCACACTCATTTTCCCTGTACTCCAGCAGTGTCAGTCAAGCATGTTAGAGACAACTGCACTTCAAAAAAGTGGACTGAATATTGATTCTTGATTTCTCTGATCTGCAGTCTTGAGCAAATTGTTGCAACAACCCTGTATACTGTTTTTATAATGCGGCTGCTCACCTTTTTACTCCTGCATTTTTATGGCATCTGCTTTAATTCCTCAGTGAGCCAACAGGTCAAGGAATATCAGTTGCTTCCGCTGTTGCTCTTATTATCAGTATATTCCAGATTACAGAGCGCAGCTGTTAATACTGTTGAAATCAAAGAAGCATAGGTGAAGCTGTATAATAAGCCTTCTGAGTTTATTTATCCATTAAAAATATAGTTTTTTTCATAAGAGTGTACTGCTTAAATAGTAAATATTCAATTAGCTCAACATGACCAATAGTGACTGTATGAGGGTAATGCAAACACCTGGTATCTTACCCCAAAATAATCTTCTGGGTCCAGCAGTGACGCTTTAATATCCCTCAAGTGATTTTTTTTTTTATTTTCTCCCCTTGCACAGTCCAACAGGATGCACGTTTGTTTGCTTTTTGGGTTTTGGTTTTTATTTACCTTTTTATCACTCTAAAATCCCATGGCAAGGAGTACCATATCCAGTTACATATTGTATGAGGAACCATCCACCCATTAAATTACTCCCATCGTTTCTTATACAGGCACAACTAAATAATTGTTATTTAGCCCCTTTGATCCCCTCACAACTCCTTGAACCTTTTACTGCATCACACCTGCCTCTACAACCCCTTCCCACCTTATTTTTCACCCCATGGAAGCCTTTTTTCAGCCTTCTGGCCACATTTGACACTTCTGTGATTCTATAATGGCCAGCTTGAGATGGAAGAGTCAAAACTCCATGTAGTATTCAAGATGCAGCTGACCCAGATTTACACAGTGGCCTAATAATGATCTCTCCTCCTTTCCTGGTAATTCCAAACCTCAATTCACTTTTCTTGACTGAAACAAGATAGTAAAGGCAACGCTGTCATTTAGGACAAAGCCAGTATCTTGTTCTTGAGCAGTAGCACCTTGTTCAAAGCCCATCATTTTATTCAAGATATTTTTACCTTCAAGGGGCCTCATCTAGATTGAATTTCATCTGCCATTTCATCTCCCAGTTTCCCAAGATCAATCTACCTCTGCTAGAAATGCTGAAGTAATCCTTATCTCATTCGATAGACTGTACCCACTGGGAAGGAAATTCCCTGTCTGGCACCAAACTTATCTCCCTGACTGAACCAACAAGTCCTAGGATGGGAGATAATACTAGTCTGAAGATCTCAGACCATAAAGGTGGATGGTGGTGCAGCATCTGAATCATTAAAACTCTCAAATGGTCCTGCTACTAAAGCTGATGGCAGTAGGGAACTATATCAAGCTAGCTTGAAGCAGCAGGCTTTCCATCCTGTGGAAAGATTTTTATCCCATCCAGGTTAAAAGCAAGCCTTGAAATATTGTCAAACTCATTCTGCAGAACAGAAACTGCAGTTCTTCAGCAGCTGTGCTGATGTTGAATCAATAATACCTACACATTGCTCCATACACAAAGATACAACTGGTTTTTTTCCTTTTAAAAGATGCAAGAAGAGGTAGTTTACTGTTTGCTCAGTCTTTGCCAATGGCTGTTGAACTCCTGTTTTTCTTTACTCTGAACTAATCCAATATAACATCCTAAAAGTAATGGTTACTTTATATTTGCATTTTTGTATAAGGATACAATGATGGAAGCAGCTCACTGATTTTCTCACAATGGTTTTCTTCTCACACCTATTTTTCCCCTACTCTAGCAGTATCAGTCAAGCATGTTAGAGACAATTGCAGTCCGAACACTTCAAAAAAGTGGACTGAATATTGTTGTTTGATTCCTCTGATCTGCAGCCTTGAGCAAATTATTGCAACAGCCCTGTATAATATTTTCAAGAGGGAATTTTTTTTTATTATATTTTAGACATTGTAAGAATCATTCAATGCAGAGGCCCTTGATCAAAGAGCACTTTATAAATATAAGTACTTTAATTTTAAATTGATTTCTCTCTCACAAAGCTTATTGTAATTGGTGAAACTGCACCACTGTGAAGGCAGACCAGTTCCTCTGAGAGTATTTCTTCTTATTTATTCTAAGCTTATAAAAATGTCTAGATACATTAGCTGCCAAAGACTTTAAAAACTTCCTCCTCTCCCTGCTCAAAGAAACCTCCACAATCATGAGCAATACAAGATAGTGTTTACTATTAATATAATTAACTAGGCCTAAATTAAACCCAAGCCTTGAATTTCTGTTTCTACGAGGTTGCCTCCTCTTTCCGTCCTAAAATTCCTACTCCTTTTGTTAGTGAATAAGTTCAGCTCCTCAGAGAGGTGCCTGTGGAGCTTGGGATAGCTTCCATCCACCATTCAAACCCTTCAGAACAGTCTCCAACTAATACAGAACGCAATTCCTGCGCAGCAAATCCTCTAAAACAGCAAAGATACACAAACCCTCCAATCCCATTCCCAGTGCTTACACTCTGCACCCTTATAGGTGTCATCTGACACTGTAAATTAGGACACAAAATGAGCATGTCCCACATTTCCTTGCCCCTTGAGCAAGGAAATTTGTTTCCTGAGATAAATTATGAAGTCTGGCCTTCATAAGTGTGTCTAGCTCAGGTGATAATGAAATGAACGCTGACACAAATCAGTGATTAACATGTATACTTAAATACTGGAAAGTTTTGGGGTTTTTTAAGCTGCAGCTGAGCAGTTGATGACAGTACAAGTCACCTTCCCAGTGTCCCATGCAAGTGCAGAATTAGTGAGACAGGAAAGCAATTTTCTGCAGTGCATTGTGCCAAGCTAAATCTATCCCTTCTAATCTCAACAATAAACTCAGTGACTTAAAAAAAAGCAGGTAGAGCCCAAGCCAGGGAGAGTGGTTCTTACTTTAGGAGATAGAATAGGACTGTTTAGTTTTCCTTTGATTGCTCAGTCCACTCCCTCATTTCTGCACTCGCCTCCTCTTCTGAATTCAGAAATGTGCTTGTCTCCCAGAGGTTCCAGGAGAATTTCAAGTGCAAGGATTTTCAGTGCAACAGCCTGCAAAGCTAACACCTACTAACCTCAGGCTGATTTGGTACTTTGTTTGAAATAGAGACAAGAGAAAACCTTGAGCAAAGTGAACATGAACCAGAACATATGTTGAACTGCTCACTGTAAATGATACAGCTAACAAGGCTGCTAATTTTGTTATCAGGAAACCGAAGAAATGAGATACATTCCTCATAAAACTGGAGACAAGCTCATCACACCCTGCTTACCTCCCTCAGCACACAAACCCCTGTTTTCCAAGACTCACACTGTAAATACACATGAAAGAGCAACAAATACTTTCATTTTGTGCCTCAATCCTGGCCTAGGTGCATTTTTCTCAGGGATGATTCTATGTCTTCCTGAAAGTCCATTTTTAAACACCATTGTGCAACCTTGCTGTGGCCTCTTTCAGAGATACAAAAGCAGTGATACACCTTCATCTTTCCTTATGTTAAGGTCCCACACTTCTCAATCGTCACATATTCTGTGCTCAGATCTGGAAGGATGCTTCCTCTCCTTTACATTCTGTGAGGAACAAAACCAGAGGGGAAATATTGAAATGTTAAGAGTACAAATACCTAAATTCAGGTGCCAGTAGGATATTTATCAGCCATCTAAATGATTACCACTCATCACACTGAATCCTTCTCTACTTCATACTTGAGTGCTTTCTTTGGGGCCCAAAAGGAGCCAGAAAAATTAGAACAGGGAACATTTCCACGTTCCTGTGGAAAAGCTCCACCAATGCTGCCCACAGCTTGCCCTTTCAAGCAGTTTGGGGACATGCTGGATCCCACAGCAGGATAAAACATATCATGTGTGTTTTTCACAACTTCTTATCCCAAGATTTATCATTCAGCAGGCTGGTGTGCAATTTTTCACTCAAGTCATAAAGGACCTTTTCTGCTTCTCAAGTGAATGGTGACAACCGCTGGAAAAAATAAATAAAGTGAATAACTAATAGTAAAACATGCATAGCAATTGTTCTGGGACATGTATGACTACAGATATTCACAGATTTTAGGTTTTTTCCCCATTAGGTCTGTGGCCTACCTAATTTTATAAAAGGCATTTAATCTAATGTACCTATACTTTGGAAATTGCATCAAATTTCAGAGTACAAGTATCCAGCTATTACTATTTTTAATTTTTTGCACGGCTGATGAGTGGACTTTGGACCTTATTCTGATGTACTGAAGAGTAAATCATTCCTGCTTGTATGACCTTGATCTCAAATTCTACTTCTCTGCTGTTACTCACAGCTGCTGATCAAAAGTTTAGATGAACAGCTCTTTCCTTAGAGCTTGATTGCAGTTTGGGTTTTTATTTCAGTTTATCTGGCTAAAGTCTAGTTAACCCTGATGAATTAATCTTTATAAAATCAAGTTCAGTAGCAGTAAAGCAAGCAAATTGTCTATGAAGTTATGAGACTTGTCAACATGACTATTACAGAGAAATACAACTGTATACATTTATGCTCCTATGAATATGATTTCAGCTGGTGGATGAATGGAAGTTGTTTCTCACAGGGAACATTTAAAGGATAGTAAAGGAGAACTGTGGGCTAAACCCTGAACATCTTTCTTCATATTTAAGCCATAAAGGGGCCCAACAATACAGTAGAACTATTTGAATGGGCAATAAATTGGTGCCAGCTTTTGCAGGGCAAGCCTGTGCATTCGCGTTCAGGGCCAGCACACTCGCACTCACAGCGATCTAAAAACATGTCATGTGCTAAGTGACAGACCATATGCTCTGCCTAGAATAGGAACTTTGGCTTGCACAGAGGACGTGAATTAATGCATCAAGCAGGTGACAAGCCTTTAAACTGATGTATACACCAAACTTCTCATAAGCAAGCTGTCTTTGTCAATTATGTTTTCTGGAAAAGTCCCCCAGACAAACATAACTTTGCTTATTAAGCCCAGCAGAGAGGCTACAGCCTGCTGCAGACAATTGCCTCTGTTTTTTAAAATGCTATTTCTATCAAACACACAGCAAAGTAATTTGGATCAGTGTTACTGGCAATACCCGTAAAAAACTTGATAAATTCTTAATAGTGTTTACGAAACCTTGCAGAAACCAAGGAATTGTGTGTATCAGCTTGTTGAAGAGTTGAAGTCAGCTGTTTACTATAGATGCAAACCTCAAGTAAGCAAATGATCAAGAGATCATTTTTATCAGGTGGGGAAATATTTACCTGCTTACGCTCTACAGGCTGCAGCAAACAGAGCTAAAAATAAAACCCAGGGAGATCTGAACACGCTCGGAAAAGCTGCATGAAAGAGAACAAATGGTACAGATCAAAGCCTAAGGCACAGCTGACAAATGTGGGGAAGGACCTCTTTTTCCAAAGGTTGTGTATGCCCTCAGAGAAGGCCTGTGGTAGCAATACCAATAAAAAAATGAGAAAAAAGAAAAAAAAAAAAAAGCAGGGGTGGGAGAGAAAGAAAGAAATCATCATGGGTGTGAATTACCTAGAAATTCATGTGCTATCCAAGGCATAAGTGCTTTACTAAATGACAGCCAGCAGCTCAGGCATCATACATAACAAGCAGAGCCAAGATCCTGGTGCTATTCAAGAAAAGTGTTAAGTGATATTTGCAAGGAAACCAGAAGCTATTTCAGAGCACTGTCTAGCTAACACAAAAAAGGTGTAAAAAGCACGGGTTCTTCAGCTCAGACTTACTGTCCCATAATAAAAAAGATTGCCTTCATGGGCCGGACAAGGCATTGCTGGGAAGTTTTTCTGTTCTAGCGCATGCATAGAAAGCAAACTATAAAAATGAAAATGTGCTAAGGGCCTTGATGTGGCAGAGTGCTCCCATTATCCAGATGAATACTTGTAGGGCCAGTGACGGGCTAATGTTAAATGTCACCCTTACATTGGAGCTTTTGCCATAAGAGGAAATGTAACTGTTGACTACCTCTCCATGAGACGTATTTCTTGTGCAGAAACACATGTGCTGGATACACATCTTCAGAGCATTCCAAGAACTGAGATCAGCACTGAAAGCAGACCACTAAAATTTAGAATATTTGCAGATTTTTTTCCACTTTATATTTTAGTAGCCTTAAGGAAAAAAAAAAAAAAGGCAAAATGACTTTAATTAAATTCTTCCAAGCGCTTGACTTCCTATTTTTAATAAATGTTCACCTATTAGACTGTATGTGGTCTTCATTTACTAAAGGGGAAATGTAATAAAGTTACTCTCCTACTGTCTACCTGAATCTATAATACCAAGATTATTTTTCAAGTACAAAATTAAAATACCTTTTTTACCCCATGCAAAAAAAAGTTTGATCAAAAGAGAAATAATAAATTGCTGCCAGCTTTCAGATGGTATTAGCACAGATTTTTGTCCTAAAGTTTTTAAGGAGCCTAGCAATTAGGCTCCATTATCATGATGATTAGAGCTTTGAATCATTATAATGACTTCTGTCTGCACAAATCACATATCAATAGAAACGACAATTGATGGCCATCTTTGGTAGCTGGCAGTTTGTAGTATTTCGTTTAGATGGCAAAGACAACAGTTACAAGGTCCAGCAATGAGATTCCTAATCCATTTATGCATCTGGTGTCCCCAGTCCTCAAAGATGTGAATAGGCACTGCCAAGCCCTGATACTTCGGAAACTCAAAAATCACTTGGACTTTTAGCAGCAGCCAAGGTCTCACCACACAGCAACACATTTTGCCATCTAAGCATCAACTTAGAAATACCTTAAATGAAGATCCCCTCTTGAAGGGGATCAAAACCCTTTTTGGAGTGACAAAGTGCCATCCAACTGGAAGCTACATAACCCCTAAATCTATTTTTGCTGGTGGCAACTGGTCATGTCAGAGGCAGAATATTCTGTATCTGATGATTCACCAATAGATGGGGAATGTTTTCAATTTCACCAGGCTTCTAACATTAGACAACCCAAGCAAACAAACAAATGAAAAACCCAAAATAAACAAAAAACCCCAGTATCTCCCACACAAAATAAGATGTGCAATTTCTTCCCATCTTAAGGAAAAAAAAACCCACCAAACCAAAAAACTGCCTTTACTTGAAAACTTCTTTAGAAGTCAAAATATTTTCAAACTCCAATCACAGTAACCTACACAGAATCATGATCACCCTCAGAACATTTATTCCCTCAATTATCAACAATTCAGAGAATGAAGAAAGCTTGTTGTCATAATAAGCAGCAGCAGTGCTTTGTTTGTCTTTTTGACAACCAAATGAAAAACCACAAATTAGGTGCTTTTTTTACTCAATTTTACCTTCATTGCTGTTAACGAAGTGTCTTGAAAACCTGAAAGCTAAATACTCACATTGTCCATGAAATGAAAGTGCATATTATCAGAAATAATAGGTGCTGTGCTTGCCAGCTGTGGATGTATCAGAAATTACTTTGATCTGTAATTCCTGGTAATAAATCTCCCCTCTTATATTTCCCAAGTCTTGTAAATGCCTCAATTTTCACATTCCGTCTTGTAGAGTGCATTTTCACTGAATTCAAGACAGCTGGTTGGATATTCTGAGGCCATACCTGCCTGTCTCTTTCAGCCTTTTTCAAATTAAATTAACCATGTTTAAATCATGCTTACTGAGAAAACAGCCCCAGTCTAATCTTTATATTGACAGAGACTCAGTACTTTCTTCTTTATCCAAAACCTCTCCTCAAACATTTCCTTTTAGGCAGTCCCCATCTTCTTGATTTCTCATCCCCCTTTAGCCATAAGGACACACTGGACTTCTTAAGAGTGAAATGAAACAGGGTTTTCAATCCCCAGATCATTGTGAGATCACTTGGAAGCAAAACACAATTGCACTTTCCTTCATGAAGTGATGATAAATTGGAATTCATACTTTTTTCAAGAGGGGGAAGAACAGGAGGAAGGAAAGACACGGAGGCACATTATCATGAGTGGTAGTTAATGATCTTCTAATTAACGTTGCAGGTCCCAATTTTCTGTTTTAATTGTGCCTTGCTCTACTTGCAAGTTTACCCTTATGTTTCTGCCTCCAATAACTGCAACATATCAGTTGAAAAGCAGTTACAGAAAGCAGACCCTGATGCCTATTAATTAGATAATTACTATTGCTGGCTTTCTATTCCCCCAAACTCCCCAACGGGATTAACACCCTTCCAAGAGTCAGAAACCTCTCATACCATGGAGATTTCTGTTTCACTCTTACCTATTTAGTCACTAATTACATTTTAATCACTAAAATTATCCTCACAAGCAAATATATAGCTTTATTCAGGGAAGCATTGATGTCCTGGAAAGCTTATTCCTTTACAACTTCAAAGCACAGAATCTCTCCAGGTAAGACATTCTCCCCTTGCATTTACACCAATAATGATGGCACTGCAAAAGTGATGCACACAAGTGATACAAAAGTTTTCCCTCAATACTTTTATGTTCAAGCAACTCTTATGTAAAACTGATGCACATATTAGGCTGCATAATAATTTACGAACATTAAGCCTATTATTTAACTCAATCATCTTTTTTTCCCTTAGCTGATGGTAACACAGTCCCTAGGTCATGGGCAGTACCACCTTGATTATTATTAGAATCTGTAACTGGAAAAATCCTCAACCCACCTTCATCATCCAGTTTGGAAAACTTTTTAAGATAGGTGATGGGAGGGGGCAAGGGGAATATGATGAAGGATACACAGCAGATAGGGAAGAAAAGAAGGAAGAAAAAATGTCAGTAAAAAATTCGGAAAAAAGAAACCAAAATAAAATCCCTGCTTTTTTAGCAGCACTGAACTGTGACATACTTAAAATAGAAGCATGGATAATGTATTTTCATGGGTTTATGACAGACGAGTCCCAGCTGAATGAAATCAAACAGTCATTCCCCAAAAGAGCTCAAGACTTTATTTCACATGTATTTTACATTTGAGAGAGAGAGAAAAGATCCTGTTGTCACGCATCCTGATATCACAGTTTGGCCCTTGACCTTTCTTTATTCCCCAGTTGTGCCATTTATGGAGTCAAAGAGATTCCAGAAATGAATTACCACAGTGACTCACCTTGGCTGTGCTGCCACAGCCCAAACTGTAGGGCTGGAATTGAGGTTCTCAGACCAGAAACTCTCTGAGCACAGCCTGGATCCTGAGAGGGAGACAGGAACTACCCTAGGCAGGTCCTCTTTAGATACAATTCTTGGGATATCACTCAGAATCCAGGCGTTCTCTCTCACAAGTTCTGTTTCAAGACTAGAACATATTCTTCCCCTGAGTCCAGGTCTGTATATGAATGTTATTTAAGATGTACTGAAAAGAATAACTACCAGAGAAAGAATTTTTTTCCATGCAGATTGACTTTCCAAAACGTCTTTAAGATCCCACTGGAGAACATATATTGTTAGAAAAATTTACTTACCTTGTACTGCTAATAAGAGATTTATAATTAAACTGGACAAAGGCACTGAAAAAGTACAGTAAGCAGAGACACTGCCATTGCCAGAAGCAAAGAAGACTTGAACAGTCCTTTTTCCTGTCTAAAGCCTATGGCTGGTAATTAAACTGAAATTGAACACTAGTTTAGTTCTTTTTTAATGATTCCTGTTCACGAATCCTACTGAGAACAGCACGCAAACTTCATCTTTTTTCTGGGGAAATATGCCAGCAGGAGAAAAAAACAAACAAACACAAAACACTTCTATAACCTGATACCACAGAATCTTTTTAGACAAAACTGTGATGGGAAATTTATGCTTTACAGGTACCCTGAAAATAAGGCAGTTCAAGGGGCAGGGGGAGAGATGACACAGAATTGTTCCAATAAACTTTCAATACACAGCTCATAGTCCAATACTCTGAATTAATTGATTTCTTTTCTGGAGAAGCTGACAAGAGAAAGAAGCAGGCCAGGTACTATCAAAATCAATGAACCACGACTGGACACATAACTGCTAAGCAAATGGGACTATTATAATATCCTGGGAGGCTTGGTCTGTCCCAGTTCTGCCCTTTCTCCCCCTATCACATGGCAAGTGGCCCTCTGGGAATCGCCAGGTGAACAAAGTAAATCATCAGTGCAGTGACAACAAATACTTATAAAAGTAAATAATTGGTTTGGATATAGAACACCAAATTGTTACTTCAGCAGAATACTGCCTTGGCAGATTTGGGCTCTGAAAAAATATGCAATTCCAGAGTTAGGATTACCTATGTGATTTTAATTTGCCATCCTTACGCATCTGCTTCATAGGTAATAAATTATCCCTCCACCAAAGCAGGAGAACACACATAGTGCCCACAGGAAAGAAAGCAGCAGAGAGAAAAGTTTGAGTCCAGAAAAACTTTCCTACTTCCAAAACCCACTCTCTACCATTAGCTGAAGGGCCAATGGAGGAGAGAAGCTGCTGTACAGACCAGCAGATTCATCCCAGATGTCACCTCTGTCCCACAGCTGGATACCTCTGCAATCTGATATCACCATCTTAATTGTTTATTTTGGCCTCCTGCAGATATATTAAGCCCTTGCCCATATGGGTCCCATCCTATTTTGTTGCAGTGGATGACAGAGTAAATGAAAAAGGTAAAAGGTACCCAGAGGCAGAACCCCCTAGAATAGATGAAGAAGGATTTTTATCATTCACAGCCTCACAGAGAGGCATGGGATACTAAGAATATTACAAGATATTGACAAATAAAAAAAACTTTTGAGAAAAATTGATTTTAGTCCAGCTATAAATGTACTGCTCAAGGTTCCAAAGTACATTAAGTAAAAAAGACATAAACCCAATTAGGAATTATAAAAGATACTTCAAAATTATTCCAGGCACAGATAAAATGAAAAAAAATTAAAACAACAATAAGCCTTTTCACATTATTGGAAAGCTGTAATATCAAGTGAAAAGATCCCTGACCCAAACTCAAAGCTTTAATTTCATTGGAATTCCAATACTCACGTACTCTTTTTCTTTGCAGGCTGGAAGTAAACATCAGCCTGAGAGCTTTTCATGGCCAAAAAAACATCTGGGAATCTTGGCTGGAAAGCAGTGAAACATTTTCTTCCAAATGGGAGCAGGGAAGAGGGATGTGTGTGAGCAGACCAGAGGGTTTTCAGAATTCAAAAGCCAGCATATTATCTCAATGTCGTATCTCAGGAGAAACTTAGGAAAGCCATACCAAATATTTCAGCCAAATTTCCTCGCTTACTTTTGTTTCCTGAGCAGTTTAGGGGTGCACAATAAGCCTCTAGTAAGTGCTACTGAGCACGGCGAACGTATTTGTCCCAATTTTCATTTAGTTAAATATTCCCACTCAAAACACTGCCTAATTAAAGTATCCATTATAATTCCATAATGACAAGTTAATGGAAAAAATCTCCTCTAGAACTCAATTAAATTATTTCTTAATAATTGGCGAAAAGCTGTAAAGAAAAAAAAAAAACCCTGTTAATGCATACTTAAAACTCCATACAAGGTCATTGTCTCATAATATATGACAGGTTCAGCCTATTTTCATGAGGGATGTAAAGGAGCTTGAAACACCTCCTAGATCAGGTAATTTTCTGGGAACTTGGACATATAAACATCAACTAAGTAGTCTGAGGTACATTCCCACTTGGCTCCTGTATCACTTGATGGTTAAATATGTTTTAACAAGAAAATCCTATTGTTGTAGGGCAGTCCAGGAAGAATCAAGGTCAATCATGTGATTCACTGCTCACTTAACTGGAGTGGGAGGGGGAAAATAATTTGATAAAGCTGGTAAATTTAATGCACACATAAAGAACACAAAATATCAAACTCTGGAAATAAGTATTACCTTGTGATTTTTCAAAGTATGTGACACCTTAGGTTATCTTATTTACACAGTTCAGTGAGGGCTTCCTGTAGGCCTAAAAAGAGCAGAAAAAATTACCTCATTGCATGCATTCCAGAGGAAAATATTACATTTTAGTGGGATGAGGATTTTACTCCTGACTTTCAAAAGGTCTTTCCTTGAGATCAGGTTTTGTTCACATTTAAAGGTCAGAACTTACACTGACACATAGGATACCTTCTTTAAACGATAGTGAGAGTCCAAGCCTTGTTTTGTAAATCCACTACATAGTTAAATTATTGAACGAACATGTATATACATATATGAAATTTAATTTATGCTTTTAGTACAACAGTAGATGACCCTTAACATGTTTTTTAAACCAAGAATGCACTAGAGTAAGTCTTAACAACCTCAATCAAGAGTATTAATTTTATTTTCATTTCTATGTTCTTTGCCCCAGGACTGTGACCTATTTGCTTTTCTGGGGGAGAGGGACTTTTTACAAGAACATGCAGTGATAGGACAAGGGGGAATTACTTTAAACTGAAAAAGGGTAGGTTTAGATTAGATATTAGGGAAAAGTCTTTAATGTGAGGGCAGTGAGGCACTGAAACAGGTGTTCCAGACTTGTGGATACCCCATCCCTGGGAGTGTGCAAGACTAGACTGGATAGGGCTTTGAGCAGCCTGGTCTAGTGGAAGGTGTCCCTTCCTTTAATTCATATTAAAACTAATTTTGCTGGTACCTCTGACGGTATTTTTTGCCATTTGATATCTGGTTTTGAGACTGACAAAGTGAATACATATCTTAAAATTACAAAAAAAAATATTTTAAAACTGTTAATTGCTCTTTTTAGAGTCACCTTTTAGAAATCACATCTGTATTTTGCATTCTGTAACAATCTCAATTGGTCACACTTATAAAAATACTGTAAAATTGTAAACACAGAGGAAAGGGAATATATTCAACTTAGGGAATAAAGTGTTTTATCTTCAAGTTAAAAATGAAAAATCATAGTATAAGGATCAGCTACTGCTACTGAAGTCATCTCCATGACTTACACCAGAAAAATATAAACCAGGGCGTTTCATATTTCTTTGGGAGCCAAGTCAGGCCTTGTGAAGTCAATTGTTGCTATAGCAACGTATGAATCAGGGAGAAGATAACACATCTGAATGCAGAAAATTAATTTACCTACGATCACCCAGTTGCCTTTTGATAGGATGTATATGCTTATTTGGAAGGGAAAATTCATTACATTTTAATTATTATGCATCACTGGCAATAACATCCAAAAAATCCCTGTATAAAATATTTGAGGCCAAAGGGAGCATTACCCATTGCACATCATCCTTGCACTCGGGGTGGTTTGATTTGTATTTCACCATCTTCCAATAACAGAGCAGTGAAAAAGTGTAACACCTTTTTATATAGCCTCTCCCTCTGCCATCAAATACAAAATTAGATCCTTACGTTAGGAACTGAAATAAATCTACAACAAGGCATATTGCAATAAACCTAATTACTCTGCTATGGTTTAGAAACTTACCATGGTTTTGAAGAAATAAAAGGTCAGATGCAAGAAATCCTCATTTCAATACATTTTTAATCCAAAATAAAGATTTACTTTGCCTTGAAATCAAAGAACTGATAATAGTTGTTTAAACCATTTAACAGTATAGAAAATGAGAGGCAAAGGAAAGTAAAAATTCATGCATTTGCATTTTTCAAAATCTGTTCAGGATTAAATCATATTGCCCCAAGCTTTAATCAAGATGTTCAGCATATGAAATATCTACGGCCATGAGAATATAATCCAGAATTTCCATCCTAATTATCCAACAGCTTTGAAACCACCTTTCTTCTGCTAGAGGCTGCATTCAAAAGTTCCCAACTCACCCAGACACAATGCAAAAATACAGCCTCAGACATCAGACACCGCACCCATCGGCGTTCTAGTAGCTGGGTCGCACACAGCCTGCTTTGTCACCCCAACCAGACCTTCTTTCCCAAAGTTTCCTGGGAAGAAATCAAGCAGGAGGAACAGAAACAATGCTTGTTAGTGAGAAAAGCTGCACTGGGAAATGAGATGCAGCTCCCAACAAACAAGTCTCACCTGCAAGCAGGTGAGCCAGAGGAAGAAGAGCAAATCAAGTGCAGGATAAAGCAAACCTGCTGCACAAAGGAGAGCAAAAGCTTCAGCAAATTACATTTGGAAGCCCACGGGTTGTAAAATGCCAATTATGTCAGTTGCCATTGACTCGACTCTGAGTTGCTGATGGAATTAACACCACCAGGAAAAGCACAAAATTCCCTAATAGAAGACAGTCAGAGGAAGCTACCAGAAATTACTAGTGACATTTCTTTGTACCAGGCAGACTTCATAAACTTCATCTGACTCCTTAAAAAAAAGCTTGCATAAATCTCAGAATTAAAGTTTTTGTACAAAGAGACATAAGCTACTGGCAAATGAAAATCAGCTTCTCTCTTATAAAAGCAGAGATGGGGAGAAATGGGAGTTGCACATCAGCCACCTTAATTATGTTGTGGAAAAGCAAAAACAGAACCAAAGGCAGAAGCAACTACTGCAGAAGTTGCTTTTAAATTCGGGACAGGAAGCTGCAAGGACAGGCACCAGGTATGAAACTCTCATGAAAGTATCACCAACTATGCAATTGTTTCTTCTTTTTGCTTTGGCAAACTCAGGAACCCTTTTTTACCTTCCCAAAGGAGAGCAGCACTTCAAAATATCTCCATCACCCTGCAAAAAGAAAACCGACCCAACTCAAAGCAAACCCCTTCCCCAAAACACCCCCTAGACTGGTGCTAGAGATTAGAGGATAGAATTCAGTATGATTTGGTGCTGTGATTCCCAGATGTACCTCTTCCTGTGGAAAATTAGCACAATGCCCAGCACAGAGACAGGGTTGACAGCTTTGTCCCTACGGTCGAGCACAGAGAATCCTTGACACAAACTTTCAACACAAACACATGTGAGAACTGGAGGTGCTTTAGTGTCCCCGGGGTATAATAACTGCAAAGCAGCCTAATGAAAGCACAGAAGGCAGAGGAGCCACAGTAACCAGCCAGGAAGAAGTACTTCCTATTTTGCCACAATTTAGGGCAGCTTGAGAGATGCTGTGAAAAAAATGTTTTGCACTGAAGAGAATCCTATTGCAGCAGTGACAAAATATCACCGTGACCAATAAAAAGGCAAAATAAACTGCAGGCCAATAGGATGGATTGATACCCACCCTTCCCTCACCAACGTGGGTTTTCCTCTCTTCTCTGTAAACATTTTAAAGCTCACATTGTGTTGCCTGGATGTATTAACCAGTCAGAATGCACAAAAGGCAGGAACACATCAGCAGCACCATGACCAAATTCTGTCTGCTTAGCGGTGAAGGAAAAAAAAGAATAACTTTATGAAATGAAAAAATTTTCAAGTACTATTAAACTAGATATATATATGTATATATACACACACACACATATACCCACACTGTACAAGAAGTAAAAGAGGGTGAATGGCTTTCTATGCAAAGGAAGGTGAAGAGCTCTCTCAGCTGGCAAAGAGGGAGGATGTGGATCTCAAAGTTTGCATTTTAACATCATGTTGCAGAGTAAATGTTTATTGCATCCTTTTTTTTTTTTGTTCTTTTTTTTTATCAGAAGCAGGAGCGAATTCCATCCAAGCTAAGACTAAAGCCACATCAGTTTCAGATGCCAAGATTACTTCTGGCAAAGTATAAAAGCAGTTTTTCTTTCATATTGTGAGCTCCCTTTGCTGATAAATAAACAGATGTGAAAGGAGCTTCCAAACTAGAAAGTTTCAGATCAAAAATCTTTTGCTGTTTGGCATTGGCTTTTCTTGAGGACGAACCAACTAGGAAATCAAGTTGGGAAGCCAACAACCTCCAGCTTAGATTAGCGAACACTTGAGAAGCTTAAGACCTTTTCCATGAACTAGTTTTGGCTCAAAAAATGTTAATTGCTGAGCGTGTGGTTCAGTGAATGTTTAGAGCTACTCCCTTACAGGAAGGTACCTGCACCATGCAGAGGTGGATGCAGTCAGGCTGATCTGGAGTCAGCAGCAACACAAACTGGATAAATGACCTTTGAGGAGCTGGGACAGCTTCTGATGACCCATACACAGGGAATGAGGACATCCCACCCAGCCCCAAGCTGAACTATGTGTATTAGGTTGTACTATACAGTACAATAACCAAACTGAAGTTGTTTCATCTGTACCCACCAGGGAGCTGCACAGTGATGTGGTGAGCAGGTACCAGAGGGACTTTATCTGATTGACTCAGCTAAATACAAGAATTAAGCATCCAAATCCAGCTCCAACATTTATCAGAATTTCAAATCCAGTTTCAAATGGACTGTCAGTGAACACATCCCATACACTGGGCAAGTCCTTAAAAAATAACTTAAGACAGTTATTTTGCAGCCACCGTGCCTATACAACATAAATACACACAGGCAGCTACAAATCCTGCAAATTCAGAAGCTGGTTCCCCCCTTCCAGTCCTACTGACCTGTCAGTAGTCAAACCACAGCATCTGAAGTTCTTTGCTAAGCACTTTGCTGAGAAGCTGGATTTAACTTTTAAGTTACATCATTTATGCAAATCTCACTCACAATGGCAAGAATGAACTGCCTGGGCTACAAAAAGCCTGGTCTTGAAAGGCAGGACATCAAGGTGCCCCCTCCTCCAAAATTTTATTCCAAACCAGTCAGAATTTTCTAGTCAGAAGATGAAAGTTGTTTCCTTCCTTTTTTTTTTTTTTAATCATAGGAGCGTAGATTCATTTAGGTTGAAACAGACTTCGAAGATCAAGTCCGACCATTAACCCAGCACTGCCAAGTCCACCACTAAACCTGATAGCCTCAACCACACATCTTTTAATTAACTTGAGAGATAATGACCCAAACAACTCCCCCAGACAACCTGTTACAATTCTTGACAGCCCTTCGCATGAAGAAGTCTTTCCTAACATCCAATCTAAACCTCCCCTGGTGCAACTTGAGGCCATTTCTTCCCATCCTGCTGCTTGTTACTTGTGAGAAGGGACCATTTTGTAACAATCTAAAAGGTACCAGTGCTATGGCTGGGGGAGAAGCAAACACTGATGGTTCAACAAACTCATCCCTACATCCTTTATTCCCTAAGGTTTACACAATAGGGTTTTCACACTTTTCTTGATTTTGCTGCTGCTCTAGGAAATTATTATTCTGCTCGCTGAGAAATATTTCCCTCATTTCCCTCTGCCCTGGGAAAAATGTAATATATGAAATGGGACAAAGTAATGTTAGTGGGAAAAAAATCTTCCCTTGAGAAGCCAAAATATCAAAATATTCATTTCAGTGAGGATTTTGTCAGACAACAGTTAAATGTTCTTCAACCAGACCCAGCAAGAACTGACCTGCCTCCCTCAGGCCAGCCAAGCTCTGCTGCCCATCTTCCATTGTCTGTGGATTATGAATATCACTGAGGGTGCATCCCAACAATCTGATCCTTTAAAGGAAAACAGTGATCATCAGACTTATGCACAACATTGAAATGCTCGTTTGACTCCATCTGCAGGGAAAGCTATTCCTTTGGTAATCTGGACCATACCTCCGATCCCCTCTGGCTTTGTACTTTGTAATTAAAATTTCACTTTATCATGGCAGAAAACTGTCACAAATTACAGG
This sequence comes from Falcunculus frontatus, assembly GCA_013398115.1. Lineage (NCBI taxonomy): Eukaryota > Metazoa > Chordata > Aves > Passeriformes > Falcunculus > Falcunculus frontatus. The sequence goes on along the minus strand of VZRV01004450.1, from coordinate 691,223 downwards.
GCATGAGAAATGAAAGTTAAACCAGATATAGCATTAATTACAATAAAATATTTGCAGTAGCGGCGTGCTACAGGTAACACATGCAGAAAATCAAATATTCTTTGCATATGCTGTGCCCTGACAACTCTTTCTTTTAATTAAAAGACACTTGTAAATATTTTGTGCAATCTTGTAGAACAGCAGGAGCATGTGCGTGTACAAAAGGAAAAAATCATGCATCTCCACTGGACAAAACAATAAGGAAGTGCCATGGGAAAATGTTTTGCTTCTTTGTTATCCTATATCAAATAAATGTGCAGTTCAGATGAAGGTTTAATGCAATTCCAGCCTCATTTATATCCTTCAGATAAAAGTTAGTAATAAATCAAATCAGCCAGGAGATAGGAACTTAATGCCTCAATAGCATGAGCTACGATGCATAGATTTAACAAAAAAAGCAAAAAATATTTCAATATTAGGACACATTATCAATGTGTATCTTTTACAAAACTCACTCAAGAAAAATAACTAAACAACTTTTGATAAGTCATTAGACGTGATCTGAGGCATAGCATGCAAATATATCAGCAGCATATTGACTCAAGTGTTATTTTTACAATTTTTCTCTGAACTATAAGGAATAATGAGACATTGACAAGAGTAGTTTGGTGGTTTTCCCACCATATGCCACTACTTTTTAAGACTGACAGTTTCTATGGTAAAAAATATTTGTTTGCTTCCTTAATAATATGACTATTTTTCCATTAAATACTCAGCTGCATCCATTTAAAATTCTGAATAGGAGTTTCACCAACTCCAGCATTAGACTCTCTTTGTTTACTTTGTTTACCTCCTTGCAATTTAGGAGACTGAATTCTTTATGTAAGCAATGGTGAGAAGTCAATGGGACAATTCAGAGCATCTCTGTTAGATGCATGAGTCAGATAACGTGAAGACCTCCTAACCGTGCTGAGATTTGAGAGATTGATTTGAATAGCAAACAGATTACTTCTATTCAAGACGCAAAATCTGAAAGAAACAACTATTTGATTGAATTAGGTTTCAAAAAGATCAAAACTACGTTGTTACAAACACAGTGCAGCTTTCTGTACTTCAGGGAAGTTGCTGACTGGTTTTCAGTCCTTTATGAAGAAAGCCATTAATTTGGGCCATCCAGTTAAAGACAATGAAATACAGATATCTCTTGGATGGAGTCACTAATTCCACAGAAAACAGCGAACTTCAGAACCAGCTGGTTAAATCTGTCCGAAAGGGATGGATTGAAAGCCAGCATCTTTCCATTTTCATAAGCAGCCCCTCTTCAGACTTTGGGTTTGGGTTTGCCAAGTCTCTCTAGCTGTGAATGTATTCTTGATTCTTGACTTCCATGCTCTGTGCCTGGAAACCCTGGCATCTCTTCCCCTTAATAAAATGCAGAAGTCTGTTGTTTCCTGCTTCACCCACATCTTCACCTTGACCCTCACCCATGGGGTGGTCAGCAGCATGACTTTGAGTAAAAGGCAGGACATTATCTTCATGGATATTTTCCAGGCAGAATTTCTCTTTGGTTTACTGAATTTTTATTTAGCACTGAGCTCTGCTGCTGTTGTGACTGTTCCAGGACGTGCCAGCCCCTGACAGCCAGAGGAATGCTATTGCTGTCTCCAGCACACCTTTTCTTCTCATAAATGCCTCCTTCCCTCAGGGGAGACAACACTGCACTTCCAGCTAAACAGCTGTGCTGGTGGCAACGCTGCTGTTTCTCCTAACAACTGGCAGCAGCCATGCTGCTCACTGTATTTAATAGCAGTAAAAAATTTAACATCCCAACAGCAGCCAGCAGACAGTTGGCATTACTATGACTAGGGTGCTTATTAAAATCCATGGCAGGTATTTTTATTGCACTTTAATTGCAGAGGGTAATTCAGAAGACACACCTGTAATTTAAGTCTCCAAATTAGGGCCTGTGATTTATGACAAGGACATTAGCAGAGTTTTATTGCAACACAGCTGTCAGCATCTGTGCTCAGGTAACCCTGATCTCCAAATATTCTCTGCCAGAGTAAAAATATCAGCGACAGGGCAAACAAATCCAATTGAGGGGTGAGGAGGGAAAAAATGCCCACAAGCTCACAAAACACACAGAACAAAGATAGCAACTATTTTTCCTTCATCCGACTGGAACAACAGGGCTTTCTTTCCCGTAAAATTGAGAAGCCCAAATGCCAGGATTGCCTACATTGCACATGGCTTTCACCACTGGGCTACTTACAGGTCCCACACACCTCTACCCCTGCATGGCCATCTCCTTGCAGCTCTTTGCTCATGATCCTTCCACTGCAGATACAAAAAAAATTCTTGAGGAAGGTTTTCCTGTGCATGGAGGAACCTGCTGAACAACAGACCCACAGAGTTTCTGCTAACTTCCTTCACACTGCAGTAACCACACAGAGGTTTTTAAATTAACATCCAATGCCTAACAGACTGTCAGCAGGGGAGAAGAGCAAGAAAATTTTCTGCACACAGGTTAGGGGCAACTGAAGAGTTTTTCCAGAATTCTATATTTCCTTGGAAAAGCAGTAGCCTCCACTGTCTGACTCCTACACAGAAAGATCATTCAAGTTACTACGAAGCTGTAGCACGAAGCACATAAACACATTATGTCTTCATTATCTGAGCTCTGGCTGTTGTTTACTTTTGGGCTGGAAGAAAGGAGAGTGAAACCTTCTTATTATTCTGATTTCTTTTTTTCTTCCCTGCAGAAAGTTTACATAGCTCCCATGAGCCAAGTTCATAGCAGTGCCTGTTCAAAGCAAAGCAATGGCAATCGGCCACAGATCGTCACCCCTAAGTATCCCCCACCAACAACACGGCCACCAACCAGGAGAACTTCCCCTCGTCACTTCGCAATGTATCTCAATAGTAACAAAGTAGTGCTTAACACCCCCAAACCCACAGGTATCCAGTGACAAAAACATTCTTTAGGGGAGAGGAGTAGGCTTTGGAATCAGATGTGGAAGCAGATAGAAAACTCAGATGCCTGTGACCCAAGAGCAGTGTCAGCTGTGTGCATGAGCCGTGTAGGCCAGGGCAACTGAATTACAACAGCAGTTCAGAATCATATAAAATCTACTATTTTGACAATGATTAAAATTCCACAATTTCTTCCACCATCCTCTTTAGTTCCCTCATCAGCCTATTAGCTATGCTTTCACTTGTCCACATTTTTCACCAGAAGGAGAAGAAACACTTGCGTGAAACAAAACCGTTCTTGTTCATTAAAACGCTGAAGCAAAACATTAAAACAGTCTTAGCATTGCTCCATAATCCCAACCTATATTTAGCAAAGCTAAATCCTATTTATGGATTCAAATATGTATAGTATCAAGCCAATTACGTCCCCAACGCCATTATCCCAGTGACAGGACAATATAAAACCCAGTAACAGCTTCTCATTGATCAGCTAATCAAACATGTTTCTAGGAGTTTGGTTACCATAAACAAACTACAGTATGGCCCAATCCTTAAATCTTTTCTTTGTTAATAATTCTTTATCACTGTATTTCTGCAGTTTTACAGATTAAAGTAATACTTCTGTCTTGTCCTAAAGAAGCAGATTGCATGTTTATAGCTGATTGTTATCTCATAAAATGACGAGCGTTCATCTTAAACTGGCTGTCAGGCAGTCATTGGCATTTTCATCTCCACCCCTATATATTCAGAGACCAAAAGAACATCCAGAGATGATGTTATTGGGAATACTTTTAATCGTTTTTCCACCAGAGCACAAGGAGAAAAAATGGGATCCAAAAAGTCACAGCACTCAATCATCTTTCAGCCCTGGTTAGGATCAATAAGCAGCTGTGAATGGCCACTCTTCTGACAATACAGCCTAAAAGAAAAATATGAAAGGGAAAAAAAAGAGAGAGAAAGAAAACATCAATCACTGTAAATCGATAGATAACGAAATCTTCTTGCATTGGAAATAACAAGAAGGGCACTTCATTTAATCATAATTTCCCACAGTCCAGACTCACTTTCTACCCCAAGTTATGAACACACATAGAGAGAAACAGCAGCTGTGCTCACCAGAATCACACACTCATTCATCTTATGGTTTTTTCCTTTTTTCTTTTTATTTTTTTAATGGATATTTTTTTCTCTTCCCTCAAGGGTATTTTCAAAGACAAACCCAAGGCACTTTAGGAGACACCCAGTTCTGACTATTAAGTCACTTGCTTCCCCATACTAAAAAGTTTTAATGTGTTTTTCACTTGATAAAGGCTGGATCCTAATAGTAACCAGTTTTGCACAAATGATCAGATGCTTTTAGAAAATTGGGTGAGGGTTTAGCATTTTGTCTCCAGGCACATGAAGGACAACAAAGAGAAAAAGGAAATCAGAGGAAAGACTAAATGTTTCACCATCCTTGTAGTCAGCTTTCGTGGTATTGACCAGAGAAAAGATCACAGACGTATTCCCTGCCTGCTCCAATTACAGGAGCATCAGAAAGAACTTAGAGAGCAAAAAGAAAGTTCCACAGCCCAAAACACTGACATAATTTTCTTTTTTCAGCACCATTTTCTTGGTGCTTTTAGAGGCTTTTAATGTGCCAGTGTGTGTTGTGACAGAGGCACACTGCTTTTAGCCACATGAAAGAGTCCCTGCTGAAGTCATCCACTCACAGGGTGGAACTGGGATGCAGGAGTTTGTTTTGTCTGGTTCAGGCTTTTGTTGCTTGGCAAAATCCACTTCACCACTTCAGTAAGTCAAAACCTCTTTTCAGCCAAACGTCTTTTGAAAAAGAAATTAACAATGTTCTCTGCTACTCTTTGGTTACAAATGAGATCAAGTATCAAGGCTGTTGAAAACTGAAAAAAAAAAAAGACAAAAAAACCCAAATCTATTTTTTTTTAAATTGGTACCATTTACTTTCCACCCCAGCCCAGTGAATGTGGGTGTATCCAGGGAGCACAAAAAGTCCAGGGTCTGAAGTTCTCAACCATTCTCACCAACATGGCAATTACACTGCAAGCACCAGCACTTCCCATTGCAAAGCTGAAGTGGCCAGAGTGATCTGTTCATGTCAGCTGCCTCTTGTTCACAATAAAATCATATTAAATCAGAATAGATGGCCCATCATGCTCTTGTTCTTGAAGGGCTCACCAAATTCTTACAAAGATGAGAAGCCTCCTGAACATCTGGCACAATGAGGCCTTCAGCTCCCCAGCCATGCCATAATTTGTACAATTTAAGCACTACTGTGCAGGTCAAACAACATGCACAGCCTCGGTTTAGAAGTGTTCAATAGCCAGAAAGACATTCAATAACACTTTCCCTTGGGATGTATCACACCTGTGCTGGGGGAAAAAAAAAAGCAGCAAGAGATTGGGATTACAAGAGATAAATTTTCATATACTATCAAATATAGGCTCTCTTCTGTTGCACTGGGAGCCTTTTTTTTTTTTTTTGACCAAATGACAAATGTCTGTGCTTATTAAACCCTATCTAGGATGCTCTTTTAATATCTGAACTGGTTTTGTGATCTCACCGTCAAAGCCTGACAAAGCTGTGAGAAGTGAACTGATGAACACTGATACATCCAACAGGCAGTAGGTTTAAGTGAACATTATTAAGAGGAGCCTTAATCCCACCAGTAGAGCACCACACTATTTCCCACTTGATTTGGGTGCTTCCTAGCAGCCTCTGACTCCAAGCAGCACATAAACTTATTTTTACTTGATTTGTTGAGAAAACCACCAGCTCTCATTCAGAAATAAAGTCATGCATTCATCCCGTGCTTTCATGACAGTGCTCCAAGATTACTCCAATGCAAATATTGAAGCCTGCTATAACCCACAGCTCCAACTCACCAGGCCCCATAACCTTTTCTGAAAAGGTTGCTTCATTCTATCTTAGGTCAATGATTCCCCAACTTCTCCATAGAGTCATTTTATTACAAAAAAGTTCTGCTCTGCTCTGAGATTGCAACTCTATCTCTTGTTTTCTCTGCCGGGATGGAGTAACCAAAGGCGCAATCCTTTCCTAGTTCACATTCAATGAGTGAGTCAACCAAGCTGAGGCCTGCTCATCATGAATCTGTCACAGAAATATCTTCCTTGAAATAGGTTCACAGAACAATAGTCAAAACAGAGCATGACAAAAACCAACCTTGCTTGATATATATCAGTAATTCATTTTTTCTATACACACACACATCCTGAATTTAGTACTTCACTCCAGAATCAATTAAGTACATTGAGGATTTATTTAAAAAGTGCTGGAAACAGCAAACTAGATACTACACATAACAAATCTTGACATTTTGTCTGTCTTCAATCTTTTCTGCATCATGAGAAGCACCATGTACGGACAGTAAGGTCCTGGGGAAGCAACATCCCAAATGGTCAAATGTTGCCTTGAAGAATTCCTGGCTGAAAGCCTCTGCAATATTTAGTATTTTTCATTATGTGCTGGCTGCTGAGATCACATGGCTTTATCTGAAACCTTAGCTTCCATGGGGCATTATCTGTTCCCCAGGTCTGCACAGGAGAGCTTGAGATGATAAATTATGTCATTTCATACTGCAGAGTGAGAGGAGATACTCACTCAAGACTAAAAATATATTTTGAGTATCAGTGTAGCACTTCACTTTCCCCACTTGTTTGCACCACACACCACCCAGTTTATCACATGCTCTGTCACAATATTGCATCACAAAAACGCCTTTAACTTCAGGGTTTCTACTTACTACAATAAGGAAGGATTTTCACTCACAACTGCTTTAGACAAATTATGACCAAACCAAGGTTTGCACATTTGTATTCAGAATCACTTGAACAAACTCGTCTATAGCAGCTCAACCAATAAAGAACTAAAGTCATGATCTGGAGTGCTTCAAAACAAAATTAGGAACTGTTGTAGTGTATACTGCTAAATTATCTTCTAGAGGATTTCCAAGCTAAAATTCCACTGCCACACTGCCCACTGAGGGAATCCCACGGGTGAAACTCCAGCCTCACTGCTGTGTTAACACCTTGGCCTTCTCCTTGACAAAACAAAGATGTGCTGTATATCTGGTTAGGGAAAGAGAAAAAAAATGCCCATAATGCCCAGGAAGGGTAGGGGGAAACAAAGAGAGAACCAAAAAAAAAAAGTGTGTTTTGCTGTGCTGGAAGCCAAGATTCAACCCATTCAGATGACTTAAAGCATTTTAAAGGTGACGTGGTTATGATACTTTCAGAGAACCTGATTTAATTCTTGAACAAAATTAATTTGGCACCACACAGTTTTAAACAGAAAACCAAAACACATCCATAGAATTTATGCTTTCTAGAAACCAGCCATACCACAAAGATGAATTTCTAGTTGGCCGAAAGAATGCCAGTTCGGAAGGGTATAGTACATATACACGGCACTCAGCTAGAAAATGTTAAATAAACTTAACTTCACTGCAGAAAATTCTAATAAGCTCCTCTTTCCTTGACTTAATCATCAGAAATTGGGAAGCTTATGCATCAAATACAGATACATGTGGACCTTTAGCTTATTTGCTAATACAGCCTCAAAAGTAAGTATTTATTAAATATATTTGATAGATAAAAACTGTGAATTAATATCAAAATCATCCACAACTTGTCAAAATTATTTGATTAGAGAAAAGGTGCCTTTTCAAAAAAATCATCAGATAAAAAAAACTGAAAAGAAAATACTTGGAAGCAGCCTTCACATGCAGGATCAAGGTGAATGACAATAATTTCTAATCAATCAGTTTATCTGCAAGTTAGAAAAATGAAAGAAAAAGGTTCCATGGGCATATGTGAAGTCTGTTATGATGTCCCCCCCGCTGGCTTTAGGATTTTACTTACACTGACAGATGAGCACATCTAGAAAAGCCAAGAAAGACTAAAAATGTTTCAAGCCTAAAGTTTGCTTCCATATGAAGGAACGTGGGCGTTATAAGATGTATTCCTGCAATTTTGTACAGCTAATGACAATCCCATCCTCAATTTTCTTATAAGCTCCTCACATTTTCTGTTTCATCACATACACAAAACCAAACATGTAAGTAAATGTTTGTGGGTCTTCTTTCTTTTGTTGTTTTCTCTGACCTTTATTATTCACTTATAATTCTCAAAAAAAAAAAAAAAAAAGTGTTATTTCTCTTTATTTAAATGCATAACACCAGAGTCATGCAGAATTCACAGCAGTGAAATATGGAGCTTAGCATGGAAAATTTCTTTCTGAAAGAGAACCTCAGAGCAGCTTTCCCAAATTCCAGCCAAACTCCCAGACTTCTGCAGAGAATTCAAACTATAAGTAACTTTTCTTATCAAGCTTGGAAAAGTTTTATTGCATCTGCTCCAAGAATTTTAACAGGTGAAAAATTGACGGCATGTAACATAACTTGAAAGGATATCTAATATTCTGAATTCATGGGGGAACTAATTCTGAAGACTATTTAATTCCTTGTTCTAGAAAAATTCCCACTGAAGTCATTGAGACTGTGTGGGGTGAATTTAGAAACTATAATGTAAAATGGTACAATAGCAGCCAGCCCCTGAGATAAAAGAACTTGTGTAGAACTGTTCCTGCAACAAAAGCTGAACTTATCAAAACCCTCACATGGCTTCAGATTTCACTTTAATTAGAAATGAATCAAGTTTCGAAACAGTTCTTGAGGTGTATCCAATTTTAAAGCAATCATGGGTTTATTTTCACAAGCAACCTCCAAAGCCAATGGATAGATTTGCCAAAAAAATAATTTTGAGAAAACTGACAGCTTCTGCTTCCTTCAGTTGTTTTGAGCAAGCTGTACTTTGTGAGGACAGATCAAAGGAAACAGAACAAGGATGGTATCAGCTGCCATAATCTGTCAGCAGGGTTACACCCAGACAGGCATCCCAAGAGCAATGCCAGGTGTTTCAGAGAAGAGCAAAGAGAGCAGCTGCTCGCTGACATTTGAAGACCCTGGCTCTGGTACATTCTGCTTCCTTTAATGATGCTGTAATTACTTGGGGCAGTACAATATGAGCATGGCACAAACCCTCCACGTGACCCAAAAGGCCATTTCCCCTTCAGAAACCTCACAGTGGATAACTGGGAATAGCTTGTTCAAGGAATATTTCACCTAAACCCCAGCATTTGGGGAGCTGGCTTACATGGGAAGCATGCAAATGTTTATTCTTCTGGTAATGCCTCCATTATTGGAGTATTTGGTTACACCACGCCTGTTGGCATCACCATACTACAATCTGTACAAAGGGTATTTCTTGGAGTTTGTTGCTTGGTAATTGGTGGGGTTTATTGGAAGCATTCTGGTAGATGACTTGCTCATGAAAAAAAGAAAATAAGGATCGTTCTTTTGAGAAGACATTTCAGCAGGTAGGGCCAGATCATCATGCTTCCTGAACTAGCTTGTGCTTTTGGGAGCTGCAGAGCTGCACTGATTGGCGCCCTGGGGAACATCCTACCCTGATCCTGCTGCTTTCCTCACACATAGGGTATTGTTACCACCTTATTTCTCAGGCACATTTTGTCATATCCACTGCATTGCTCTTCATGAAAAAGAAACAGTAGTTATTTTGCTCAGCCTCAAAGTTACAGTAAAAGCCCGGGGCAGAACGTTTTGCTCCATTTCTCTATTCATCAGTGTAAATAATTACTACTGAACCTGCCATGAGATAGAAGAGTAAAACATCAGCCTCACTTCTCAGCTTACTCAAACATCTTCCAGAATACCAGATCCTCCAGACTTACATGTTTTAAATGCATTAATATCAGCCATGCTGCTGCAAAATCCATTCATTCAATCAAAAGACAATAATTAAAACTCAGAAAGGTTGAGCGGAAGTTTTTGCACAGACTGAGCGTAGCAAAGCAAAACATATTCCCATGAATCAAGAGCTTGTAGTATACATGAACTGTAGCAACTCTTCAACCTAAAAAGATAATTGGCATAGGAAACAAAGGGGTTTTTCAGTCTGGATGTATGATAACATAAAAGAGTTAATTCTGGAACTCTTATAAAACTGAGAAAAGTCACAACTTCTTTAAAATCTGTGAAAAAAATCCCTTATTTTGCTCCTGAGGCATTTACTATGCTTCAGCAGGCACCAAAACCTTGAAAGTACTGGAATTGAATCAACAGCACATTTCTTTCAGGAAGCTTTGTTTTTCGTATCCAAGAAATTAACCTTTTTTCAATGAAACACTTCTTGCAACAAAGCATCCCTCTCCCAGAGACTCATTATGTCAGGTTTAGTGGCATGAGAAGTTTGTCCTCCCCAATAAAACAATCTAGTTTTGAGAGGGAGGGAAGAGGAAGATAATTCCCATCTCATCTCTTGTTTAATCCCCCAAACCTTGGAAGAGAGCTTGGACATATTCAGCAAAAGGTTATTTTTTCTAAACCAAGCTGTGAAAGGGCCACCATATTATTTCACTTGCGTTTTTGCTACAAAGGTACTACATTTACTTTGCTTTGAGGGTTTTACCAAACAGAAGACTCTGGGTATATCCAGCCCTCATTAGAGAGAACATATTTTCATTGGACTTGGAACATCTAAATAGACCTGAACTGTGGGACATCCTCCAGCAAAAGCAGAATCAAGGCTCCAGCAAGCTGTGATTTTTCAAAAAACATAGCTGGCAAAAAGCTGTGAAATATTTCCACCACAGAACAGCATGCAAGGTACAGAAGTAACAAATTCTAGTCTAAAAGTCCATACCATTAATTAGGTCTTGCAATCACTCACTCCACCAGGTGGTTACACTGCAGCATCATAAATGAACTCAGAAAAATTTAAATTCCCAGGGTGGAAATACCCAGCACATGCTCTTTGTGGTTACTTGCTGTTACATATCTCAAGGAAGCATCAACCAGGACAACCATAAATTTCTGAAAACTTGCAGTCTAAGCACAGTTTTTGTACAGACTTAACTCCAAATAATAAGGGAAAAAGAAAACCAAACCTCACCACTGACCACTACCACACTTCTTAAATTCTCATGACCTGCCACTGACTGGGAATAAAGAAAAGCAAATTTACCCATTTTAGGAACAATGTCTTCTAAAATAGAAAGAAGTAAGATGGAAGGAGAAACAGATCTCACATAAGTCAACAGGGAAGGAATTCACACTGGGCAGGTTCAGAAACTCTCACCTTATAGCAGCCTTCTCTTTCATTTGCTTCCAGCTGTTTCAGATCACCCACAAGTTTTATGTCATAAAACTTTTTTTAAAAGAAGTTTGTGTATAAGGTCTCTTCTTACAGATTTTTAGCACTTTCTTCTTCCAGACCAGCTGACTTTTTTTACTCTTTTTTCCAAGGTGATCTTTAAAAGGCTGGACTGATGCACCAGTCTATCAAACAAATGCTAACTTTTATTTCATGATTTTGCCGCAATCAGCGAAGTCCAGAATCCCCAGGCATTTCCAAGGCCAAAAGTCAGTTTTGTCCCATGAAGAAAGGCTGTGAGTGTTGATGTTTCCCTAAAGACTTCAAACTGTTCATGAGATTTATCAGTTTTGTATCTACTGATTATTCACTGTGATTTTTTTCCCTGTTGCCGTTTCACTGTTAGTAAACTCTTATTTTTTCACTCATATCTGCTCGTATTCAGTTGCTCCTTATGGGTGGAAAGGGTTTGGTTGAAACTAAGGGGCGGTAACTCATTTTGGAGTGTCCACCTCTTAAATTGTCTTAAACCAAGACACAGAGTTAAGGCTGCAGGACGAGAGCTTCAACTCTCCGTGCCACTGTTACAAGGCTAAGAGAAGCTGACTCAGAAATTTCTCCTGGTACTCTGTGGTTAAAGTCTCCTTCTCACCTAGCCAAGAGTTGATTATTTCTTCCTGCAAGCTTTATCCATCCATCCATGGGGCTTTCCACTAAACCCGCAGGAGGGCGCTGAAGGGTGAAATGGGCTCTTTATTCCACAGCTGCTTTGTGGGTGCTTCTCCATCTTTTCACACGGTAAGCAGAATCCAGAAGGAGAGCTGCAGATTCTGTAAATAATCTCATCTATTCTTCTGTAGGGAAAAACAAAAAACATGTCTGATGTCAGAAAAGACTTTCATAATTGGTGCAAGATTTTCCAGCACTAATTTATCTTGTCAGTAGCAGTGACTTCCAGCCCAGAAAAGATGCAGTTATCAGGAATCCCCCCACTCAGATGGAAGACTTTGGATTACATGTAAAATCCTCTCTTATCTCGCCATCTACTTTAAGATAGGACAGTTGAGCATAAAATTGACTTGCATGAGAGAAAATAATTCAGAGTACACAGACTCAGGCATGCAACTCCTTCTCTCAGATAATTAAGATACTCGTAAATAAGAAGTATATGTGTAAGGAATCCCATTCTTCCACACTCATTTTATTCCAAAGTTATTTGTCACTGGATAATTCCAAAAAGCAGTGAACCTCTTAACTCAGAGCTGTATTTGTCGTTTTAACAGTCCAGACTACTCCATCAGATATCTTGGCAAAACTGACACGGTGAAACACTATGAGTTTGGGATATTCTATTTCAGATTCCATGCAGCTGATGCTTCTTTGGACTTCCATACTATTTGCAAAGAAAAAACTGTTACAATGTTAATCAGAAAATAGATATCTAATAAACTACTGCTTTACAAAATAACTTTTTTTATGAGGCAGAGAACACTTGAAATGCTGGAGCCCAATACCTCAGCTTTACACCAGAAAAGATTAACCTTGACCTATGTTTAGGAAGCTGTCTTTAAGGAAATGGCTGAAGAAAGTAAGAGAGCCATCACAGATGTGGTTTGTACAGAGCAATAACAAGATATTCACGTTCCTTTTGTTTCCCCCAGCGAGATATTTTTAGGTTTAAATATCAAACACAGATCCACTGTGTATATGGGAGAATGAAATGTGAAAGTAATAAACAAAGCAGAAAGCTTATGTCAGAGATTAAACTCCTACTTCTTCCAGTTGAAGTACACATGGATCTCCCAGACTTCCAGATTTGCTGAAAAGAGAACCTGGAAATTTCACACATTCCTGAACACCTCACAAGAGGGCAGAAATACCACCGAGAATACCCAAACTGAAAGAGAAATCATCTCCAGGGTTAACTGTTATGCACATCCCATGTTATATAGCCATGGCTGGAAGTGCTTGAAATCCCTCTGGAAATAATGCCGGCATTCAAATAATTCCTTCCATCATCTGAGTTTCCATATAGGCCTCAATCAAACTGTTGCATCAATAAAATACTGCACCTGAAATATTGTTCTGCCTCTTTGCAACTAAGCCTGAACAAATATTTCTGCAGCAGCTTACATTATTAGCTGGTAAAAGAATTCCACAAATAAACCACACAAGAAGTTACTCAGCTTTTAAAATTAATGATTTATGCAAGAAACTGTCTTCACTCCTAAAAGACTACAGCTGTCATAAGATTTGCTTCTATTATGTGGAAAGTTTCTGTATTAAGAGAATTTTGTGCATACGTAAAACACTCTACAAGCACTTGGGTGTCTTGCAACAGCAAGCCCAATACTTTTAAGGGGATTATTTTAAAAGTATCTCTATAGAAACGAATTTAAATTCAGAATTGGCTGCATTCTTAATCATATATCAGCAGCTATGTCACTGTTGACCTGTGATTAAAACTCCAAGCATGAAAAGGCTGTGAATATTTAAATGATGAGATCAAAGCACCCACTTTATCATTAGTATCTAAACCCATCAATTCACTTTCTCAAAGAGTGCTCAAATTTGATACAAGTGTCTTGGTATAAAAACAAGGAAGAATACGAAATATAGCAACTAGACCAAAAATTCTGCAGCTAAATTCTTGAGTAACAAGTAGAGAAATGCCAGGTGTCCCTTGTGCAGGTTTATGTGATCACTGAAATGGACAGTGGCATTAAATTAATTTAGTAATAAAATGAGTGCAGCTGGGGAGTGAAATCTCACAGCCAGAGAGGAGCAATGCTGGATTTTCTTTATTTCTAAACAGTAATAAAATGGACAGGCACAAAAAGTGTCAAGGAATATTATCAGTTGGCCAACAACTGTGAGTTCAGTTTTCAGCTTCCAAGTATGTTTCATCAGCCTTGTCATCAGTGAAATAATAATCATTTAATAATAAATATAGTAATAATCTGTCACTTATACGTGAGGAGACAGATTTTTTTTTTCTTCACAAGCCCAGAGAAGCTTCTGGAAGGGATTATTTTGACCCAATTCACAAGACTGAGAAGCTTGTTTGAATTTAAGAGACACTAAAACTTTCCTTTTAGTTCTGTTGAAATCTCATGGCAAAATTCACACTGAGAAAATGGATAACCCACCTGGGCAAGCTTGAATAAGGAGAAAGTTGAAACAAAAACCAATTTATTGTGCCCAATTCCCTTTATCCTTTTGGTGTCTGTTAATTACAGAAAGTTTTACAAACACCAACTTGTGTCCTGTAGACAAGGGTTAACCTTGTTCTTTATTTCAAAATGAAATTGGGATGCAGGGTAGGACTTTTAGTAAGACTTTCTCCCAAGACCACCTGTAACCCCGCATAAGCTTTGATCACAATGACTTCCCAACAGAACACAGGAGAGAGCATAAAAGGAGATGCCCACAAGCTCAGACATCCAAGGCTAAATGCTTTGGAACAGCTCTTGAAATTGCTTTGGAATGAATAACTGCTGGAATTCTATCAGTCCTACCCCAACTGTGTGCATTGCACTGATACAGCTCAGCACTATCACCTCATTTGCAGGCTGGACAATATCTAATCCTGAGGAAAGAGACAAATCCATTCCATTCTGGAGTTCAGACCAACCCCCAAATGTCCTGGGCTTGAACTAACAGCTGCAGTATGGCCAAATGTAAATTCTGGTACTGTAAAAGCAGTTAATAGCTCCAGAAGATTTAATGGCACAGCCAAGGTTTATTGCAGAATAATATTTAAAATGTGATGGAAAATAATTTTTTATTTCTATATGACATGCAGGGTAATAAAAGCATTAAGCCACAACAGACACAGAAGTAATTCCTATGCTTATAGGCATTACAGAGCTTATCATTGAGAAGAATTTTAAGGTTATTTTTTATTTCCTACATACAAATACTATGCCATTTTATTGATATTCAAAGTAATAAAATAATAATTTCCAATTATCAGTTCATCATGGTGAACCTATAACATGATCTACTTTTTAATTAAGGAGTAGTTTCCAAGGCTGAAATAGTTCATTTTTAATCAAGAAGAAAGTTATAAACTTTTTCCTATAAACTCTGAACTCTTGAAGAGTTTAACGAGCTACAAGGCTGATGTTTCAACCACTAAATTTTAACTGAAAACATAAAATATTAAGGTTTATTTTATTTAGTGGTGCAGCTGATGTGATACAGTTTGCCAGCGTTGGTTTTGGGCGTAATATGGATCAGGGTTTATAACCAGCAAGAAAGGCAATGCAGGCTGAACAAAGCATGGGAGAGAAGTCAGAGAAGCTGGAGAGAAAGCAAACTCATTTAAGTCAAATCACAGTTCTTGGTCAAGACCAGCAGCACAAAATTCCCTGTCCCACTTCCAAAATATGGTTATTAAAGGTAAATAGAGGCTTTTGAGATACCCGGCAAGTTGCAAACAAGCAATTTTACAATTTGGAGAGCAACTTCATGTGGGGCATTCCTTATTTAACCACCTGGAGATGACCTCCCACAGAGAAAAAGGCAGACTCTGCTTCAAATTATCATCCATCTGGAAGCAGAGTCTGCCTTTCCCTCTGCCACTTACAGACATTGGAAAAAAAATAGATTAAACCAGAAGAAAACATCAAGTACAGGCACATAAAACCACTCACTAACAGCTGTATGTTGTGAATCTAGAAAAGATCCTCAGCCACTGATGTCCGGAAGCACCAGAACAGAAGTGGGGATTAAAACGATGCTGAACAGGGGCTGAGCACTGAGGTAGAAGAGTTAAAAGGAGTTTAAGGAGATAAAAACACCTGAGTGCTTTTACTTGAGCACCGTCACTTGCTACTGAGTCTGAGGAGCAGAGCAGGAGCCTTTCTCCAGTAATTATGTGGACATTTAAGCACAGGCAGGGGAAAGCTGGGTGCCAGATCTGTCAGCAAGGGGAACACCCAGCCAGGCTCTCACAGCACCAAGAATGGCAGTACTCACCAGCATCAGAGCTCCCTTTGTCTCACTTCCACGTTTTCCGCAACTAGATATGTTCTTTTCCATAATTGAGAAGTGACTCAGCAAGACTAACAACCAGAACTGCACATCAAAACAGTGGGGAAAAAAAAAGATACGGCAGTGAAAGATTGGCAGGTGTTGAGTTGCCTGCTGACACTGGTAGAAGCTATACCACAGGCAAAGGCTTTAAGCATGAATTGTGGCTAAAATGCTGCCTTTTTTAAATAAATGTCAGTAAATAAAGTTTTCTGCTTCGCTATGACAAGTGGATTCTATTTCTTTACATATATAAGTATATAAGGACAATATCCTGGATTAAATCCTTCAGATAGGTTTTTTTTTCAGGATGCAGTTTTGATTCAGCAAACAGAAATCAGAATCTGAGCCAAGGCATAGTGTTCAAAACACCTTCCTGACACTTCCTACCATTGCAACACATTATACAAATAATTGTATTTTTAGTTCAGATGTACTACTGAACATCTGCTTTTCTTTTATCTCTTTCCATTTTGCAGAGATAAATCCCACTAGTGTGCAAGCAGAGCCAGTCTAAAGGAGGAGGAAAAACTTTAACCCAGGCTGTCACACCAACCTCACATTTGCTGGAAATAAGGATGATAGCCCACAGGAAAAAGATCTGATAGCATTTTTCATTAATTATGTACTGATTTCTTAAAATTATGCAGAGCAGGTTGGACATGCCTTGATGGATTTCAAAGGCCATCCTGTGTGTATGTACTAAATAGCCCACATTTATTAAAATCCAGCTTTTGGCTATGCAGAGTCCACATTGCCACTCCAATAATTTTCCATAAATTGAAGGACTTGCAAGTGCAGATTAAATGAGGCCATGAAACAGCAGCTAGAGTAAAGAAATTAGATATTCCCTTTCATAGTTTCTTCTCTTGAACTTTCCAATTTCACAGTAGTGGGCAATTCCCAAAAATCAGGCAGCAAGGGAATAAAAGCTAAAACAGCATTTATTAAATCCAACGGTAGAATCGGTAAATGGTTGCACACAGACTTTACTTTCCACCACGTGTCACTTTGAAACAACCAAATAAACAAACATTTGAGCGTTTTGGTTGGGCACCCTGTTTGTGAAAATAGTCAAGAATAATTTAGCTTGTCAACTCTATCTGTTGCTAAAGCAACAGATGATTTGGGAGTGACTCTGTTTAAGACAACTTGTGGGTTGTATTAAAAAAACAAAAAAAATCCTAAACCAAACAAAACCGTTACACACTAAAAATCAAAAATCTCACAAAAATCCAATGAAACAGAATAAATCCAGCGAGGCCCATGTGCCATTTAATTTCCTGAACAGATTTTGATGCTTTAAGCATGCACACAGTTTTTAATGGATGATTTCTTATCCACCTGGTTCAGCATGGCTCCAAGGTGTGAAGGCAGTGTGAAAGGCTTTCATGATCTGACAGTAGGACAGGGGACAAAAGAGGGATTCCACCTCCGAAAATTGGGAACATCACAGGATTGCTCCCAGACCAAAGGTGCCAGCACCGACGGCTCTTGATGGCCTTAGAGTCCTGGGTGCTGCCTCTCAGCTGCCCCCAAGACACTGAGTTGCAGGGTGTTCCTTCTGCCTTGGTTTAAAAGACAAATGTCTGCCGAGGGGGGTGGGAACCTTGCTGGAATAGAGAAGACCCCTGCCTCCAGATTTTTACTAACTTTGAAATTATGGGGCTTTCAGGCAAAAATGGGGGAAAAGGAATAACAGATCTTTACTAGAAAATATGTATATACACCTATATCTATATCTATATCTATATGTGTGTGTGTGTGTATATATATACACACATAAATACGTACATAAATCTATACACATATAAATCTATACATATATACCTATATATGCATATATAGGTATATATGTATAGATGTGTATATATGTATATATGGATATATAGGTATATTAGTATAGATTTATATGTGTATAGATTGATGTACGTATTTATGTGTGTATATATATATATATGTATATATGGATATATAGGTATATTAGTATAGATTTATATGTGTATAGATTGATGTACGTATTTATGTGTGTATATATATACACACACACACCAGAAAAGAACAAAACCAACACAATTACGGAATCTTTCAGCCAGCCTGGCGCTGTTTTTCCCTTTCAGTGTAGCTGTGGCCACAGGCAGCAGGGGGCCCTGGCACGCTGCAGGAGGCAGAGGCTGCAGCGGGTCCCTCGCAGCCGGCCGGACCCGCTCCCATGCCAGCTCCGAACATCCCTGCCTGGTTCGGGCTGCCACCGGCGTGGGACGGGAAAAGGGGGTTCTCCCCCCTTTCAGGAGGATTCTGCAAACTCATGCAAGTGGCAGCCGGGCTCGGTGCTGGCCGAGGTCTTCCCCGAGGGAAGGGGGGGATGTGGGCTGGGATTCTCCGGCGAGCAGCGGGCACGGGTGGGGGCAGGTAGCAGAAGTCCAGGGCGAGTCGGCACGACCCCAGGCAGCCCCCGGTCCACTGAAGGGAAGAGAACACCCTAAGACACAACTGCTAAACCCTCTTTGTGCCTCCCCTTCCCCCAGACAGCTCCCTTTGAGGCTGGTGACGAAGCTACAGCCACACCGGGGATGAGCCCCCTCTCCCAGCGATTCAGACTGTTTCCTACTCCTTAGTATGGCTTAATCCCTGCTATCCATCCTTGGGAGTCCTGCTCTAGCAAGTAGGAAAAAGAACCATCCCCCACACGAGACAGCCCCTCACACTCCCAGCGTCTAAGCAACGATAAAGGGAAAAAGTCACTGAGAAACCCAAACCCATACCACCTTCCTATGGAAAAGGACCCATATTCACAGCCAGGCATCAAGGACTGAAAGTAGGATTCCATCTCCTAAAATTCCGAATGTCGGAGGATTCCCACCAGACCAAAGCTGCCGTGACCCATGGCTGTGGCCTGCCTTGGACTCCCGGGGTCTGAATCTTAACTACCCTCAAGACACTGGGCTGCTGGGCTTTCCTTGCTATGGAAAAGGGCCGATATTTGCAGTCAGGTGCACATTGCCAGAAGTGGGATTCCACCTCCTAAAACTGCAAACAGTGGAGGATTGCTCCAACACCAAATCTGCCACAACCGATGGCTCTGGCTGGCCTTAGACTCCCAGGGGGCACCTCTAAACTGCCCGCTAGAAATTGTATTTCTGGCTTTTCCTTCCTACAGAAAAGGGCTGATATTGGTGGTCAGGTGCACATAGCCCTAAGTGGGATTCTGCCTCCGAAAATTTCAAATGTCGCAGGATTTCTCCCACACCAAAACTGCCAGGACCAATGGCTCTCTCTGGCCGTCCTGGACTCCTGGGGACCTCCTAGAAACTGCCCCCAAGGCACTGAGTTGCAGGGTTTAAAGCCTGTCTTCCCCCAAGGCCAGCCAGAGCCATCACTTGTGGCTAGACCAGGTTGATCAGGGCCCCATCCAACCCGGCCTTGAGCACTTCCAGGGATGGGGCATCCATGACTTCTCTGAGCAACAATAGGAAGATACCCCAGCAACTGGCAAAGCAAGCTCAGGAAAGCTGAAAACACAAGCTCTAATAACATTCATTCATTCTTCAGCTTCTTAATCATAAACCTTTATGTTTCATCATTGACCCATAATTGTACCCTCCTGCCTGACGTCTGTACACTGCCCTTCCTCCACTCAGCCCAGGCTATATCTGATGTGGGGCACTTCCATGGATTTTGAGCTGCTCAGGGAATGGAGCATCTTTCCTAAACATCTGAGTCCTCAGGGTGCCTGTGCTCAGTGAACTCACTGCTATATGCTGCCTCATTTCAGATAATAAATGTAATAAATATCTATTTAACTATGAAAAAAATACATATCTTTTTATAAATGCATACTTTCATAAAATACAAAATAACTTTGAAACTTAAACCAAACCACATCAGACCAGTCAGACAGTGAATGTAGAAAAGAAAAAATGCCTGCAGGCATTTGGACAGAATATTCTTGTACTGCTGTCAAATTTTAGGAATATCATTTCAGTGGATTTTTCTTTCCTCTGTTGTTTCCATCTGCCAGGAACTCCTACCGAGGGCAGCCAGCTAGCCAGTGGTTTTGGCAGAGGAGAGCTACTCCTTTCTCAGGAGTTCTGCTCAGCTGCTACAAAATCTGATGGGTGAAAACATTCTTTCCACATCCATACATTTCCTGATGATTTCAGACATTTTTTCTGACCTTCTTGTGCAGTGAAACATCACAGTCTCATTCCAGCTCTGCATCGAGTAACAGGCAAGAAAGAAACAAATAAAAAAATCTTACCTTATGGTACTGCTGATACTGCCTTTGGGGGTTTTTATCAGTTAAAACACTTTTCTTGCTAGCACTGCATAGAAGCCATGATTGTAAGATTTAATGAGACTGATTTAATGAGTCTTATATTTGTTTTCCAGAAACTGGCAGATTTTCCTTGCTCTTCCCCAACTCACTAAAAGGGATAAAAGCAGGAATATACGACCTTCCTTCAGCTCCTGCACAAGGGCTGATCTGCTTTTATTGGTTATTTATCTTATTATGCAGTGACAAAATCTGTCATGAGCACATTCCCCGAAATTTGACAGAAGGGTAGTACTCAAGTTCTCATGGCTAAATGATGTGCAAGTTGCACCCACACTGCCTTTATGGTGGAGAGCTTGGGGTTTTCTCCCACTCAGGTCTTTACTTGTCTGCCTCACTGCAGCCAGAACAAGAATCACGTGGGCAATGCAAGTCATTAAAAAAAATTAAAAATAAAAAAAGCAGGACTGAGTAAAGGCTCTGATTCCTATTTACCCCAGCTGTGCAGGCAGTATTGCACTGCCAGATGTTTCATGGCTGAGCCTGGCTAGAAGAGAGACGCTGTGCAGTCCTCACCAAGGGTCACACTACAAACTAAGCCATCACCAAGTACCACAGGATCTGCACAGCAGGGAAATGACAGAAACATCCCAACAGGAAAAACTCCCATTTTAATCAATCCTATCCTGTCAAAACAGTGGAGACAAATTCATAAAACATCAGGCCTCATTTGCTCCAGTGCTCAGAGAATTATTCATTTAACACTGTTTCCTGAGATGACTTCAATTCTCACATTACTCAATAATTTAGCCAATGTATTCTTGGACTGATTATTTTATGAGACAAATTAAAATGATAAGCAGCAAGCCTCACTTAAGACACTAGTGTTAGATAGATGGTTGCTTAGAAGGACTGAGTGTTGCTATTTGTTGTTCATCCTTCTCCTTCACCCACACAAACTTTTTTGTTAATATTAACTTCCTCTGTTCTTTGTAAGTCTAGACCTGACAGCAGCAACACGAGTTGAGCCGTCACTGTGCAGACTCCCAGACACTACAAGAGCTCTCTGCTCTGGCTGTCCCCTGCTCTCTTTGAACAGTGACAATTAATCAGGTCAAGTTGTGCCAATGCCAAAGCACTTTGTGATGGCAATAAATACTCTGAGGGGACTTGCTTCAGATGGAGACAGATTCATTTCAACTGGTAGCCTAAGCAGGGTCCAGGCTCAGAGGTAAAAGGCTGTTGGATTAATTTACTGCACATCCTCCATTTCTGCAGGCCTGGGAATATGAGGTCATGATTTAAGAATGAGAATTAATATATTTCGCTGATTTTAACAGATGCTGGCCTCATCCTGTCATCTTTATAAGTAGGAACGATTCATTGGCTTTCATTAAAGTACACATGCACTGCAATTTTGTGACAGCATGTCTGCCACATAAAAATAGGAGCAAACTTTCACCTTCCTTTTTTTTTGCAATTCTAGAGTACATTCCAATATCTAATTAAATAGAATTTCTTTCTTATACTGAACTGTAGATGCTGGTCAACAGTTCTGGTTAATTCCCTAGACAAGATATTTGGGAGTTTT
Source organism: Falcunculus frontatus (assembly GCA_013398115.1). Lineage (NCBI taxonomy): Eukaryota > Metazoa > Chordata > Aves > Passeriformes > Falcunculus > Falcunculus frontatus. Next base: position 669,160 of record VZRV01004450.1, on the reverse strand, counting down.
TTTCCTTCTTCTTCGTCTTCACAGCAGATAATTTTAATTCCAGCCGAGACTGAGTGAAGCAATGCTGATTTCCCCAGATGGCTCTGCTTTCTTAGGCAGAACCCTGACAGAATGATAATTACAGGTGAGGAGATAGGAAGAGCTGTGAAACAGATGACAGAGAAAACTATAACTACATTTCACCAGCATGCACCAGCTAGCTGACAGGATCATATGATCCCTTATTGGCCTCCTGCATGATGCTGTCATGCATTTCATTCCTCATTAGATTTCACTAGTCTCTTCCACGCCTCTTTTCTATGAAGCTGCAATGATTGGCAAATTCCTAAAATAAGAAAAATGTTCTTGTTTCATACTTCTCCCACGTGAGAAATGAGGAGTGTCAGTGGGGGAAGAGCTGTTTATTGGATTGTAAGAGATGTTACTTCTTGCTATGTCCTTCAGGAACATGTGGAATTCTTTTTAATTTGGAAGTAGCTCTGCTGTGCTGCCAGTAGGAGTCCTATGCATGATCCCAGCAGCCAAAACCAAAACAAAATTCACAGTGAACTGACAGATGGGTGGGGTCTGACTGTTCCACTACACTGACAGCGCAGAATAAAGACATGTAATATTTGTCTGATCCAAGAAATGGGGCAAGGCCTCACAACACCTTATACAGACTCAGGAACAGAGGAGAATGTTACAAACAGTCCTATCAGTGGACATGAAGTAAAACAGACTGTTTTGGTGGCAAAGACTTGGGGAAATGGCTTTGTACACTCGTTCATCCTGATTCTCGAGTACTTACTTTCATTTCCTTTGAAGCAGCTGCCTCAACATGGAATTTGTAACAGCTCCTTACACAGATTGCAGATATCCTTGGATATTGATGAGTCCGGCCAGTAATTGCCCTCAGAGGTGTCCATGAGAGCTTCTCTGATTATGCCCATTTCTTTCCAATAAAAGATTTTCCACAAGGAGTCCATTAGCATCAGAGAGATGCGTGCTTGCCTTCTTCCCACACCTTGATAACAGAGCACAACTCTTGCTTATCAGGGGGCACTCTTGGCAGCCAAGTTCCCTGGTAAACAGGCGAGTCAGCAGAGCCACAGCTTTGCAGGCATCCATATGGGAAGAACCTGCATGGAGCGGTGCTGTCTCATATCCTCCACTGACTTTAAACTCCTAACTAGAATGTACTATGATTTATCCTGCCCTTCAGCTGAGGTGATGGAGGGGCATTGCTGCTCCTGGGATCATTATTATTCATTATTATTTTATAATGCCTGCTGGCATGATTTTAACAGCTGCTCATGTGAAGGAACACATGAAAGTCAGGCCACCCTTGTGCCACCAGCACTGGGGACATGCCTCAGGAAAGGAGAGCGAGGACAGGATGCTGCTGGGTCCCTGTGGCAGCCACCAGCATTATCCCCCTGCAGGCTGTGATTGAAAGGATCACCTTTTAAAAGTGAACTGAGCTAACCTACAGTCAAACTTGGGTTTGGAGGCTGCAGACTATGGCCTGGTGAAAGCTTGGTCAAGGCAGAAGTACACAGTAATGCATAAAGTAGGATAATAGATTAAAACCTTGTCAGAACACACTAAAATCATTTTGGAAACAAAATTAAAACCAGCTGATTGGTGTAGTGAACAATACTGTAGAAAATCAGTAGATAAGGGTACAGGAAATAGGCTGAGAAAGCCAGGTGGAACACAAACTTCCTGTATAAATGCATATGCAGTTGTACCAGGAATCCTTTCTACAACCTCCCTTCTAACAAAAACAAAGTCTTTTTCTATTCCTCTGGTGTGTTCTTAGCTCTTCTCTGAATCCCAACAGACTCTTCCAAATAACGACCAGTCACATCTATTTCTATTTCACGGACAATTCATGAGTCTGGTCTTGTTCAGTCTGTATTAGAAATAGCCAGAGACCCATTCACCCTAAAATTCGAAAATGTGAAAGGCTTGTGGAAAGTATCCTGTATAATCTCTTGGGGTAAAAAACACAACAAGTGAAACACAGCATGATTTTATTCCTCTCTTAGGGACAAGAGGCTGGCTCTGACTTATTCCTGTCAAGCTGCACAGGACTTCAGTACAACAGAGGCCTTGCTGGGTGGCAGAAGAGGCAGGCAAGATTTGCAGCCCTTCTCTGCATGTCCCTGAAGGGAGAAGCTGCCTGTTTGCAAAAGTGGATGTGCAGAGCAGAAGGAAAGAGCACCCAAACCATATGAAGAACAGCAGGGCACAGATTCAGGCAAACTGGACAAGCATCAAATTGTGGTTCTGCTGTGCTGTCTGTCACTACGTGTCATTACTGGCGTTACTTTAGAGGAAAAAAGCTGATTTTCAGTTCAGTTGATCTATGTACAAGACTGTTAATTGTGGAGTATTCCTCAGGCGGAGGAACATATGGATCATGAGAACTAGCACAGATTTGGCTGCTCTTGTCCAGAGCCACTACAAAATGCACTGGATTCCCACAAAGATCAGTCATCACTCCCTCTGCCCTCTTCTTTCCAACAGCCTTGCCTGTGACTTTTAAAATCACACTTCTTGTCAGCTGGCTTCTGACAGTCATTTCTTCTTCTCTCCAAGGAAGGACATCAGAAGAAGGGAACGTGACAGCTAAATCTGTGATTGCAAGAGCAGGGAACGGGCCTATAATAGGCAGTAGAAAAGAAAAGAAACTGCAGAAAGTTGTCCTAAGGCCTCAAATAATTGCATACAAAGATAAAATGTGAGGAACTTCACCCATGCTAAGTGCAGGACAAGTAGTACTTAACAAATTTCTGTCATCCCCACGGTCACCAGAACTCTTTGGGTGTCAGCAACACCTACCTGAGCATGTGAAAAAGTATTTAAACCCCACTGAGATTACTGTGGTGGTTTTAACAATCGATCTACCAGCAATTTGAGTGGGTGAAGCACAGGACAGATGGACTGACAGCTCAAGGTAGTAGGAATAGCCAAGGAAAAAGGGAATTCTTGGTGAAATCTACAATTCTAAAGAAAATCAGTATATTCTAGTATTTCAGTGAGCAGAGTCATCTGCAGAACAACAACTATGTTCTAGTAAATGACATTAACAATTAATATACTATTGGCATAACTGCACTAAAGTATTAAAATTTTCATTGGCATTAATAGATATTCTGAAATCAGCTTTATGGATGTTACAGTAAAATGAACTGGATTTCATAAAGCCCTGAATAATTACTAGTCCCTTGCTAAAAAGAAGGAGATTATTTACAACAAATAGCCCAACCGAAGAACATGACAAGCCAAAAACATCCACTTACTTACAGACAACATGAGACAGGCAGGTTAATCAGAAGACAGGAGTTACTCAGGCCACGGTGAACCTTTTCGTGGAATCAGACATTGCTATAGGTGCCAGGCAAGTTTTTTAACCTGTATCCCAGAAACAAAAGAGGACTTGTCCGGTATTCACCGAAATTACACTTCTAACTTGTAAATTATACACTACAAGGACAAAACTGATGTTAGATTCTGTCAAGTGGATATTTAGTTGTGACCTGAAATAGGTCATTCAGTGATGAGATGATTCAGTGGTAAGAGTAATGAGCAATCATACACTCCAAATCCAGGTAGCTGTAAAATGCCAGGCTTTTCTCTTTCCTTTTATTATTTCCTTTCGTCTGATTTAAAACATAGCTCCTTTTCAAATTGTTTTGTACTATTTTCATCCAGTTCCAGAATATACACAAAGTTTACATGATACATTAATCACATATTGGGGTTGTTAGAGCACTTGTTACTCTAATCACCAGAAGGTCGTTTCATGTTCCTTTTTACACTGAATACAATGCAAAGGTGGAACATCAGACAGTTTATTTGATATATTTGTGGGTTTAGCATAATTACAGTTACTACAGGGTCTGCAGAGCTCTCTCTTTCCTCACTGTGTAATAACAAATTACTGCACATACAAAATTCTACTCTCTGCAAACAGATGTAGTAGACAGGTACAGAGGTTATTAGCAACTCACAGAGTTGGGGTTGCATCCCAATCATCTGAGAATGAGGCATACAATCCTATTTTTCTCCAAAAGAGTGGAGCTTTAGGAATGAAATTTCCTACCAGCTTAGCAGACCGGTCTCTCAAAATTTCTTACACATCTCTGTTTGCTTTTGGTCCATAAATACTTAATAAGTGGCCTCTAAATTGAATTCTGACTGATTAGTTTTGGGGTGGTTTGGCTTTGGAATTTTTTTATGCTTTGGCAGTTCTACTTGCCTTACTGTTGAGATGCAATACTGAAAATTTTCTGAGGATGGAGAATAAGAGTCTGAAATTTCCCATTCAAATAATGACATGAATGCAAACAGTTCTGTTTGATTTCCCAGTGACCCATTTTACAAGCTGCAATATTATATTAAGGTACCAGAATCAGCTGTAAACCAATCAGCATTTTGAAAACCAGGTAGAAAAGATGCTTCCCACTGCTTCTGGTCAAGCTAACTTGGGCAGGTTTAATTAGAGTATTTACACTGTTTTTAAATGTAATCTAGGACCTAACAAATTCTATTCAAACTGGACTAGCAGGTGGAGGTGGTCTGATCCATCTGTGAACTTCAACATCATCCAGCTTCAAGAATTTGAAATAATCCAGTCTGCAATATCACTTCCTAAAGCTGCGAACTCTTATTCCTTTAACTTTGAGACTAAAACCAAGAAGGGAGGAAAATCCCCTGCCACACTCAATGATTTTAAAAAAGTATAAATCTGTTCATTGCTAAGAGGTTTGTTTCTCCAGGAGAAGCTCTGGAAAAGATGGAAAACACTGATACTCTAAATGAATACCCCTGTGCTCAGTCACTAGAGCTCTAAAATATCAATCTGTGAGGCTTTCACCAAGATAAACCCATTTATTCTTTCTGCCCTGAGAATCACGTGCTTTAATAGCTCTTACAAATAGAAAAGAACAAGCAACTGGCTAAGACATCAACTTTTCTCCAGTTTCAAGGCACACGTGGTTGGGGTTTTTTCCCTAAATTTTAAATAATTTTTATGATCTTGATTGTTTCTAGAAATACTCAAATATACCTTTTCTACACTATCTGTATTTGTGATCTAAGTAAAAATGTGGGAGTAAAGACTGTAGAGGGAAATTAAACATAAAATGAAAGGAGAAAAATTGTCCCAAAAAGGTTCAGATTTATAAATTGGATAAATGTGTGACTTATCATTATTTCTCAGTGTTTGGTTTGAAATGCATCTTATCAGGGTGGACTTTCTTCCCTTCCAACTCATTTCTTTGTATCTCAAAAGCCATTGTTTGTTTAGGGAATGCTGCATTAGCCCTGTTTTTCATTGGCCATTGCTAAAAATGCCTTCCTCAATCTCTTCGTGCTCTTTCCTCTAACCAGCTGGGCCATAATGAAAAAGTACCTCGGGCTGATGATGTGCTATCAATAACTCTGTGCAGTTCAGAGTTTCAAACCCCTATTAAATCTCTTTTGTAGTGCTGGCACTATTACTTTTCCTCTGTTTTCACTTTATCAACCACTGCTTTAGCTGCAGTGTGTACATTTTCTTCCTTTTTCCCTCATCCCAAGGCTGGATCCTCAGGCCTATCCCCATTTCCTTTTGGCCTTCCCTTCAAGCACAGAACCCAGCTAAATGTATTTTTCTGGCTTCACCAGACCATCTGTCAAGTCCTATTTGTTTCATAGTAGCAATAAATATTTCTCTGCAAAAGCATCTGGAGTGATTTTTCTATTACTTGACTGATTTTTCTTCCGCACATGGTTCTGACCAGCAGAAATGGACTGAGGGCATCATCAGTGATTAGACTGGACATGTTAATCTTTCAAGTCTTTGTCTTCATTCTCATTACTGCCATGTCTGATGGTGCTAAAAGTAGGCTAGAATCTCAAGACCTTAAAATTAAATTTCCATCCAAACTAAAACTTTTAATTCAGAAAGTTGAATTCACTTTAAAAGGCGAAATGCTTCCTGCTGTCTTTCAAGGATCACCACACAACTTGGATCAATAAACAGGATGATATGATTCAATAGAAACAGAAAAATAAATTATGTTTTTAACTTACTAAAAATTTCTCAGTTTCAGCACATGCTTTTATAAATCTGATTAAATAAAAATGGTTCTATGCAATTTGGCAGTTTGGGTACTTTCAACCTTCTGCCAAAAATCCTAGGTATGGGAGACTTGGATGATAGAGATGTAATCTTAGGCCTGATATAGAAAACACAGGAGGAATTTTCTCTCATGGCTATGGAAAGAGATGGTAAAATGGAATACAATCTAACGGAAAAGTTCACTGAAATAGTTTCAGAATTTACTAAAAAAATCAGGAAAACAGAAAGTAATTCATTCAAGCAGATATGGAAAATGAGAGGTAAGAGCAGCAGAACACTGATCAGGGATAAAAGGAGGGAGCCCAACTGCATTAAAATTGAGAGAGATAAAAGAGTAGAATAATTGCTAAGGAAGTTCTGCATTTCTAGGTTTAGTTTCAACTGTTTTCATTCCATATTGTATTCAACAAGAAATAGAGAGCAAGCAAAAGTCTGGGGTAGTAGTAAAAATGAAGCCAGCTACAAGAAATTGAACAAAAAGCAATAAAGAGAAAAGGTTCGATGATTATATTCAGCATATTGGAAAAATTCCTCAGGGCATACGCAGAGAAACCGCAGCACAAAGATGTGGGACTCTGAAGAAAGCATTCTTGATTAACCACACCTATTTCAAAAATAGCTAGACAAGGAGCAAGTTTCACTCATTTCAGCAAATCTAAAAAGATTTAGGGGGATTTAGTACAGGAGAGACAAGCAGATCCTCAGCTACACGAACTGACCGTGCACCTTGCAGTGTAAGTTCCCCAAATCGCTGTTACTGCCTGCTCCATGATGATTTGTGGCATACACACACTGAAAAGAGAAAACCCCGTACAGGGATTTTTACATATGTTTGCAGAAGCACCTCTCCCATCGATCTCCCAAGGCTTTAGGAAACAGATTTTATTTCAAGGAACAGTGCAATGAATTTCCTGAAAAGTTTCCTCTCTCCTGACAAACCACACTGCTTGTAGGGCCTGGGGGTGGAGGTGGAGACAGGTGTAAAGATACTGGAACCTGTGTTTCAGGAAAGAATTTCCATGTTGTTTTTTTCCTTTCACCCTTCCAGAGGTAATCATTAATACTTCCCTGCAATGCTCCTTCTAGACTACATATAAGGTTCTACTCTGATTTGTCCAAAATGGCTCATTTTCCTCCTCTCTTTCCAGTCCCAGGTGTGAGTTGGACTCCCAACTTTCTGCTGGATTTGTGGCACAGCCCTGCACGTCACTCACGGACTCAAACACAAACAGGCCTCTCAAAAACAGCAATAAGGAGACCACCTATACTATGCATGAAGTCCTCTGAGGCCAGTGGATGACAATCATGAATCACTTCACTGCTAAATATTATACCGAGCAATTTCCTAATTATTCTATTTGAGTTTTTGATATCCTTAATTAAGTGTGTTTCCAGTGTACAGCTCAAAGCTCCTTTTCACTGGCTCACCCCCTAGCTCATCAATAGACTTGTGGGAAGTAGCTTTACTATCCATAAGTAGACAAGAGAAGTATTTCTATCATTGCCTCAGAGGAAAATGAAAGAAGAGAAAAACACGTGCACCATTTGTATTTAATGACAACAGGGCATTAGCTGGGAACAGAATTGAACTCAAAGCACTCCAGAGAAGGCTCCACCAAGCCCTGTAATGGGACTGTCAATTAATGTGCCAGTTGCTTTCGGTTTTTTTCAGACTGCTCTCTTCAAGGCTTTTTAATCCATAGTTTGAAAGCCAAAGGCCCCTGAACTTAAAAAACTTGTGCATGAATGTTGCCCATGTTCCTTTATTATTATATCCCCTGATGGGCAAGAAATACATGGAGCTTACTTCTAATGTGATCTCCTTTTAGATTTTTCCTTTTAATACCCTCTGAACTTCTGCTGACTCACTGTGTTTCTTTATGGGAGATAGCAAGCAGAGCTTCTTCATCATTAGTGTCCTTTGATCCTGCTTTCTGTCTTGTCTGCCTCTCCCTCATCTGTTCTGTACATCCTGTAAGTGCCCTTTGATCTCTTGCCACTCATCTCCTTCTTTCATTCTTGCACTAGGAAAGAAACTGCCTATTCCAAATTTTTATTTCCAAATTTACAGGTGGACCTCTCCTTTTGAAATAACCTCTGCATCTACTATAAATGCTAATAGTTTGAGAAATTATTTTTTCTCTACAAGCTTCAGTTTATTTTCTTTCACCTGTAGCATTATTTCCTTTGTGAGGGCAGGTTTAATCTTCCTTTGTATATTTTCCAAACTATGACTTGCATTTTTCTGACATATGCTACCCTGAGAGAGATGTAGATACATATGTATGTATGAGATATCTGGAAAGATTGCTAGCACTTCTTTTACCTTTATGCATTGATTCTCATTTATTGGAAGGCAATTGGGAAGTTTGGTTTGGAGCCTGGCATCTCTCAGCTGGACCAGAGGTGCTGCACCTGCACTTCTCCCCTAAATACTAGCTGAAGGAAGGTGCAGGAGTGACAGACATCTGAGTTAAGCAAATGTTCCTTCTCTGAGTGGAGAACCTGCACCATCCTCTTGAAATGCTGCTACTGAAGTAGCATTTACTGTTATTTACCAAATAGCTCTCATTTCACTGCCTGGAGGCTCCCAGTGTCATAAAAGTTCCTGATTTCATTTTATTTTATTTACAGAGAGAGCAGAGCAGATGGGGCAGCTCTTTCTCTAGGAAGCCCTGTAGGTTGGGTGTGCCTCCTGCATATCCACCTGATACCTTAACCCTTTCCCCACAGAGCCTCACAAATCCAAGTCACTGATCCCACAGAAACTAATCACAGAAAGCCTTAACAACAGGAGGAACATGAGGAAGGACCAAGGATATTCTGTGATTTTCACATAAGAACTGCAGCATCCTAAAAACAGAGAGCTGCCCTGTCTGGAGCCTGCTGCAGCCTCCAAGACAGACTTCAGTGCAACCTCTTGCTCCCACAGCTCTTGAAGCTGCTCCCAAGCTGCTTCTTGAATGAAGTATCTCTTCCTTCCCATACTTCCTATGGAATTTTATGTGCCATAACTCATCTCTGTAATGCCACCCAACTAGGCTTGCTAAAATCTCAATAAATCAGTGCAAACAAACTGGCTGTGAACACCCCAGCACTTGAGAGCTCAGTGCTCTCTGCCAGTGATAAACCATGTCCCAGTAACTTCTTCCAGTTCCCATGAGGATTGGGATGGACACTCCTACAAAGGAGGCCGCTGAACTTCTACCAGCAATGCTCAGACAGTACTTCCTCCAGCACTAGAAACATAGAAATAAACATCCCATGGACCAAAAGCAGAAGAGACATTCAGAGTACAGAAAGTCTCACAGCTGTCCTTGGCAAAACATGGGCACACACTACTTCTCCCACTGATTTTTAAGATGTTGCCCTTTGCTTCAGGCATTCAATGAAGACTGCTCATGTGCCTCTTCCAAATCTAAAGTCTCTATACACATTTCTCTATTTCTTCTGACTTAATTTTCACCCATTTTCCCTTTAAGACATGTAGGTGCTTAGCATAGGTTTGTACAAAATATCCAATTCCCTTGCTTTGAAAAATTCTAATTTTTCAATGTCAGTAAGCATGACACCTCAAATTGAGTCATTCAAAAGTCTTTTTTAAACAGCAATCTGAGGAGATGGCTTTCAAACTTTTTGTGTGCCACATACTTACTGTGATGTCTGACAGAGAAAAATGTGTGTTGGCAACACTGCTTAGTCCACATTGAAGAAGGAAAATTGAAATTATACTCCTAAGAAGATTAGTTAATGATCAATAGCGACAGGTAGCTATAAACACAGTAATGGAGACCCTCTCATATTCTCTCTCATCTGGTGCAGCCCTCCCAGAACTGCATTTCAGGAAAATTAATTTGCTCCAACTCCCACTCTGGGCAAGTTACCACAAAAACAACATGAGACAGAAAAACAAAGCCAAAGAAATGTCCCATAAAGAGAAATAGGAACAGCTGCAAAGCTGGACAAAACCACACTAACCCGGCTGTAAGGAAAAGGAGAAGACTTTTACAAAGGCAATTGTGAAGTCCATGGAGTAAAATAAGAAGCTGCTCCAAATGGAATCTTCTCTGTTGGAAATGAGTAACTGTAGAGTAAGAGGTCTCAAGAGACAGGAAGACCGGAGAGAGGAGACAGGGGAAAGTTTATGTACAGACTGGAAAACACTTCTGGCAAATTCCTACAGGTTTGGCCATTAAGAAGAGTCAAGATCCTGCTTTTTTTTCTGATATAGTAATTTCTCACCTAGTAATGCTGTGTTCCCAAAAGTGTTCCCAATAAAAGCAGATCAAGATTTCCACCTGAATATTTCACATTTCTTGACTTCTTAAATAAACCTTTCCTACATGAGAAGTCAAGTTTTGTGCAGGCTTTGTTGTGTACAAAGACACCATTCCTCCAAAAAACACCACTTGAAGGTATGGATTTTAAATTCAGGAATATTAAGCACATAACACACAGATAATGGCAGAATCAAGACCACTGCATAAATATCAAGTCTGCCTTTGAGGGGAAGTTCAGAACTGCTACTCTGAGCACTCTTAGAAATAAATTAAAATACAAAAGATTCTATCAGAAAGTAAATTATCCTTTACATTACATTATCATTAATTATCATTACAGCTAATATTGTTTCTCACTAAAAGAAAATAACTGTAAGTTTATAGAAAGCAAATGAACATAAGCAAATAAGAAATCTGAGTATCTTAAATAAGCTACAAAACATTAAATCAAAATGTACTAATTAAAGTTAAACTTTATCAGCCAATTATTTTATGGTCAGAATATAATAGCAATAGCATAATAATGAAGATTAAAAACACAGCTTATATGAGTAATATAAATATACATTTCTTTGAGTCATGGTAAATCTGACCATCAACTCAAACCACATTAAGTTTCAGCACTCAGTTTGGGACAGATAAGGCCCCAATCTGTATTTCCTGCGACCTAAAAATTACAATTTAAATCAAGATATGCATGGGCAGACAAAACCAACATCCATTTCTAAAGAAAAAGGACCACAATGCTTAATGCTTTCCTGAAATCTTAGACATAATTTCTTCTACATCTTCTACATTCTTCTACATAGAAGAAACTACATTTCTTCTTTGTGTCACTGCACCCAGAACAGGCTGAGTCTGTTCCTTACATCCCAGAACTCCAGAAGGAAGTTGAAAGTTTGCCAGACCCCCTTCATCTTTCAAAACTTTCCTTCTGTGTAGGAAATACTGTATCCATTTGAAAAGTGTATCAGTCAAGATTTCCTCTGCTTTTTCTGCAGAAAAATACGGAATAAATGACATATGCAACAGCAGTTCTACTCAGTAGGTGAGATAAGCAAATTTGGTTTACTCTGGGAGCAATTTTTCTTCTGGATTTGTCCTGCTTTTCACCTTTACAATCTGATAACCCTAGACCAGAGGTGCCATGCTGCTTTAACATTTCACTAACAGCCCAAGTTCTGGCTTTGGTCCTTGACAAAAACATTTCCTTTACTCACAGCTCCTAACCCACTTTTAAGGAAGTGTTACCACGCAGAAAATTCTCTGCCATGGTGAGAAAGCCCAGAGCTGTGCTACTTTTGCTTTGCAGGCTCCATTCCAACCTGTACTGCGAGTTTCCTTGGAGACTTGTGAAGGAAGAGCTATCCCTGCTATGTCAGATCTGGAGATCACAAACATTTTCCTTCCAATATTCAAGGAAAAAAATCCAGAAGGAACATCTTGCCCTTAAGGTCCATTGCTTGATCCATAGTTCCAGCCTCCTGTCTGATCTTGGGGAAAGTTAACATCTTTGAGCTCCAGTTTCTCTTAAATTACTTATAACAGGTCTTCCCTTCTGCCACGCTTTGTCTGTCTTGTATATTTTAAAGGTATGATCCAGAACAAAGAGGCTCTGGCTAAAATTTTGCACCTCACTTAGAGAAGAGGAAAAAAAAAAAAGAAAAAGAAAGGAAACATTCTTAGTTTGAGAGTTCTCTAAAGGAACCACAGACAGGTTTTCATGCCATTTAATGCCAGAGTGACAGTTTCCTACAAGCACGGTAAAAACTGCTGATCTGAGCCAAGTTCAAAGCAGAACCAGCTTAATTATGGTGATATGTCTGCATGTTTAATCAGGTAATGCTAAATAAATGATTAAAACAATTAACTGCATCTTGTAAGGCACTGAATACACACAGAGCAACATTAAATTGCTTGCAAACATTACATGTGGTTTGATTTCTTACTATACTTTGGGGAAAGCCGTGTGCACTGACAACATACTGATCCAAGATTTTTGTCTAACAGCACATGGAAACTTCAAATAGCAGGGACTGAGACAAAGGGAAGCTTCCAAAGAAATATTACTTGCCAACCATTATTTTCCAAAGGAATGTAACTCCTCCTTCTGCCTCGAATTCTTTATAGGGTTTTGTCAACATCTTATATTTTGCACCGACAAGAAAGCAGCTCTCTCTTTCCATAAGCTTGAAATACAATTTCTCTAAGGTTGTCTATCAGCACATTTTTATCCTTTGATTTCTTTTTACGTAACTTCATCAAAGTAGGTCTCAGCAAATTGAGCCTAAAGAGCAGTGCAAGATGAAATGCTGCAGAAAACGAATATTCTCATCTCCCCCTAACATTGCAATATATATATATTAAAGATGGATTGAAAAAAAAAATAATTGCATTTGCCATGCTTAGCCTTATTTCTACACTTAGTTTAATGGAGATCAGGAGTGGAAAGGCAGTTAAAAGAGTAGATTTCACAATTTTATAACATTCTAATTTACCAACCTTTCATGGTATATATGTAAAAGTTTGAAATTTACCAGTCAAAAACTACAAATCCATCTATTCCCCTTCCTCTTTAAAACAAAGGATCTTTAGAAATAAGGATCATTTCCTTCCTTTCCTGTTATCTCTCCTCACCTGTATCTTTCTTCCCTTTCAAACCCATTAGTGCATTTTCATACTGTTACCTTCTCCAGCGTGTAGGGCTGGCAGTAAAAATCCTGCATGGGAAACATCAGAAGATTTTTGGAAGACACAAAGGGATGGGAATCCTTTGAAAACTATTTTTTCACGAAAGTTCACTAATGAACTGATCATTGCAGGGCTGTGCAACTTCCAAAAGGAAAGAGAGATGAGAATGACAAAGCAGTTCAGTCTGTATTTTAAACTGCAGCACGGTACATTTATTTTGGCATTTAAATTCCTCATTTCCCCAAGGACAAAGTGTGCACATCTCAAGTAATGATGCCCAGATGCTCCATGGATATGGCTTAGCAGTCAAGCTCCTTGCTGGCGTACACTGGCAGTTTCCCTGAACTCCCAGATGTGCTGTTGAAAACTCATGAGCTATTTCATCCACACCAGCTTCAACAGGTCCAGCAGTCTGCCTCAGCTACTTTTGCAGCAATAACATTTACCATTTTGGTTTCGAAATTTGCTTCCTGGAAGTTTGCAGTATTTATCCAAAATGCATTGCTTTGCACCCATTCATGCCATTAAAAGCCGGCTAGTAAAAGAAAATCTCCAAGGAGTGTGAACACTGACAAAGCAAATGTGATACCAAGTCAAGGAAAAATTTGCAGAATTCTTTTCAGCACCCACCAAGCTTTACTGCCAACATATTTGCAATCACTGCAATTAGCAGCAAGGGAGGCTTCAAGACTGAGATGCAGGAAAACATCCTAAAAGAAGGAAGGGACCTTTCTTAACTTGCTAAAACAATTAGGGAAGAGACTGGAAGTGAACAAGCAGCACATGGCATTTCCAGATTTACACAAGTTTAGCAGAAAGAGATGCTCCATTAGTTCACTTAATAGAACATTCTGTCACCCAAAGCTGCCTCTGAGGCAGTGCAGAAAAAAAGAGAATTATTTTCCTTTAAATAGAACCAAAGCCTAAAATAAGAAGAATACATAAAACAATGTAATTATTACGAGACTGAGTTTGTTGCCAGAATTGCCAGGACTCGGCCTAGATTTTAGGCACAGTTGAATTATCAATTTAAGGCCATAATCAGTATATATGTTCAAACCTAGGGCAGCTGATATGGAAAATGGACACTTATTGACTGCCAAAGGAAAGGGATTTAGTATTTATTTAATCTCTAAACACCACTGAAAGTCTTCAGGCAGATGAAATTCATTTGTTTATTTTGGTCACCATAGAATTCAAATATGAAGATACATATAAGCCCATAGCAGCCAAAATATATCCAGGTCTCTTAATAACATTAGAAAAACAAGGAAGGCAAGATGGATGGTGAGAAACAGGGACTGGAAGGGGAGAAAGGTGAAAATAACAATAAATAAGAAAAACATTCTTTGCAATAAAGCTTAAAAAGGAAAACTTCTCCTTGAGTTAAGATGAAGCACACTAAACCAAGTAATAATTTCATTTTCTTATAGGAAAAACATAATCACTCACACATTGTAAAGTTCTGAAATCGTGGAATTTGCTGTAACTCTTTTGATTTAAAGCTAAATAGCTCATGAGTTTTCATTAAATAAGGGCAATTTTTGTCTCATTTGCAAACACAATCTTGAGCACCTGCAAGACAGTGGATGAGCAAAGCACACCAGGGTGGGGTTTTCTTCCCTCTATTTTCCTATTATCAATTTGCTCAAAGGAAAATTACAGTGGAAAGGTCATCACGCTGGAGAAAGCAGCTCAGGGTTTTCAAGACCAACAAAACACACAAGCTTGCCATTTACTGTGAAAACTTAACAGTAATCCTTCTGAAAGAGCAAGTTTTAATCTTGTTGCCATTGCAGCTTCTGATTTTCTACCTTTTCCTTGTTCTTTGACTTCCACTCAAATTATTTAATGAAAGGATGATAAATTCTTGACCTTCCTCTCACAGGCAGTCCCCTCCGACATTTGGTAAAGCTCCCTGATAGGACACTGTGTTTTGGGGGGATTAATATTGTATATTAACTTTCTAAACTGACCCATTAGAAGAATGCAAATTAGGCAAGTCCTCTTGCTGTACTTTTTTGATAACTCACCATTTATAAAATTTCTGAGGCTAATCTAGAGCCAGAAGATTTCTTTTTCAACTGTAGAGCATTTTGAATGTTTTCTGATATGCTACAGTTTATTCTGCTTCCTGGGAGAATCACAAAGGTGTGTTCCATCCCAACTCTGTTGTTGTACAAATCAATACAACTGTAGGATGTTTTGGTTTGGTTTCTTTCTTTTTCAATTTTTTTAAATTTTGTTTTTGAGGTTGCTACCACAGATCATCGTGCCAGGGCAGACTGCTGTGGTCTGTGATTGGCTTCATGCCTAAGGAAATCCTTGGGACTCCATTGAAATGTTTCTGCTTGGACTATCTTGTACACCCTTGGAGAAAACCCATTCTTCTTTTTTAACATCCCAGAGGGTGCTCAGACAACCACCACGCTTGTCAAGCTAAAGTTAATTATATTCCCCGTTCATGTGTTTCATTTCACCTCTGAGTCTGTCACCTTCAGCTCCCAGCCTTCTGACTTAGGTATTCTCCTCCCTGCCTGACTGAACACCCCAATAGTGTCAACGCTTTGTTCACTTGGTGTATTCCGCATCTATACCTCCCAGATGAGGGAGGATGTGGTGGCACAGCCATATCCAGTAAGTCTTCCCTGAAAGTCAAATCCTGAAAGTCTAAGCTGCTTTCAGGTCAGGGCTTGGCTGGGTCAGTATTAATTAGTGACCTGTGGTCACTAATGAACTGCGCTCCAGTTCATTAGTGACCACAGGTACCAAACGTACAGATGAGGTACCCTCTGTACCCCAAAGGCGTGATAGCTCCTCAGGTATCAGTCAAAGCCTTATGGTCACAACATCATCCTCATTCCTCACCTGGGTGGTAAAACACAAGAGTTTCAAGATTTCTGCAATGTCACTTGCCAGAAGAGAACCCTCCATCCTCACTGCCGTTGCCTCCACAGAAGAACTCCCCACTAAGAGACAATTTTCTTTGCTCTTTTCAGTATGCCAAACCAATTCAGGTTATTCCACAAAAGCTATCTTCAGCAACTGTTATATTCCCAATACTTGCACTGCTTTAAACTTCACCCCGTTACACAACCTTTGTTAAGCTAATTCTAGAAAGAGGCAAAGAGGAAGGAAAGATTTCAGACAGGAGTTGCATCTTCCTGTTCCCAGGTTGGGTTTGAGGCATACCACTCAGCTGCTTTTCATCCATAGATTGTATAACAATTTGATTTTGTGTCATTTTTATTCCTAATGAGAAAATTGTGCAGAATTAATGGAAGTCTTATCAAAGTTTAATTACATTGCCATTAAATTATCAATGCTTTCAAACCAGTAGCAACAGACTCTATTGTCCAAGGCAGATATCAGACAGACTGGTCAAGGACTACCAAGAACAGTCTCTCTAACGTATTTAAATGTTGCAAACTTGTTTCCTTTCATTTCAGGGAAGTTTGTCGTGATTTTGAAAACTTATCAATGACCCTAGAGGGATTTTTGCAAATTATTTAAATCTGTAGAATACAGAATATTAGCAGTTGCTGTTAAGGAACCTTTTGACCTGCTCCTCTCCTGTAAGGGACAGGGCTCCAGAACCCATTTGAGGACAGACTCAATATAGCACAGGGGTCCATGCACGTAATGCTGTGTGAGCCCATGAGAAACTGGACTGAAGGGCTGTGACTCGAGTTTTTATTTACATCCTTTTAGGCCCCTGCTGTTCCCTAAGGAGTGCCAAGGGATGAGCAGGGTGCTTATGGAGTGAGTTATGCTCCACTGAATTTCTTATATTACGTAAACAAGCAGAGAACCAAAGAAAAGTACAGCCTGGTTTTTGTAGACATTTACTGAATATTTCTAACCAGTTCTGACTTATCATTCTTATCTTTTTGTCCAAATGCAGTTCATGTGGCCAATAGTTTCAGCTTTGAGAAGCTGTCCCACTCTGAATGTGATTAATCTCTGACGTATCAGTCTTTTGGCAACAGGTTATGCCATTTTTAGACCAATGTGACACTTCTCAAATTTTCTTGACTTTGTTCTTCCTGATTATCGTCTTTACTACAGTAATAAAAACTTCCCCCTCAGGTGTCATTTATAGTAACTCAATTGAATTAATGCGTGTGAGTAAGCAAACATTCTCTGTTCTGTTACCCATGAAGCAGACAAAGAATTGTCATTACAGCACATGAAAGAATTTAGTTCAAATTCTTTGACAAGTTCTGTAAATCCATGGGGCTGTTCTGAATTTGCAGTCCTTTGGCTCTATTATCCGCTTTTCATCCACTCACTAGAAAACCTGAAGGGAGGTGGAATAAGGTTTCCATAATGGGATAATGTAACTTGGATTCAGCACATCCTATTAGGTGATTGGTTTAAAGATGGATTGAGGGACCCTGGGGATTCAGCAAACAGTCATCATTCCTCCACTGATGCTGGGCCAACAGTCAGTCAAGTGGTCAATACTACCATGGGTAAAGACTTCTAAGTGATAGAGAATTCAGTATCTTAGCAAAAAACTCTAATTTCATTGTGATGGATTATGACACAATACTGATCAGAAAAAGGCAATCATGGACAGAGCATTTTTTAAAAAAACTAACCCTACTTTATCAAGAATTTCACATGTGGTAATGCCAACATGGACAATAGGACAACTGTCTCCAGTCTCCTGGATAGGAAGGGTCAGTCGCTCCCTGACTGACAAAGTCAGCAAACAAAGTCCTTCTAATAGCGCCTTCAGATTAATTGGTTGAAACTCAAACCATTGGATCGTCACACCCAGGCAGACACATCAGTGAGATCCTGGACCACCCAGGGAATTAACAATTTACTTTCATCCTTGTAAGTCCTTCACTGCTTAAATTTGATGGCTTATTTGGTTCATAGACTGTATGCAAAGCTGTAATTCAACAAAATTCAATCTAACACTGAATTGTAAACTAACTATGTGGATTATTTAAATGCCCCTTTATTTTTCAGCTGATGATCTTCTGTAAATTCTTGCTGGATATTATGCTAATGCCTGGTTACAGACACACAGAATGTTAAGTACATGTGTTTGTGGGATACAGGAGTATTTTTAACAGGGTTTCATGGAGCTTTGGGCTACTTTGACTGTTATAGGCCTCAATCTTTCTCCTGGTTGTCTAACAGCAGAGCAAAAAGAGAGTTAATTAAATAAATTCATCATGAAGTGAATCAGAGCATGTTTTGTTGAGGACTCAATGTTTCAAGTGTGCACACCTGAAACACTGTCTAAAGTAAGTTAGAAGATTCACAGAAAAGACAAATCACAATGTAAAAACAAAACGTGCAATGGCATTTTTTACTGCTCACTGGATTTAGGAATCTAGTCTGTTTTTTCTGACATGCTCGGAGGATTCTTGAAGAGATAAAAGTGTTACAGATATGAACTACATAAATATCTGCTTCTTAAGGCTGCCCTTGACAATAGATACCCAGTAGGCATTGAGTGCTTGCCCTCACGTTACTTCTTGGGGTTTTCCCCTCTTTCCTTCCCCTGTAAAATCTTCTTTATCCTGTCCAATGATTTTTCTCACTTTCCATCTCCCTATTCTCTCCCACATCTTGCAGGGATGGGATGGGAGAGAGAGTGAAGTGAGCAAGCAACCGTGTGGGTGCCAGGGTCAACATACCACAAAAGGTGATATTGCATCTTCATCCCTTTTTCACCTGAAATACTTGATGTGTTGCTCTTTAAATATTGCTGAAATCAGTAATATCTCTAAAGTCAGAATTAATTTGAAAGCCAGCTGGCAATATTCAGGTTATCAGCATGTAGGCTGTAATGACAGACAGCACTGGCTACTATTCTACTTCTTTAAAAATCTGGTCAGAATTTAGCTCAAGGCAAGACTTGGTTCATATGTGAATATCTACAAAGTTCATTGACTCACAAATTTTCACCCAGCTCTCAGTCTGGCTTGGAAAACATCGAGCATCAAAAGACAATAAAGTCTAGACTTAATAAAAGGGCTATAAAACTGAAGGTGGAAAGCAAACAGTGACTGGAAATTTACATCAGTCTCAGAGATCTCCATACATCTGAATTTAATGAAAGTGTTGAGATTGACTTCTGAGGTTAATACAATTAAACCTTAACAAGAAGACAAAAAAGAAAAACAAATCAATGAATGCAAACTGAGTGATTACACATTTCCATAGCCTAGGTAAATTGGAATGCACTAACTTTACTGGGATGAAAATTTTCTAAATATGTCCACCTAAAGGAAAAAAAGGAGCAGTGGATTAATATTTGGAAGCACACGGTCAGCTGTGCTAGGTATGGAAAACAGTTGTTTTCTAAAGCTCTCACATGTACACAGTGATATGGATTCTGTCCTCTTCTAATTTTGGGAGATAAGGGAATATCCTATTGATTTTTAATTCTTTTATTTCATCAGTAAAATTCAATCTTGAGAGAAGCAGAAAGAGGCCTGTGAGAGCAGAGAGACTAAAAGACAGAAGAAATGTAACAAAGATGTACCATGGATAGAAATTATTAAAGGCTAAATTGGGGAGATTCTTTTTTTATTTCGCTGCAGGCATTTGATAACAAGAAACATTCTCAGAAAGACAGATGGGACTCAAAATCTGAGTTCAGGAATGGCAAAAATATGTTTCAGAAGGCTGTAAGGGACAAGACAAAATAAAGACATTTGCCACCAGTTCACTGAAACTCAAAAAAAAAGGAAAAATCACCTCTATGAGTAGATTGCAATTTTTCTGACTGTTACTAGATTCTACATGATCAGGAAGCTTAAATTACCATTTAATTTCTGTATGACTGTAGCCTTCCACTGTCAACAAGCTAATATTTACTCAATGTTCCTCCCTCCCTTGCTGCAGTGGTTTTTAAGCAAGGGGCACGCAGTCCATTGGTTTAGTTCTGTTCCTGTTCCTTGCTGTCCAACATTTTCTGACAAACTTCACCTCCAGAGAGAGGAGTTAAATGTAAAAGCCAGGCCTACCTAACACCTATGAGCATCACTTTGAATCTTTATGGAAGCCTCCCAGGAAATCTTGCTGTTTCATGAGGTAGACAGTTAATTAAGGTCACTGATGACATTTTCCCCGACCTACAAGCAGTAACACCCATTCTGTTTCTTGGTGGTCTGCTAATCAGGAATATCTTCAGGATCAAAAAACCTTAATGGCTCGGAGGATCGTACAAGAAAAATTCTCTGATGAAGCAATATTCTAAGCAGTTTAAAATGCATAGGGATCATATTTACAGAGCAAAAAGAGTAAAGTGACATTTAAAGTAAACACATTTTAGGCATATATTGCTGATTACTGCAGTTTTCAAGGAGCATTTAGTTCTTTTATTTTGCATATCTCTTGCAGTGTGTGTGGTGACTGTTGCATGCAGGTCTAGCAATTTAAAGAAACAGAAAAGTCAGGTCTGAATTTGATGTGACATCCACTACACTCACCCATGCTCCAGTCAAAGTAGCAAAAATCTGAGCTGCACTGGAGAGTGGAAGCAGGCTGAGTCAACACTTCACCTGACACAACCCAGCTTTCACTGGTATTTCTCTGCACTGCACAAGAATCATAAAAGTAGCCTGAGTGTGAAGATATTCTACATAAATCTAAGATATTACAATTAAATTGCATAACATTCACTTAAAAATTATAATTATCTCCTCATGTTGTTTACTTGGGCAACTGATTGTTCATAACAACATAGATTGAAGATTTCTCTAAAAGCATTTAAAAATGTTGACTTTTGGTTTTGTTTAGAAAAAAAATTACACCCCATTAAATTTCTCTTTGATGTTCTGGCTGGGTCAGTACATGGTGTCCCTTATTTTCAAAACAAGGACATTTATCTGCAGGCACACAAATCAATAATGAGCATTAAAGATAAAATACTGCAGAAACAATCATGTAAATTATTGCAATATCAAAGGAAGGCTCAGCATGACGTCTAGCTTTTGGTGTCTGGTATGCAGGGAGGAAACCACAACTATATTTTAAATGACTGCTGAAGATCATTTTATTCAGCAGGAAACTTAAGGGAAGTCTGGAGGGAAATGCTGAGCAAAGCCACTCTAAAATCTGAGCCACTAAGGAGTGACATTTAAGAATATTCTCCAGAGAGCAGAAGCTTAGAAGCTCTTTCAAATTTTTGCGCACTTTCCTTTAAGACAAGAAAAAGCCATGTGCCTGCCTTTCCTTTAGCTTAGTTATGGTAAAGCCACTCTTTATCCCACTGCCCATTTTCTCATGTGTCTTAATTAGTCCTCCCTTCAAACTTTGTTCTAAGCCATGCATGCAGCTGTGGTGAGATTAATGGCCTGTCCTTTCCCACATCACTTCTTCTCCCTTCCTAAATAAAGGTAATGCATTTGCTATTCCATAGTCATAGCCATTCTCCCCAAAGGTTTATTAAAGATTTTCAGCCACAGTCCTGCAATTTCATGTGCCAGCTCTTTCAGCATTGTGTAATGGAAATTAGCTGGTCTCCTGACTTGATGGGATTCAGTTCTTTGAGTTCTCATCTAGAAAGTGGTCGTTTCTATTTCCATAACCTCACAGCTGCTTGCCTTTGCTCAGTGGCCACCATCCTAGGACTGCTCAATCCCAACAGAAACCATTCAGTTCAACTCTTAGCTATGCTTGGATTATGTTCCCCTCTCCTTCGTCGTACAGCAAACTATTCAGCCATTGCTCTTTTTGGTTTCTAAGGCTGAAGAATATTTTGCCATTTCCTATTAATATTTCTTTCAAGGTCTCTCTCAGTCTGGCTCATGGCAATTATCATTTTATTCCTGTATTCCTTGTCTTCTTGTTGAATCTGGCTTATGGGGAGAATTTTCTCCTTTTTTTCTGTGTACGGATTGTCCACAAATCTTTACTTTCGTTCTTTGGAGTTTAAATCCTGACTGGTGTTGGTGGCCATTATAACCAAGCACTAAGAAAGAGTGAAGTAAAACAAAAATAAATAATGAAACCTATGCGTTTGTGGCGTGACATCGGAACACACGAAAGGGTTACAGGGAGTGGCTCTTGCCAGCTGAAAAGAAGAAACCATGAAGATTGACAGATATGACAGAACAAAAGAAATCCCAAGGATCCCAGGCATAATATGGTTTATGTATAAGAGACTCCCCTCATTCAGCCATTCAGATCAGGAAAAGCTCCACGGAAGTCAAAGGAATCACTTTCCATTATGGAGTGATACAGGGGTGAGTTAGGGCTGCTGAACGGAAAGCAAAACCAGTCCGAGCAGCCACATCCTGACTTCAGTTCACTGACAGACCCCTTTAAATGGAGCACCTACAAGCAGGGAATAGAACTGTAGAACTAGATAATCCCCCTCTGTTCAGCTGCAGTAGCCCAATATATTAAATGCAACCCAAGGAACATTGAGAGATGTATGCTTTATTACTCTGTTAGAGTTATGCACCACAGACTCTGGAGAGAAAAAACCACTGAGTAAATCTCAAGAGCGCATTAGTCAAATTCATTTAAGCCTTTCCTGTAGATCCTTGGCAATTTTCAGGTCCCTCATTAATTCTACTCACAACTCAAAATAAATCCATTGTAAATAGTAGTGCAGATCCCATTTAAATGCGGTCCTGGAGTCAGACCAGAAATCACCAAAACTGCCCATTTGAATTCAAGGGAGAGGATAAGCAACAGGTACCATCTGGCTAAAGAGAAGCTGATTTTTATTGACAGGAATGACATGAGGTGTTACAGAATACCTGAGTATAAGAGAAGAACTGAGAGAAGATTTCTCTCTGGGTGTGCTGCTCTGAGAGCTCTATGAAAGTAGCACTAAATGCCAAAGTCAACCGAAGTATATTCATCCTCACTAGGAATAACAGCAGAAAAGCTGTGCACAATACACCTTCCCATTAGAAAGTGAAGAATTATTCCAAGTGTTTGTGTCACTCTCAGTAAGCAATAAATCCAGATGATCTCATCTTCGGAGTAGGAATAACTGTAGCTACAAAGGAGTATTAAAATACAGCCCTCTGACTGCATACTGGGCTGGGTGGCAGCGGATAAATCTGGTTTATCAAACCTGCTGCTGGAAACAGACTGCTGTAACCTGAATCACACTTTCCTAAAGAACCATCGCTCCTCCCCTGATGTATGCTGTCCCAACCCAGCTTTTCAGGTGGCTCTTCCTAAGGTTCTTCAAGTCTCCCAAACTGGGTGGCCTGCTCTTTGTTACCTGCCAGCTTTTTCCCTGTGTTTTTGCCACTGGCACTGCTCAGGCACTGGCTGCCTGCGTAAGAACACATTGACCTGAGCCACATCGTCCACCTTGACCCAGCTCTCTTTTCAAAACTTTGTTTCCAAAATGGATTTCATTACTGCTGAAATGACAGAAAATAAGGGTGGCGTGGAGAAGGATCACAAGGAGTGAACACGGCTGCAGATTTGTGAGGTCCATAATGCAATACCGCAGCAGACAACCAACACTTTACAAAAGTTGCAGCTTTACCCAATACTGCTCTTCTTACCCGAATATGAGCAAGGTTCTCTCAGGCTCTCTCACTGTCAGCAGCACTAATTCCCGTGCACCAGCACTACCAACTTCTCCTCCACCAGGCTGACTGTTGCTTCTTTAGTCTCACCTACTGCTATTTACCCAATCATCACTTCTCTCTTCCTTTTCTTCACCTGCTTGATCTGGCAATCCCAGCTGATCCTCATGATTCCCTTTTTGCCTGCTCAGAATTTCTGATGGAAAAAACAAGATCGGGTGTCTGCTATAGGTTTATCCTCTCAGCATTTGGTTCATCAAGAAAACCTCTCCTTCCACAGCTTCTCTGGGCAATCTGTTCCCATGCCTTACTACCCTCACAGTGTAAGTTTAAAACCATTCCTGCCTTGTACTATCACTGTCTGTCAGTATAAAATTCACTTTCTCACTTTAATGTATTTTATCACTATATCAGCTTTTCTGGTTTCTGTGATTTTATTTTCTTATTCTCTTTACTCAGATTATCCCTGAGCAAATCCATCTAACGCCTTTTGTTTTTGCAAGGGGTTTCCACCTCCAGCACAACCCAGGGTAACACGAGATTGGAAATGCAGATATCTTCACCTTGCCATCATCCCAAGGACTTGTGTTTACCTTATATTTGTCTCCTGGGAAATTCATATATTGACCAACACCTCGGTGATTCTTCACCATGAAGGGAAGCACAAGTAAACCTAAAAAGAGTTCCCAATCCCTCCTTTTCACAGGTCTTTTCTCTTTTTCTGATTATTCTGACTCACCATTTCTCTTGTTGTTCAGGATGATAAAACCCTGCCTCAACTTCAATTTTGAGTACACTTCCAGGTTCTATAGAGCTACCTTGTGAATAATTTTTAGTGACAAACATTCCTGTCTGGCTACTGCCATTGCTACTAAAATTCACTTTTACACTCCCACTTCCACCTTGCTTACTGAAATATCACTTAATCTGGCTTTTAAAAATGAAGCCTTTACCAGTTCATAGCCATTTCAAACATAGCAGGAGTTATCCTATTCCTACTCAATCCCTTCAACTACACCAGCTTTTTCACTTTGTATTCCTCTATGGGCTCCTTCCTCTCCCACAAAAGTCATAAACTCCTTTTCCTCCTTCACTTTTAAGGTATTTCATTACCTCTTCCCCAAAATCTTCCATTACCTCTTGAAAGACTATTTTCAGTCCTTATTGGGCTTATGACCTTTCCCACCATCATTTATTTGCTGTGTTTTTTTGAATTAGTATCTTTCCACTTGTCTTCTCTCTGTTCCTTATGACATTGTCTCTCTAAACTGTACATTCTCCACAGCAGCAATATACACTAAGATAACAAAACCCCAATTTCCTGTTTCCTTACAGTCTCTGAGGTAGCTGCGTGTGCTCACCTGTGGCCTCGTGCAGAAACAAAATCATTACAACAAGAGGTCATTGAAGTCTATTCTTCACTGGTTGCTTTTGCCAATATCTGGGTGGAAAAAACACTAAATAAAGCAGAGATCAGCATTAAGCCCAGTAGGAAAGTGCAGGTAAAATCATTTGTGCTGAAAGGAACATTTGGACTACAAATGCATTGAATGCTTAGAAGTATCTGATAATTCCCTTAATTCAGAGGAATAAAAGCAAAATGATTCCACAGCCTTGCCTCGACCTCCTCTCTTTAGAAGTCAGAAACTCCTGTATTAATCTAACATGATCTAAATATGTGTCATTACTACTTGGGTTGTGTCAACACACTCTGCACGTGGACCAGGACCCCAAAGCTAGAGGGCTATTCCCACACAGAACCAGATGGAGAGCACATTCCCAGCTATGTCTGGGTGTATCCTGAGCAGCACCACAAGCCACGTTTTCAAAATCCACTGTCAAAAATAGTCTGTCAAAAAAAAAAAAAAAAGAGAGAAGAGGAAGAATTTCTGTCCTAAGTGAAGATCATTTTGCACACCATCTGCAAAGTGCTAATTAAACACACTGTTGTTATTTGGCAGGGTAAGATATTTCAGAATGATATCCGTAAGCCGTCTGCCAGCTCTTACTCACATTCTTTACATCACCAGCAAGAGATCTTATACCTTTTTTTTCCTTAGGTAAGAATCTGCAATATGCAAAAACAGTTAAATGAGAATGACTTTCTAAAAACAGCTTCTTAGCATGTAACTGAAGTCAAGTGAACTCCAAACGAAGTATTTTGATTTGTTTAGTAATGTCACGTTTTAAGTCATGATTTTGATATTGCATGCAGGAATTAGACAAGAACTTCAACAGGTGATTTCTGCTGTATTTTCTATATCTTTTATGTGATTTTCAAGTAGAAACAGCAAGGACTTCCTGTGATAAAAATTAAGTACCATTAATAATTACATTATGCAAACATCTTATTTTATGTTCCCCTAATCCCAATCTTTCTATTTTGTACTTGCTTAATATGGTAAAGTTTTGTTAGTTTGGGGGGTTTTGTGGTTTTGATGATTTTATTCTCCCTATAAATCATTATTATTTTTATAAACATAAAGTGTACGGCCACAGTATTTTACTGTTCTAACCAGAGATTAGCAGGCTGCAAGCTACTGTACAGATGCAAACCAAAAAAAGGAATTTCTCCCACAAAGAGGGTAAAATTGTTTTTAAGAAATGTAAACACATCCAGACACAGAGGAGACCTTTTTGAACACTTTTTGGGGGACAATAAGGTAGGCAAATGTCTACTAAAAATTCTTGGTATGTAGCTTCTCCAGAATCATCCATGTAAAGTCTGCCCTCATGCATAACACCTGTCAGGATAGCTGAACAAATATGTGCAGAAACAGAAATGACAAGAAAACTTTCATGAAACCAGATTCAGCTCGAGGGGAGGAAAAAAAAAAGGAAAGAAAAATAAAAGAAAAAAAACCCAAGCCATCCATCCTTCAACACACACAAGCCAATGGGATACTTTCCACTCCCTCCTTAGGAACACAAGCCTTCACCACTCTCACTCCACCTGACGGAGTTCTTCTTCTGTCAAAGTTTATATTTCCATTGCCAGAGAAAAGGTTGGTTATTTGTAAGCACAACAAATAACCTGATTTATCTAGGACATGCAGTAAGAAAAACAGCTATATAGATACCATCTTAACATAGCTGCCTGAGGTCAACTACAGTTGAGAAAACAATACATTATTTTCATCTATGTCAAAGCAAGGATCGCCTGATTCCAGCTGGGATTTTGCCACAAAACAGCTGTCTGGAATTGCTTATCCCACTATAAAAACACACCATCATGGAGAAATGTATCTATATTATCGTTGCACACACAGTTCATAGAGGCCTTTGCTGAGAGAAATTATATCCAAGACAGGCAGAAAACATTGCTGGCAGAAGGAGGAATTGTGTATAGTGAATAGCTTGGGGTATACTCATGCATCTCATCAAAAGGGCAAGAAACTACACGAGAGAGGAGAGGACCACTCATATTCTGGAGCAGAAATGCTGGAGAGCAACGTGTGGCTCTGTGGGGGAGAAGAGATGGGAGAAAAAGGGATTAAGTAAATAGAATTTCCTGTATTGCCCCAGCCAGCCACATGTGGGGTCAAGCAGAAATTACCATGTGTTTATTAAGTAACATGGATGTTACTTAATCAAGGCTTAATGAGACAAAAAAACATCAGCAGAGCTCATCAGCTGGATACCACTTCTTTCCACTAATGCACGCAGAGTTTTAGGACTGACATCTCATTAGAAATAACACTTCCCAGTCCGTTATCACACAGACTCTAAATCACACAAAGAACACAAACACTGAGAGCTGGAATACCACATTGTGTTGTTTCTCTTTCAGAATATATATTTTTTAAGGCATCCCACAAGCATCTCATTTTGAATTTCCCCTAATTCATGTTCTATCCCCACACCAGGTTGCTTCTCAATGCCGAGTCTAACAACAGAGATGAGTCAGAAACAGCCTGTTGCATCCATGACATCCAGAAATACGAATGTTTAGGAGTGTGGACACCAAATCAAGTGGCCAATGCAAAAACATCATCCAGATGAGCAAGGCCTTTCTCACATAGAACACAACCCTATGGTTATTGTGCAAATGTTGTCGTGCAGATTCAGTACTCCCCAAGAATTTCTCTATTGCACCAATTACACAATACCCTCAGCTGCTTTTTTCCCTCTTTACTTATTTTGTTTTAAAATAAATACTCTTCTGCTCTGTACACAAGGTCTTATTTGCCACTTACATTGTGGTTTTCACATGCACAAGCACTGCCTCAATGAGCTCCCTGGTGTTGTTATCTTGTTATTGCAAGCCCGTGTTTCACCATGCAGTCTCTAGCTGTCATTAAATTTAAGGAGAGAAACAAGCCCCACTTTAACTGTCTGTCCCTTGGAAGGAGAAACTTGAGAAGATAATGAATGAAGAAACCTTTAAAGCTTTGAAAAGGCATGTACCACCATAAATCTTTTACTGCCTCTCCTCTTGTATATGTGCCTTATTTCTTCATTTGCAAAGGTCACCTCTCTTAGAAACTGAGACATCAAAACAAAGGTAATAACTGGAACAGAACAGAGAGGTTGTAAATCCCACTCGGATTTTGATTCTTCCCCACACTAGAGAGTTGAAAACTTTTAAGCAACAGCTCATCTGCGACCACCAAAGCCCACCCTCCTGAATATGCCTCTGGATTCCTGGAATTTGGACTGTGAACTAAGCCACCTGATGGGAACTTTTCTATTTCTCTCTCTCTCTCCACCTCTCATTTAAATACTGTTAAGTAAAATCTGTACTATTGTCTTTGGCAGATGGTCTTGTTTGCACCTTAATTCAAGCAGAGGCCCCTCGAATAATCGGATTTTGGCATACATTACTGCTACACTTTTTACATTTGTAATCTGACAGTTCTCACGCTCTCTCATGCTATTTACTATATAAATAATATATAAAATCTGTGTATAATATATAAAAAAAATATAAAATCAGTGTATAACTGTTCTAAATTAATTAAGGTTTTTCCAGCTGTTATTGTTCTTGCTGACATAAAAGCATTCCTTTTCTCCTCCGTGGTAATTCAGAGCTCTTCCCCAGCACAAGCAAGGAAAGAAAAAGAAAAAAAAAGAAAAAGCTTTGTGTATACATCTACCATCTTTCATGCATGCAAATAACCAGCAGATGAGTATTTATATTTAGGATTAGAGCTTTGAATAGACAAACAGCAGATAAATGTGTGCCCCCAATATCTAGGTTACATGCTTTAGGAATTTAGCCTAATGTTCTCATTCCATAGTGAAAAAAAAAAAAATTGAAGAAAAAATGAGAAGATGAGAAATGAGCTTACTTTGAAATATGACAATAACGATACACAAATGCTTGCCAGAAGCACATTAGTGACATTCTTGAAAAGGTTAAAAGTTCAAGAAATGTAATATAAGGTACAAGATATAATGAGATGTAACAAGTGAGAACCAGGAATAGCTGTGCTGTAAGCCAGAGGACCGTGCAAGCTTATTTACAAGTCAAAGAAAAAAATAATCACCCTCTCATTCCCATAAAAGCCCTTTCCAAAGCTCCCATTAACTATGTTGATGCTTGCTGCTGCCAGGTTTAAAATAACTTGGCCTTCATTTCACAGAACCGATTCACCTCCACTTGTGACCCTTCTCCCAGGTGGGCTGCCGGAGAAGGCCCAGAGGCTTCCTGCTCCCAGTAAACCAGAACTGGCCATCTTTTTAAGGACTCACCAGCTCCACAGCTGACCTTATGGGGAACATCAAAATCTCAGCAATTTGGGGTTTTGTTCGGTTTGTTGGTTGGGGTCTGTGGTTTTGGTTTGGGGGTAATCTTGGTGGTTTTAGTTTTGTCTGTGCTTTTCCCTCTGTGGTAAGTCTGACAATTTTTGCCACTACAGAGAGATTTCTATCAGATCATCATATTAGATCATCTTATATCAGCAACTTCAAAACTGGAAGGCAGCAAAAAAACAGCTGACAAGAACGTGTAAAAGCAAAGCTCAAGGCCAAGAGCAGAATTTCAACCCGTGTCCTTGAGTGCTGTGTGTGCCTTGAAGTCTTAGATCACTGCAGCTGTCTCACTGAAGGGCCTTCAAAGCACCCTGTGTATTCTGCTACACAAAAGAAAAGTTTTCAGTGCTGCTCTCAGTTTGAGCAAGAGGAATATCATATATACACACCTTATACTGGCAAATAAACAGAGGTGAGAAATGGCCACAGCACGGATGTGCTGGAGAGCAAACACAGCTGAACAAATGAAAGAGAAACCAGAGTAGCAGTGAATCGAGTGGGATCTGCCCATCTCCTTGCTGTTCTGCAGGGCAGCTTAGTTTGTCAAGCCCTATCAGCCTTCTTGCTCCCTGTTCACTACAGGGGACTGGCAGCACACTATTCCCAATTTTTTTTGCTTTTTTAAAAGAGTCCACATGAATATGTACTTTCAAAATAGTCCCAAAATGATCCACTCCGCCAACGAAGAAACCCCCTATGTGGAAAGCAACAAAAGGAGTATCAGATTAGTCAGCTGGGCTGCTCAGCACACCAGAACAAGAATCCTATAAAGATTTTAATTAAGAAAACTCTTTTATTAGCATTTCATTTGTGATTTACCTGCTTTAAATTTTTAAGTAGCCCACTCAGGGTGACTAATCAATACCATGAGAGTCCTGAGCCTACCAATTTCATGAGCAAAATTCTCATTTAGTTTCACCAAATCTTTGTTTTCATTTCCCTGTGAAAGGGAAGACCCCAAAGAAGATCACATATTTTGCAAACCTCAGTGTTTGACAGAGGGTGAGAACAAACACTTTCATAGATTCCAAATTGTTTACAAAGATCTGCATTAAGTGAAATAAATAATTCAGTTTCCATCAGTCCCAGTATAAACCGCCTCATGGTGAAGATACACAAACAGCGCGTGCCTAGAAACAGTTAAACACATAAAACCTGGGCTAGGGTGAAGTGAGCTGACTTTCCCTCTGACTTTCACTGTTGCATCACAGAGTGTGAGAAGTATTTTATTGGCACCCACCCTTCTCCTCTCATGCTCTGTGAGCCTCAGCTGATGCACGTGGCTGAAGTCGTGTCTAGAGCAGTGCCACAGACAGAAGACACGTCGTCTCGCACTCCCTGACTCCAGTGGCTGCACTGGCTCCCACTGTCAGAGCCTGACAGCTTGACATTTCCCAACAGCCTGATGGATGAAAAGCACAATTCCTGCTCCTCTCCCTGACACCCTGCAGGAACGACAGGGAGCTTATGAGATAAAGCTGACAAGTTCAAAGGACGCAGATCAGAGTTTGAACAGTGTTTTCTGTAGCTCTAATGTTCTTTGTTTTTTACTAGGGGCTTTCACAGCCCAGGAATGGTGCAGCATTTCTTGCTCTAGTTAATAGTTCTCTTCTATTCCTTATTCCCAGCCCCTAGCATGGCAGGGATCTCAGTGGCTTTGTTGGAAAGGGAGATCACATCCTTCTTTTTACAGGTGTACCTTAGTTGCTGCCTAGAGCATCCAGACACCAATTAGCTGCAGGCTCAGTCGTGGAGAGCACACTGCTGTCCATATCCCCACTGGCACTGGGGGAACCAAACCCAGTGGGATTTTTGTGGGCCACAGGTAAAGGATGAGGCTCAACAGAACTGGTTCTCCCAGTCCAGGCAATCATCTTTAATGCCCCTGCTATTTACAGATGTGAACATTTGAATCTACATCAGCTGTGACCTTATTCTCTAGTCTGAATACAACAAGGAAAATGCTGAAAAAAGCATAGCCACCACTATATCTTTGGCTATTTTAAGTCCTTTTTCAGCCCCTCTTGAGTCTTTTCGTTTGGTTCTCAGAAAATTTTTGGGTGACCTTGTTTTTCTGACCAAAGGCTTGGACAATTTTTAAAAACCCAAGAGAGTGTTCCTGGCAACCAAGCTTCAGCTTCACCCACACAATTGTTTGAGCCAGAGTGCTTACATGTTTGTCTAATCAAGGAGCAGGAAAAGCATCATAAAATGCTTCTGATCAATAGTCTTTAGGCACAGAGCTCATAGGCACAGAGCTCAAATGCTGAGTATTCACCAACAATCAAGAGAGCAAACATTTAAAAACATTTGCTGAAAAAAAAAATCAAAAACATGAGTAAACCAAACTCTGCTGACAAATTTACTGCTAATGCTCAAAGGAAAATTCTTCTAAGTGCTATTCTTTGCAAAGTATTAATTCCTTTCCTACTATGTATTTAAGTTGCTTTAATCTTGCTGTAAATAACAGAAATGTTCTGAATTTAATATTTCTTTTCTGGTCATGAAGGAAAATCCTAGTTGGAAGATAATAATAAATATATATGCTTTACAAGAGCAGGCATTTAAGAGAACATTGACATTTGACATCACTCTTAAACCAATCACCAATGGCAGGAATCAACAGATCTGTGCTATTTATACAAGCATAGCAGTGGGCACGAGAAGGAATGATACACGATTGTATTTGTATATTTTCCTGTTCAAACAAGATGTCCTCTCAGAATTTTAACCCAGGAGGTTTACTTTGCAAACAATTTGTTAAGCACAACTTATTTTTACTCTGTTTCTCAAAAAAAACCAAGTCAGGAGTCATATGTGGATAATGTAATGCTACATTTCACTTGCGACACTTAAAATGTGGGTATGAGGACTATCAAAGAGACAGTCAGCTTGCAAGTAAACAAATTATTCATTTTGTTCCATGTGTTTCAAAGGAAAGAACCCACATTTACAATTCCGCACTCCAATCCCTCGGGACAGAAATGTGATTGAGCAATACCTGGGATATTGTTCAGCTCTGTACATGCCTCAGTGCTTCCCTGGTTTGCTGAGCCATCCTGTGGTGCACTGTTCACACTCTGCACTGCTACGACTCCATCCGAGTGACAATCTCAAAGCATTTTTGAAACACAAATGAATTAATTCTCACCCACTGAAGCAAGGAGAGATTCAGTGACTTCCTCAGGGAAACAAAACCCAGCCTTGATTCAAGCCTCAGGCTGCAGTCTGGCACTTCAGTAGTCTCGTGGCCATGGCAAAGTCCAAAAGTTCACTCTGAGTTATCAACAACATTCTGCTTTACAGCACATCTTGCTCAGGTGATGCAAATAAATGAAAGATTTGTAGCTGCAGAAGTGAACCCATCCATAAATCATACAACTAGGCCAGAAGTCAGATCTCTCTCTTCCTCCTAGACATCACACCGTATTTTCTGATGTCTGCAATTAGTTGGGACAGCAGAAGGACCTGTCATCCCAAACTCAATAACACAGCTAAAAATGAGCACCAAGCACCACGCTATTGTCACATCATTGCCACAAAGTACCACAAAGGCTGGAACTGAATTGCAGAGAAAGAACAGCTTTGCTGTAGGAACAGCAGAGGTCCTGATGAGATGTGGCATACAAATCTAAGCCATCATTTCTTCTTCTGAACTAAATGGACAGCTAGAAGACCTAAGGGTTAAAAACCACTAATGCAGATCAAAATTCAAAAGGCACCCTACCTTTCCAAGAAATCATAGGCTTTCCTCCCCTACTCTCCAAAAAATTTTGAAAAGCATTTAAAGAAAAGAGGTAGAAAGAAAACAAAGCAGAACTTTTATTTCTCCATGTACTTTTAAAAGTGCCACTTTGAGATGCTCCTGTAGGCAGAAGGAAAGAGCATCACCATGCAATGAAATAAAGTATTGGCTGTCCAGACAATAACTAATGGGGCCATTGCAGGACTAGAGGAACTATCAGTTCTCAGAGTGCTTTCATTTCTCCGTTTGCTTTCAGCCATTTGTGGCAAAGGCGTGTTATTCAAGCAATAAAATATGGAAAATATAGTGAAGAACATGCAGCTAAAGGGTAAGATTTACTGAAGGAGGCAATATTAACTGTTCTCAAGTATCCACTGCTTCAGTACACAGCTCATTCTTCACAGCTACACTGCAGCAAAAATACAGTAATTCGCTTCTTATCTCTGAGCTCTGCATTCACCCTATTTTTATTTTTCTTTAAAGAAAACATTAATTTCTTATCAAGGAATGCCAATTTCTCTTGACTTCCAGGGATTATAAGGAGCATATCTTTTCTACCTGGATGATAGACCAGAATATCAAAAGTTTCTGATTCACCTCTCAGCTGAAGTTGTTTTCAGCATTATGTTTAAAACCTTTAAGTTTTAAAGGTTGATAAAGCATTAACACATTGCTGAAGCAGGAGCCCTGGTGCTTGAGAACAGACACTGGAGTGAATAATGTGATGGTAGAGATCATTCTGGAGATTTTAACAGAAACTGACTACATCCACCTCATTATATAAGGAAACCATCTCTTCCCACTTAGTTGCTTTTATCTATTTCCATATATACAACATGTTTATGAGACAATGTGGGATGTGCTCCCAGGTCAGAAAACACATATAAATATTAATTATAATATATACAAACTGAAGATATGACCGCTATTTTCAGTGAAGTGACTCAAGTCTCTCCAAATGAAAGAACACAGAGTCTGAGAAGACACTTTGCTTAGCAGCAGGAAGACAATTAGAACAGTTACAAAACATCAGATTATCCAACTGTTTCTGATCTCATGAAACCACTTTTTGCACACTTTTTCCTTCTCAAAAGACAAAGCTGTTATCATGTACAGCTCTTTCGTTGCATCTCCAGTTGTTTCCAGTTTCACCCAGGGGGATGCAAAAGGTGATACCATACACTGCAATGTTTAGCAGCACGTATGGAGCCCTGCAAGCATGGAATGAGATGGCCTGAAGAGCATCACCCAAAGCAGGAGGGGCTGAGGCAGCACAGACCCATCTCACTGCTCCTAGCCATGTCAACAATATTGTTCTTTTAAGCTGCTGCACACTGCAAAACTTTATAATGAGATTCTGATTTCATTCTAGTAGTGTTTGTTTGAAACGTCCTCACTGTGACCAAAGAAGTTAAATCATATTTAACAAGGTTGGGCTTCACTGTTACCTGTGGCATGGTCATACCAATTCCCTGTCATGACTGACCCCCGTGCCACCAAAGAGCAAGAACACCAAAAAGGTTTGCTAGAACAGTTAAGAAACGTGCTTTGAGCTGTAAAGCAAGATTTGGCCTTTTAGACTTTCTTTTTTCTGAATACATATGATCAGGTTTTTTTCTGCTTTTTATGCCAGGATTATTCTGAACCCCAGTTACGGCACCTCAGCACCGTGTTCCTCCAGCCACATGGAAGATTCAGTACTAAAGACACAAATAAGACAAAAGGTGACAAAGGGACAAAGAGAAGAACAACACTCGCTCTTGAAGTGCCAGCTCGTGCCAAACAGATTGTGCCAGATGCAGAGATCAATTATTCTACAATATTGCCAACTGTCTCCAGCATTTGTTCAGGATATTCAGTGGCAGTGGGTGGAGGCCAAGGGAAAAGAAAAGCAGCTCATGTACTAACTGGGCTATTTGATGTTTTCCAGGATGGCAATCGCCTCTCTCTCTAACGAGCAGAACAAATGCTAATGGGCCCCGGTTCATTGCAGCCAGGAGAAAAGGTCAGGCTGAACAGAGAGCTACAGAACTCCCTGCAAACCAAGCATCTATTTAATCAGCACAATGAGGCCAAGAGCATTATCCACAGGCAATCGTATTGTTTCTCAAATACACTCTGACATATTAAAACAATAGTCCAACACAATGAGAGGATCTTTGTGCTATTGTGGGACACTACGAAGCTTTGACTGTCAATTTTGTGGATTTGTGTAAAACGTGCAGTGCAATAAAAGATGTGAGTGATACCCCCTTCAAGTCTTCCCAATAAATGAACCTCTGTGACAAAGTACTTCAACAAAGTCATGCCGAAGTATTTGGGCAACAATATCACACAAGTGTGCTGAAGATCTCATGTAAATGACATGATTAAAAAAGGCACCAGGCAAACCAGAACAAAAGGGTTTCTCCAGCAGGTCTTCACTATTATTTCACAGGAAAAAAAAAATAGAATGCATCACCTCAAAGAACAACAAAGTGAAGAGAAATATTTAACATGCTTTCCATAATTTTTATATCACTTTTCTGAGCTTAGGGGCAGCAACTATCTACAAACACATTTATCTTAAGCATAATATGTGGGTTATTTCATTAGTGGCAGGGACCAGCATTCACAAATATTTCTACAATGAGATGTGAAAAATATATTTAGTCTAATAAATTGACCTAATAAATATAGTAAGAGCATGTAAATATAATTTTTAATAACCTCTGACTCATTTTTCTTAAAAAGTATGAATCTGCCAATGCACTCTCATCCAAAAGGCAGACAATTATTCTCAACCTGGACATTGCTACAACCACACTCATATGAACAGATCAAAAAGCAAATGTTGCTCAATGTAAGCTACTGCCATAGAAGTGTGAAAACAGGGCAGAATCTGCCACTGACTGAGGCAAGGAAATTATGCTGGGAAAATCAGACAGCATTCTGTATTTCAAATTACGGTTTCCTCCACTACCCCGTTTTTTCTTCAGAGCCTGCTGTATTCTTTATTTAAGAGCTCAAAGCGTTCTTTCTCTTTGTCTCTGAACACTGCCCCAATTTGTGCTTAGTTTCCAATTAGAATTTAGCTGAAGACAACAGATCAGCTGGAGAGAGGGAGGAGAGGTGCAGGTACTGCTGGAAACACCGGCCCCTGCAGATGACCTGTCAGAGCTTCAGCATCACATTTCCATGCCAGCTGAGAGCTCATGGAAGAGGTACAGAAGGAACTGTCGTTGGGAAGAAAAAGTATCAGGAATTTTACTTCATCTGCCTTCTGGAAGGATCATTGCAAGGACAATGAAAATTTACAAGCAAATATGGTGTGAGGCATTTAGGGACATGGTTTAGTGGTCAGTGCTGGGTTAATGACTGGTTTCAATGATCTTGGAAGTATTTTCCAGCCTAAGTGATTCTATGATTTCAAAAAGCAAAAAGGAAGTTTTCACCTTTCAGGCAGCCCCACTTTCTAGAGCTCTAGGTTTAGGCATTCCAGGCGCATCTGCTTCCACACAAGTCTGTTCCCAGGGTTTGCCATACCCAGGTCAGGACCTAGCCCATTCCACATTTAAATTAACCTCTAGCCTTTGGGTCTCTTGACCCTGGATTTCAAACTCTGCTGCCCAGGTGACAACATGACAGCAGGCTGCTCTGTACCTTAGAGTCTGCTGGCCTCAGGCCAATCCTTTTCTACTTTCTTCATTTTGTGGTTACCACAAGGCACCGTTGTGAGTCTCCTCTGCTTTCTTTCCAGGTGCGTTTTGGCTCTGACCACCTTAAAGGACTACAGAGGCAACAGAAGCAGAGCTGAAATAGCAGGCTGCAATGTGATGACAGGTACACTACATGGGCAAGTGGGTATCTACCTCACACCTTTAGAACTGATCCTCTTCAGCATCCAGCAAGGGATGGAGCACATCCCCCTTGGTTCTCCAGCTGAGATTTGCTGAACAGTCTGGTCCCTGGAGCAGCTTTTTCTAAAGTCTCACAGCTCCTCTGGCCCCATGAGTCTTCCTGCTCACAGGGCTGGCTCTTAGACCTTTCTAAAGACCCTTATTCCCTTATTATTTACATTAGTGAATGAGGGGCCTTGACCATCTCACATCTCTGGAGCCTGCCTGGTGAGTTTCATCCTTGTCTGAGTTTGAGGTGTATTTATATGTCCAGGCAACACAAGCAGGGCAAAAATGTACTCTGAGAGAGAAATGGAAGTCTTACAACGTCTTTGTAGGAGTTTGGAGTTACACAGGATGTAAGAAAATTTATGGGGCAGACACTCCAAAATGAGCTAGCTCCCCTTGTAACTCCCCTTCAACCTCTCCCCTTTCACCCATAAGGAGAGATGAATGCAAGAAGACATAAGAGAAAAAACAACGGTTTACTAAAAAACAAAACAGCAACGACCAAGGTAACAGTAATAAGCACCAGATAGAAAGTTTCTGAATCCCATGGACTCCCCGGGAACAAAGAAAACCAAATGGCAGAGAAACCCCCACTCAGCTCAACCAACCCCCTGGAAGAGAAAAACAGGAAGGTAGGAGTGTACAAGAGCAGATGCAGGGATCCGACGCCATCCAGGGTATCTCCAAACCTTGTGGTGACAATTTCTGTGAGAAAAGTGAGATTGGCTGGCGGCCTTGTCACCTATGGTGGTAGCTCATAGGATAAGAATGGTGGTAATTTGTCCCTGAAGTTTGTACCTCCTATCTCCTGGCTTCCCTAATTATCTCTGTCTCTTTAAGCCCCTGTTTAATCACATCATTCCCTGTTCATATCATATTGGTCATTAATGCCTCTACAGTTAATGCAGCACCCCAAATGAACACAGAGCATTTCATAGAGCTGCAACTACAGTAATGCGTCATTTGGTATTCCTATCAAATGGAAGTAAAACCAGCAGGCAGAAATGTGCTAGAAATGCAAACAGGCTTAGGGCAAATATTTGGTGTTTACAAGTTGCACACTGCTTCAAGTGTTCCACATTTCTGTACACATCTGAGTTTGGATAGCAGTTTAGGTCACAAGCGAGTTAAATCCACCAAAAAAAAACCCCTCAGATTTTGCTGATTGCCTACTTTCAGGACTACCCTTTTACCCATATAGGCTGATAGATGAAGGGGTTGAGAGCAGCCCTACTGAGATGGACTTGGGGGAACTGGTGGATGAAAAGTTGGATGTGATCCATCAGTGTGCATCCACAGCCCAGAAAAACAACTGTATCCTGGGCTGCACAAAAGGAGACATGGCCAGCAGGGTGAGGGAGGTGATTCTGCCTCTCTACCTTGGTCTGGCGAAACCCTACTGTGTTCAGTTCTGGGGTCATCCATACAGAAAAGACAGGGACCTGCTTGAGCAGGTCCAGAGGAGGGACACAGAAATGATCAGGGGGATGGAACACCTCTCTTGGGAAAATAGGCTGAGAGAGTTGGAGTTGTTCACCCTGGAGATGAGAAAGCTTCATGGACACCTTATTGAGGCCTGTCAGTACTTAAAGAGATCTTATAAGATGGTGATAGGCATTTTAATAGGGCCTACAGGACAAGGGGTAATGGTTTTAAACTAAAAGAGGGTAGACTCAGAATTGATATAAAGAAGAAATATTTCATGAACAGGGTGATCAAACACTGGAACATGTTGCCCCTAGAAGCTGTACATGCCCCATGTTTCCATTCAAGGTCAGGTTGGGTGGGACTCTGAGCAACCTGATCCAGTTGAAGGTACCCCTGCTCATTGCAGGGGGTTTGGACTAGATGGCCTTTAATGATCCCATTCAAAAAAAAACATTCCATGATCTTTGGTTTTCACTTCCTCTTCTGCACTGAATCCACAAGTCCATTAATGGTCTCACTTCCTCTTTCCAGTGCTCTCTTTCCCCTCCGCTAACAAGCTCAGGAATACACTTAGAAGTTCCTCGCCTTCAACCCCACAGTATCCCATTATCCATGACTCTCTCTCATATACCCCTCTGCTATGTTTCCAAAATACTACTCTACAATCAGCTTCCCAAAGCATCAACCCTCACATATATTCTTCCCTAACAAAATGAATCTCCAAAAAAAGGAGATATAAACCCCATGAAGGTTGCTTTGTTCTGTCTTCCACTGCGTAAAAATAATCTTCATTATGCTATGAGCAACTTGTTAGACAACTGAGTGACAGAATCATTGAAAGATTACATTTAAAAATTAGATGAAGGTGTTATGAAGCTGAATAAAATATCATTTGCACATAATTTCAGAATTATAGAAGATTTGTTTTGGCAGTGCTTAATATAACCACTTTGCAGCTGGGTACTGATGAATGCAAGTTCTAATACAGAAGAATTTTTTTAAAGATATTATTTAAGAAATTACAGTATAATGCACGAGAGCAACACTGACATCATTATATAATCATTGAAGTACTGTAGGACAGGCTACCTCAAAAAGAGTCACATAAAGACCTTTCAAATAAGCTAGCACTGAGCTTTAGAGACATTCACATTGCAAAAAATGTATCAGCCAGGACCCACCCCACTTCTTTGTCTTAAGGGGTCAATGAAAACACACGGAGAAAATAAAAGCAAACAACTGCATTAAAATAACAGCTCAAAAACCTTTTTCTGATATGAAACCCCTTGGAAATCTATGGAACTACTGGAAACATTTGACATTTGCCCTGTTAGGACTAAGTAACAAATACTAAGCATGAAGATAAATGTCACAAGCAGGTTAGTTTCTCACAACAAAACATTTTTGAAGGTTTTTTTATAGGATTCTCATTTAACTATGAATTATAGCCAGCTTGTATGGCTCATAGCCTTCTCTTAGTACTTTTTCAGTACATCGAAGAATGGAGATCCCACAGCCTCTCCAAACAGGTTATTCCACCCTCACATGTCAGGGGTTGTTTTACACATTCATTGTTAAAGAAATAAGCTCGCTGGAAAAGAATTTCCAAATTCAGTATTTGTAAATGGTAATAAGATCTGCCCTTTGTTTCCTCCAGCCTCGACAAACCAGCACATTCAGTTGGCCTTCAGTGCAACACCAACAAAGTAGAAGATGCAGATTAAGGTGCTCCCAAACCTCATCTCCAAGAAATACCTGTTTGAAATCCTTCCTCAAGTACTGGCCATTAATTAGAGCAGCTATGGATATCCAGTAAAAATACTTACTTTATCATTTCATAAGTGTTATGTTCATGACCTCAATAGCTTCCTGTGTCTGAAATTTCTACAGTTAAATCAAAAGTTGTGGTGAAAAATATTTTATCAGTTCCACATTTCCCTTTTCAATATAATCACATTTATTTCAATCTGCTAATTTCAATTTGATTCTTCAGCTGAAGTTAAACATGACATAATAAAAGAACTAGGTATAGAACTATTTCAAGGCAGTCCCTCTAATTTTCTACGTAGTCCTTTCCTTGGATATGGATCTTAATTCCCTCAGCCTCAGGCATTCCTTTTCCTAGTGAAATGCTAGAGAGGAACCACCAGTTACTACCACATGGCCACTTTGCTGTATTTTCTGCATCATCCATAATCCATTAGGGATACATCCTTGTACTCCTGCAGGTGCTCTTCATTGTTTGATATTAATTTACAGGGAGTAATTATTTCCCTTCTTTCCTGCAGTTTAATAAGGATTAGCCCATGCAGCTACTGCCGAAATAAGCCAAATGAAAATATTTCAAAAAGTGTACTTTTGTTTAGTACCAAACTTTGACAACATGTATGCTCAGCTCTGGAGCTGATGAGTCTTCTCACTGCTGCTGAACCCTTGAACTTTGATTTTCTCTCCCTAGAGCTTATTATAGATTTCCATTGGTTTGTGCATTGAGGAATCAAGACTGTATTTTCCATCGATTCAAGCCCTGCAGAAGTCAATAATCCTAAAAAATGGCATTTAAAAAGATCCTTTGTGGGCTTTTTTGTAGCTGTTCACCTGTTTTTACCCATTAATTATAAAATACCATGCAATTCAGGGGGATAAAAAGTCAGTTTAAAGGCTCTGATGGATGGAAAGCTAAGCCTTCTGCAGTCAAAGAGCTGGAAAACATCCGCCAGGACAGCTCATGACGTCCATCTGAGAGCCTCTGCACTACCTCACTACAAGAAAACCTCCTCAGCACGAAGTCCCCATAACCTCCCAGAGTTCTAGCAGGTCCTCCCTCTTGAAATAATATCCTGACTTCCTACATTTCTCTTTAATCCAACAGAATTTTCTCTAAGAAGGAGGAAGAAGTCAGCATTTCGGTCGGATTAGAGTGCAGAACATGAGGCTTTCAGTGAGAACAAAACACTCAATGGATGCTTCTTAAACAACATTCATTTTTGTGCTGTGAAAGGGTCATACCATAATAGACAGTTCAGAAAATCCATAAACAATGATTTTTTGTTGTTCTTTACTGGCTCTCATTCTGCTTTCCCACCAAGACCTGACTGTCATCATCATGTATCCCCACCATTCTGGTGCCCATGGAATTTTTTGGCTTCACTCTTATTGAAGGAGAGGTTTCAAAAAATTATTTTCTTTGCTTTTCTCCTGGCAGGAAAATCCCCACTCTTGTCAGCTCTAACTGCAAGTATAGCGTGAACATTTAAGAAGTGTAAAGT
The DNA here is from genome assembly GCA_013398115.1 of Falcunculus frontatus. NCBI lineage: Eukaryota > Metazoa > Chordata > Aves > Passeriformes > Falcunculus > Falcunculus frontatus. The sequence continues at coordinate 627,459 of VZRV01004450.1, read as the reverse complement.
AACCTCCAAGGGAGATTTAATCTAATTTAATCTAATTTGATAGTTTATCAGAAATTTGACTTCTACCATTGTACTCCTTAGGTCGTTCAAATTTATACAGAGACTCAGGACTCATACCAGACACAGGAATAAAAGTTACAAACTGGTGTCTTGAGGTCTGGGGCTCATATTAAATAGATTTTTGAATTATCTCCCAACATTTTGTCAAGCACACAAAACCAAAATGCAGTTACTCAGCACTGCTGCACAACCATTCCCTGCCAATGCTCCACCTGCTTGCCATAAATAGGATCTTTTTCACTGTACCAAGAAAAATTAACAGACTATGACCATGGGGATGTATAAGAAATAACTCAAAATACAGTGGAAAGTTATTATGCAGGAAGCATTCACACAAGCACACAAGGAGATTGTGGTTAAAGGAATACCAGGAATACTTTCCTTCAAAAGACGTGGGAGAGGATCAGAGCAGAGGATGCCACAAGTGCCAAGACTAAGGAAAGTCAATATGGCTTTTTGTTTGCAGATTACAGAAGAAAAGATCAATAGATCTACAAAATCAGGCCAAGACTCTTCAGATGCTGTTTTAACCCATTCTCCTGTTAAAGTATTACTTAGGGTGATTCAGCTATCAGAAATTGCTTGAGTAATTGGGCCCACTTGCAATATTATCCTTATTTTAGTAGAGTTCAATGTATAAAAATTGATGTGGATGCAATGCTTAGGAGATCTTTTTCTCCCAAATCACACAGAAATACCCAGTGATACTTCTGGATTTTGTTTCTACCGGTATAAAAAATCAGTTTTTATATTTATGACATACATAGGATTACTGGGTGGATACCTTCATTTGAAGGATACCTTCATTTAAAAATAGGAGTTGCTAATAATATTCCACAAAATCCTATTGTATCCGGAGATGCTTTCATGCTTTTCTCCAGTTTCTTGCAAGTTCACCAAGACCTCCATGCTACAAATATCTCACTATAATTACATTTACCCAAATAATGTGGTCTTCACAGCTTTGGTTAAAAAAACAAAAAAAAAACCAACAACAAAATCCCCACCTTATGTCATCATAATTTGGTAGTTTTTACTGTGGAAGCTTTTTGTGTTCCACAAAGATATTTAAATCCAGCTTTATTCTATCTGGAGGCTCAACAATTTCAGGACAACCCTTTGGATGGTTTTACTCCATTACTTTCAAAGTAACTGAGTAGACCACACATGTACCAGCATCTCAAAGATGCACAGAAAATTTAGATGTTCAGACAAGTTCCAAAACAGATCAGTGCAGCTGAGCTGCTTCATTTTGTCAAGAGTAAGAGACGGTTAAAAAAAATTAAAATATTAAAAACATTCAGATAAAAATAGTAAAAATACTGGAGAAATATTAATATTAAAAATTAAAATATTAAGATATTGAAAAAGAATGGAGGAAGGGACTGTGGGAAGAACAACTTGGTCAACAGGGCAAAAATGTGGGTGGTGCAGGTGGGACAGAAAACCACCACTTGTATGAGGGATTAAAAGTGCAGAAAAAAAAAAAACCAGTTTCATTCAGACTGCAAGAAAAAGCTCATTGATAAGAGCTAAGCAGTCTTCCATCAAGCCCTCACTGACAGAGACACTGAAAATCTCAAGGCCATTTAGAGTTTCCTATCCATCATATTGAGCTTATCTTTCTCCCCCACAAATGTTTTTTAAATGCATTCTAAATAAATCTGTTGTCAACCTGACAGTTTTTAACTATACATTCAATCTAACTTGTTCCCTATCACACAATTAAAATAAAATAACAGCAGCAGCATGGACAGGAGCCCAGAAAAAAAAGACCTTTTTAGTCACTGTCTTCAGGGAAGGAAAGCACAAAATTTTGAAGTTCTGATACCAGGTCCTGTAAACCAAGGAACCAGATATATGAGACCATTGTCATGTTCAAGGGAGACATTGGAGGGAGGGAACTTCACACATCACAAACTCCCATTTCTTTCTTTTGTTAGGTAACATCTCCTCTGTCCGGTACAGAAAACACAGTGCAGACTCTACTCCAGTGACTGCACTCAAGGATTAAGGTCAGTAGATTTCTGTTGTAGATTTCAATGCGGTCGATCTGGTGGATTCCAGATGAAGTCTCCAGCCCCAGTCCCCATGGAGACAATAGGCACTTGTGGAGAGACACTGACTGTTCTTGGTGTGCTCCATTCCCACAGGTTTCAGCCTCTGACCATTTATCTCTGAGCTCAGCTCTTTATCTTGATCTCTCCCCAGATAACATTTTACAGGGGTAAAATTCCAAGAGACAAGGAGGGGAGAAATTACTCATCTCTACCCTTCTTTATTTCCCACTCACTCTGATGAAAACAGATTTTAAAAGGGGGAATTTTTTTCTGCAGAGATCTTTTGTTGGAATGAAGCACAAAGGATGGAGCTGTATTTTTCTTGTGAAGGATTCACAAAAGTTTTGAGGGATAATATGGAAAACATAAATTGATTTCCCCTTCAAATTTCAAATACCTCATGTTTCTTTCAGCAGAAACTGAGATAAACTGTGGAATTATTCAGAGAACAAATTCTCCTGACCTTACCATAGTTATTTTGCAGCATAATTCTCCAGTTACATCTATCACACAACATAAAATGCTATTAAGAAAGTGTTAGGAAAATCCCAGCAGTGGTACAAAAAGATGTGTAAACTTGTAACTCATACACTAAAAATATTTGTATTTTTACAAGTAAGAAATTGGAAAAAAAAAAACAGAATGGTATCAAACTATCACTACAACCAATAAAATAAAATTTTACAAGGCATGCTAAGTGGCTTTCCAAAATTGTGCTATTTGTCACATATATGCAAACTAATAAAAATACTCTGCGTGCTTCTCCCCTCAGATTCATGGAATAATTTTATCAAGATACAAATATGACAGGCACATTCTCTCTTTGTTGAGAATACTACTGAGAGCTGACTCGTTCCATACTGTGCATTTATCTCTGAATCAGCAATACAGGAAAAGAACAGATTTAAACATTATAAAGAAAACTCTACATCCATCTTATCCAAGCCTTTCTCCCTAGCTTAATGAAGATAGCCCTCCTCATTAAAAAATACACTACGAAACAGATTTCACATCCTGATTTTTTTTCTGGGACTCTGGTAAAACTAATGTAACTATTCTTCTGTGCTTCCAATGGAATTGAATAGGTAACACCTTTTAAAATAGGTGTTTCTTTTTTAAAAGAAAGCAAACTCTAAAATCAAATGAGAAACCGCATCAAGGTATCCTTTAAGCAACTAAATCAGTACCTCACAAACCTGCAAGGCTGGCTTTGTAACATGGAATTCATGGTAATTTATCCTAAGCAAGCACCTGAATGTGAATTTTTTACACTTTATAGACTGGGTCAGTGATTCTTATCAGTGAACCATCATGTATATTCAATTAGTGCTACTTTTCTTGACACGTATAACAAGGACTTATTAACATTTAATTTGTCCAGAAACAGCTATTCATTGATGCTATTCAATGGGAATATTAGAAAGTTTTAACAGACAAGTTAGACACAAAAGGAAGAGGGAAAGTATATCCCTTTCTACATAACTCTATCTATATCACTATATATATATATATCACTATAAATATATCACTTCTACTGTCCTCAACAGAAGCTGAGCTCATCCTTTTGACCAATTCAGTCATTCAACAGCATCAACATAAACGTACAAATAGTCTGCTTTTTAAATTTATCCATATAGAAAGTGAACAGTGTGAAGTTTCTTTGTAAAATATGCCCTTTTTCACCTGTGAATTTACAAATATTTGGCTGCACTATTGTCGTGGGTTGACCCTGAGTCTGATGGACAGATCTCTTGACCAGTCACGCTTCTTGAAATTTCCATATTTAAGCCAGTGGAGACACAGGAAGTGTCCCTTTTTCTTCTGCTCAAACCTCCTGGCGGGGAGTTGGGGGGGGGGGGGGGGG
>VZRV01004450.1:505814-622995 GCA_013398115.1 Falcunculus frontatus | reverse complement strand
TTTTGTCTTAATCTCTTATTTTATTTTACTCTTAACTCTGTTAGTAATAAACTTTCTTTCATATTCTTTAAGTTTGAGCCTGCTTTGCCTTTCTTCAAACCTCTTATCTCACAGAAGGTAAGAAATGCGAACTAAACCACTACACTTAATTGGTGTTTCCGCCCGGTTAACAAACCAAACCCGCTACAACTATTTATGTGCCATCAAAAAGTTTTAATGACAGTGAAAAAGGACCAGAGAGGTAAGGACTAAAAAGAAGGAAGCTCTTTCTACCTTGGTGTTGCTCAGAAACATAGGGCAAGTGGGACAAATAACCCCTCTCTAATTTTATATTCATTCAGGGTGTAGTTACAAAAATAAAGACAATGGAAGTCATTGAAATAACCCTTAAATATCATTTTAATTAGGCCCTCTTTTAGTAAGAATAAAATAGTAATGAACACTCTGAATGTTCTCACAGGGTTCAGATTTACTTCTCATCTTCCAAACAGTGCCATTTCAAATGTACGAACAATGCTCCTTGAAAGATGCAAAAATTAAAACATTTTTTCTCTAAAAATGACTCGTTTGTAAACTCTTGCCTCCCAGACATGCTGGATTAGCCTGAACATACAGAACCACAGAATCACCAGGGTGGAAGAGACCTCGAAGATCACCGAGTCCAACCCATGCCCTAACACCTCAACTAAGCCAACGCACTGAGTGCCACACCCAATCTTTTTTTAAACACATCCAGGGATGGCGACTCCACCACCTCCCCAGGCAGATGATTCCAGAACTTTATCACTCTTTCAGTAAGAAACTTTTTCCTAACATCCAACCTAAATCTCCCTTGGTGCAGCTTAAGACCACTTAAGAAGTCTTAAGACTCCTCTTCTTCTGTCAGTTTTTGCCTGGAAAGAGACCAACCCCCACCCGACTACCACCACCTCTCAGGAAGTTGTAGAGAGGTGATAAGGTCACCTCTGAGTCTCCTTTTCTCCTGGCTCAACAACCCCAGCCCCCTCAGTCGTTCCTCATAGGGTTTGTGTTCCAAGCCCTTCATCAGCCTTGTTGCCCTTCTCTGGACGCGTTCAACACACTGAACCTTGCAAAGGAAAACGTTCAAGAGGTTTCTTCCTGTCACTTGTCTCTTCACTGTGGCATGGACCTGTCCCAAAACCTAAAACATAAAGTACCAGTTCAAGCAAGACAGAACTAAGTAAGACAGAATTATCTATAACACAAATACTGTGAGAGCGCTGTGCTGGGGTTGACACCAGTCTGGAAATTGGAAAGAAAAGCACAAATATTCTGATTTTTAAAGATGCCGAGAAAAGCCCTGGTTTCTGAGCAGAATTAGAAAATCCACACAACGTTGCACAGCAGTGCACTGATAAATCACTTTAGCTGGCACCAGCCCTGCAAATAGGAACTCCTCCTCCTTCTCCTCTTGAATGGAAACCTGGGCTTTAAATGAAATAATTCCATCGCATAAAAAGCAGGCATATGTGCACAACTAATTTTGGCAATTAAGAAAACCCAGGTGGCTCATGTTTGTTGGTTTAAAAAACACCTTCTCATTTAGTGATATAAATCAAGAGTAATTGCATTAAAAATTAAGAAATCAAACCAGTATAGCAAGTGAAGCAGATCCACTTAGAGTCATGTAGAAAACAGAATTTCAGTCCCAGGGGAATCTCTGACACTTCAGCACTAAATCCAATGTCAAAAAAGGAGGCAAATCAATATATAACATGTTGTAGAGAGCTTACCTGATTTTGCAATACTGATTAAAAGTAACCATCTCCATTTGAAATGTTCCACATTTTTAAAGCTGAAGAGTTTGAGGCAGAGTTCGGGGTTGAAAGTGATCCATTCAGTGATTCCATGAGATGCCTGTTCTGAACTTTCCTATTGAAAAATAGAAATTCATTCACAAATCAGCATTTACTGAGAAAAACATGCAACTATCAAGAGCTCCTGTCTTCATCAGGAAGACCCTTGTATAAGCTTTAAGACCATGGGGCACAGCTTATAAATCTGTCCTGTTGTCACACCATGGGCAAAATGGTACTTGGTAGAATAAAAATCAGCCTAATATTTCATAATGTATTTTTAATATTTTTATGCCATCTTCTTAATTTTGTGTTGTGTAACTTCTCACAGAAGGCCTAGACCAGGTAATAATACAAGAACTCTTATCTTGGACCATGCAGGAGTCATGAGCATCACACCCCTTGTCTTGTGACTTGTGTCTGCAAGGTTCAAGGCCATTTTCTGCTGATGGAGAAAGTTCTTGTAAGGTCAGAAAAGTTTCAGAAAACTCAGCTACTTGGAGATTGCCTTCAAGGCTGCTCTGGAATGACACTGTGCAGCCTGGGATCCGACAGCCAGGAAAAGTCCTGTGAGAAGCCTTTCCCTGCAAGCAAAGTTGTCACCCTTGCTTGATTTCCCTTGCAGAACAGCTCCATCCTTTTCTCCCTGACTCCTGGTCTTTGACTTCTCAGGAACATTGGTAGCTTCTTATGCCCTGTCTTGTCCTCCTTAATTAACTTGGGACACCTGACAATGACATAACACACTCTACATCCAAGACAGGTTATCTCTGACAGAGTAGATATTTTGGGAGGGAGATTTTTTGAGCCACTTAACTACACATGAAGAAGAAAAATATAACTATGAACAGAATTAAACCAAGGAAAAGGGCCCCATGCTTGAGCAGTTCATGAAGAACTGCAGCTTGTGGGAAGCACTCACACCGGAGAAACTCATGGGGGACTGTCCCATGTGGTAGGGACACACTGGAGCAGGGAAAGGAGCCCTCTCCTTTGAGGAGAAAGCAGCAGCAGAAACAACATGTTATATACTGACTTTAACTCCCATTCCCAGTCTCTCTATTCCAGTGAGGAGGAATAAGCAGAGCCCAGAAAGGAGGGAGGGAGGGATAGGGGGGAAGGTGGTTTTAGGATTTGCTTTAATTCTCACTATCTTGCTCTGATTGAGATTGGTAATAAACTCAACTAATTTCCCCACATCAGATCTGTTTTGCCCATGAGACCAGCTGTTGAAGGATCTTTGCTTGCCCTATCTCAGCCCATGAGCCCTTCATTACATTGTCTCTCCCCTGTTCAGATGATGAGGGGAGTGATAAAGCAGTTTTTTTGGGCAACTCACCCCAGGTGTACAATACACGGGTGTGAAGAAGGGTTTGCCTGGCTGACTCCTTCTCGCCAGCATTATGCACACCATGCAAGCTGCTGATTATTTTCTAGGTCTGGTGGAAATACCAGCCAGAAAATCAAGCAAAAGCAATCTCTTAATTACACAAGTTGATCTCTTCCTCCTATTTACATAAAGAAAGAAGATGGCAATCAAGATATAGTCCTACTGCTGAAGGAAGCCAATGCCGGGGTTTTCAGACCTCAGAGTGAAATCTGGGGTGGACAATTCTTGTGAAAACTGATTTACCTTTGGTTTTTAATAAAGTGTGTGTATATATACAGCATGTGGGCCTGAAGACAAGCTTTTTTCCTGAACAGTAATTTTCCTTGCAACATCTGCTGGGTTTTCATCTGCTATTTGTGCATGCAGCCTGCTTACTCACATTATGGTCTGTAAATAATGCATATCTTTCTACTTATTTTCACTTAGCCTGCTGAAATGGGTTTTCTTGAATAAGCAGCATCCATTTATGAAATGCTGCAATAAAATTTAACACATCTTCCTGATAGCATTCTGCATCTAAAGAAAGCTGTGTAGAATGGAGCTTTATTCCAGGTAAATCAAGAACCACTTAGGTTGGAAATGATCTCTAAGTTCATTGAGTCCAGCTGTTAACCCAGCACTGCCAAGTCCACCATTAAAACATGTCCCTGAGCGCCACATCTACATGTGTTTTAAATACCTCCAGGGATGGTGACTCAACTACTTCCCTGGGCAGTCTGTTCCAGGGCTTGAAAACACTTTCAGCAAAGAAACGTTTCCTAATATCCAATCCAAACTTCCCCCAGCATAACCTCATGCCATTTTGCTTGTTTTTTGGGAAAAGAGACCAACACCTCCCTTGCTACAAACCCCTTTCAGGTAGTTGCAAAGAGTGATGAGGTCCCCCGGAGCTTTTCAGGCAGCTGTAAAAAGTGATAAAGTCCCTTCCAAGCCTCCTTTTATCCAAGTTAAAGAACCCCAGTACCCTCAGCTGCTCCTCAAAAGACTTGTGTTCAGGGCAACTTAAAATAAAAATGAAATTGATAAAAGGAAGGGGGAGAAGAAAAGCCTTTAAATTGAAACAATCTTGGGCCATCACTGGCTAAATTATCAGGGAAAGTGGTCAAAGACTGGCAGTCTGTAATCAGCACAGAAGGGAAAGCAAGACTGGCTAAATCCAAAGGATTAATATTCATCTCCTGCTTTCCCATTAACTTCAACTAACAGTCAAAGACTATTAAGAGCAGTATGAGAATGGAACTACAGCACTGGATTTAATAAGTTTAGATCAAGCTCAAAATGCTTAAAACATGTAGCCATATCTCACAGCTCCCTGTTCTGTTTCCCAGCAAGGAAAGTGGCCCACCTTGCTTTGATATTGCTTTCTCCAGGGTGTCCAAGGGGGCCTTCCATATCTATCCACAGTCTCTGAAGCATAAAAAAATTCTTGACAGAAGAAAATACATAAACAAAAAGGGGAGATATTTCTTTGGGAGTTTTCATTGAGTCTGGACACTGCCAGCACCACTTGCTGCTCTACAGATATGAGAGACAGAATTTGCTGTGCAGGAGTGGACCCACAGACTGGAGCATTCCTCAAATTAAAATGTGTTTGTCAAAGCAAAATCAGCCTATTTTGTTTCACGTAAATTCTCAGGGGATTTTTTGCTTCAAGGTATCTTCTCTAAATATATCAAGACTCCAGTCATAACAGGCCTGATTAATAACACTATGTCCCAGTTTTCACATTTATTTCCTTATTTTTCATACTAACCAGCTCTTCCATCTGTATTTAAAAATTAATAAGCCTCCACATTCAAACACTGGGTACAAACAGCTGACGGTCTAGTAGACTAAAACGTGGCAAGACTGCCTTATCATACTGATGCCTTAGGTTTTAACTTTTACATTTTTCAAATCCTGTACTGCCTAGTGTGTAACTCTGAAGTTTTGTGTGGCCTGTGAGCTACTGTTCTCTCATGCTGGTTAGACATAACAAACCCTCTCCAGGTTTGCACTTCAAGGACACTTTGTTGTCCCAAGCCCCAAAATGTGTAAACTAAAGCCTTGAGAGGAGGAGCAAACTTGGGGTTTTATATCATTAACTGAAATTATAATTGGAGAATCAACCCTGATATGCAAACGGACCAAACTTATAAAAGTGTGAAGAACCCGTGACCCAGGGTCCATCTTGGGTGGAGGCCCTTGTAGGCTTTACACATCCAAGGTGTACCTTTGAAGGCCCTTCAAATACCTACTCTTACTCTCTTATTCTTGTCTAGCCTCTGTTTTCAGGTAGCCACTTCAAGGCATCAATACCTCTTAGAGGTCTTTCTCTGGGCTAGTGAAATTCACTGCAACAAAATACATCTCTCATAGCCTAACTAAATGCATCTGGCATGCAAAAGAGAAAAACTTCTTCAACTTTCAAGGAAAAAGATCCTAATTCATTTTTAGGTAGATTTCTCAAGTCTGTGGAAAAATGGCTGGGGGTAAAATTAGAGGACGCTGAGAAGCTATATTCACATCCAAACAGACACTATAACAGCAGAGGAATTGTAGGGTAAAATGCAGCTGCATCTCCCTGGATGGAATGCTGTTGGCATGCCCAAAGCCTGCTCCAGGATGGCTCCCCACACACACAACCTGCAGCCAGAGCCCCTGCTGAGGGGGAAGGAACAGAGGGTGGAGCAGAGTGGAAACACCACAGCCAAGTCCCCTTACAGTCCTGGCAGGGAGGGGAACTCAATGGCACTTTGCAGCTGATAAACTGCACAGGGCCCGTCAGCCAAGGGAGATAGGAGGAGTCTTGTGGCTGAGCCAGGAGTTGTGGTGAAATCACCCTCCTCGGATGAACTTGGTACATTATAACACAATTGTATTAATGCACATCCCCTTTCCAAAGTCACCCACCCCAGGGTATGCCCACCCCTCACAGGGTATGCTCTCTGTATTTTATTGACTACATCTCTGAGAGCAAAGCGAGAGAAAGTTACACCAGTCAGTAACAAAGGCATGTATGATTAAGAGCCACTCAAGCTCCAGCTAAGCATAAAGAAATAGTATAAAAGTAAGCTGAGAATAGGGGTAAGGTAGGGAAGACTCCATCATAACTACTGGGATCAGTCAACAGGCTGAACCCATCTTCTTCCCCTGTGGGTAAGAAACATACTCTGTGAACACTGAATACTTTTACTGGGAATTAGAGATTCTCTGTGAATTGCTTTGAATACATTTTTGCAGCCAGATACTTTCACTGGCAGTCCCCAAACCTTAACATGTCACAGTTTTCTGTTAAGAAGGAGTGTTATTCCATGAACTGTCAGTGTCAGTCCTTTCAGGGCACTGGCAGTCACCAGCAGTGGGGAGCATAATCAAATGAAGTGGGTGACCTGCTGAGGGCCCATAAAGTGGGAAGACACATTGAGGGGTCTCCCTTATGCTGCTGGTGTGTGTCCCTGAATAAGTCAGTCGAACCACTTCTGATCCAGCAGGATTGTTCAGTGAAGGATCCCTGTAATGGGATGCTGACAGAACGGTTGGGCACGAAGGTCCCAGTCTTCCTGGGGTGCTGACAGACAAATCAAACACTAAGGGTCAAGGAATTCTCCCCTTTTCACATGAACCAGAGCTTTGAGCTCCTCCCCATACACGTGCCAGTCTGTCTCAGAAGAAGGACAGAGCTAGAATGAATTAAACTCTGCTTACAAGCGCATTTCTGAGCAGCTTTACTCTAGAATATATTTCACTACAAAGCACTTCAGCAGGTGTTTGAATTCAACCCTTAAAATAATCAAGAGTGGCATTCATATGCTAAAAAAGAACCCCACAGTCAAGTGCCTTGCTGAATGAGAATCTTGGTGGAATTGGTAATTTCAAATTGGTTTAAAATACTTGAAATTTATTCTACACAGTGCTGACAATGTCACATACTCTTGAGATTATAATTACAGTGTATAAAAACAGTAAAACAGTCCCTGACCAAAGGTCTGGCAGCCTAATTAAACAAAAGCAGCAAAAAAACCCCAGAAACCAAAGAAAAGATATATAGAGTGGGAAGTTAAAGTGGAATAAAAACCAAGATTTGTGATCTTTAGGTTATCAATATAACCATATTGCCTCTTTGGGCAAACTTTGTATTCTGACAGTTTCTGGGTAGGCACAACATACAGACAATGCTAATTTAGATTTCTCACAATCTCAGAAAGAATTCCTTGAAATCAGTTGGGTCCCGATGTTCCTCTGAGAGATGTAAGCCTTTGAAATAATTCCATTTAATCTCTACTTAAAAACAAACAAAAAATCAGTATAGCTCTACTTTATACTCTAGGCAAGAGTTTTGCAATTTTTTTTTTAAAGAATTTTCAGCTAAAGGAGACAGAGGAACCAAAAAGAAACCACATTAACCTGTAAGTTAAATACTTATGCTAAATGCAGGATTCATAATCTTGATTAAATATTTGAAAATCATGATTTCACATTGAAAATAAAAAATATAGTAATAATAATGGGATATTTATAGGAACTGTGGAATAATTTTAATAAATACACTCTATCATCAGATACAAAGATTCTATCATTAAATACAACGTATGACCATTTGGAATATCCTGAAAAAGAAAATTATAACCTGCAAATCCTCTTCTTGGCAGTGTTCAGAAACATCTTGCAATGTCCAACATGTTTTTGGCAAGAAAGAGTGAGGCTGCTCACTTACAAAGTCAAGAAGAATGTTCTTTATGGACTTCTTGATCCTCTAACCATGTCTTTTATAGAGGAAAATTAATTTGCCAGAGAGAAGCCCACTAGACATAAGAAATGCTTTATCCAGTGAGTACTTCCTAGTTCCTGACAATGTCAGTCGTCTAACTCTTCCCAGGAAAAGTGAATCCTGCCAAGTCATTCCAAGATCGACAGCATTCATTTCTGCCTGGCAGTAAAAGATGGCTCTTCATCACTCACAGCGTTTAATAGACACTACAATGTTAGCTCCCATCTCCTGGCCAAATCCCAGTTCAGGTAATTGCCTCCTGCCTCCCCAAATTCCCCTTGCAATTCCCTTAGGTCAGGCACTCCTCAGCTGGCTCTAGGCTGCCCGTGCACTGTTAAATACCAGAAGGGGCCACTTTCAATGAATGAATTACAGAGTGAGCGAAAATCTCCCGTTTTCTCAGGCTTGAATTCACAGAACCCATCACCGGCATCCATGAATCATTTTTCTCTATGTTACTAGGTCACTCAGTATGTTTTAATTAATCCCAAATTATTTGAATGGATTCTTTAATGTGTGCCCAGGTGGTTTTTTGGCTTGCAGACTGAGGCCAGCCACAATCATGGTCAAAATGAAATGTATTACAGTTAAGTGTATTTTACTGATATATCAGTGAGATGTCTCACGACCCCCAAAGCGCGTACTTACTTCAAGCCTTCAGAAAAAAACATGACCAAATTGTGCATTTTTTTGTTCAGAATTTGGGGGGGGGAATAGGATATGTCAAAATGTTCTGTTGTAAAGCATCAAATTCTTGCCATTTCTGGCTGGCTGCTCTCATTTTACCACGTATTTCCATCACCTCAGAGTTTTACATGCACAGTACTCAAGGTCAGTGCCAAAACTCCACTGGAACTCCCTTGAAATTAAACAGTTCCACAAAACATTCAACTCCATGTCACTTACTCTGCCTATTGGGTAAATTCCAATACTTGCTCCCACATACAAGGATGTAAGGGAGATTCATACCTGGTAAAGCAGATCCTGTCCTTTATGTCACACTACCTTTACACTGCAACCACAGATTATCTTTCCTTTTTGCCTTGTTTACTTTCATTGTGGGGTTTTTTTATTAATCTGAGCATTTTGATAACAAAACATCAATAACAACTTTTAAATCATTTCAAGTGCTGTGCAGACACCAGAATAAGTTTCTCCTACCAGTAAAATAGATGGAGGAAAAAAACTACTTCTGTTGGTAGCAGAATATTCTGAGCTCCAATTTCACATTTGGTTTAGTCATGAAGACACACACTTAATCCACAATGCACCATCATGAATTTTTTATTATTTCATTTCAGGGTTATCAATATGCAAGTCCTTTTCCTTTTAGGGTAAGTACCTCTTTTGCCACACCTTTATTCGTTTCTCATTCCCTTTACAAGCTCCAGTGTTCAAGTTCTGTGCATCCACCATCTCTGAGGGTGACAAGCAGGTTTCTGGAGAGTTGCAGAGGGGAATCCCAAAGAACATATGGCCACGAGAAAATACCATTTTCTTTTGATAAGCAACAGGCATCTGCGACAGTCCCTCACTGAGTGGGACTGGCAAGCAGCTTGATTTCCCACAGAACTGATGGAGAATCAAAGCCAAAGCATGTCCAGGTGGGCAAGATAATCCAATTATCTCATCATTACATCAACTCTGTGACACACTCCAAAAGCAGCTCCAGAAGCCATCACAGCAATTACCTCATTTGCCCGCAGCTTCTGTGAAGAAATAAAATCCTGCCACTGGTAAATATCTTTCATTGTCTAGTTTCTGAGTGCGTTGATTTCTGTTCAAATACATAGAAGCAGGACAGGTGAAATAATTTCTGAACAAAATTGTTTAAATATGTCAAATGTAGCTTGCAGAAAACCAGATATAGGCCCCCAGAAAAGTGAGGAATAAAATCAAGCACATCTCTCTAGAACCTCAAATGCATTTGTCAGGCCAAGAGCTCAGTCCTTCAGAATGTTATGCAAAACTGCTTGAAGAATGTGTTCCTTTTATACTGTCAATCTGTTATGACACAAATCACACTTATTTTCTTCAGTAACAAGGGTATTCAGTTCAAAACAAGATCTGAGACTGTTCTGGAAGTGCCAGAGCTCCTCAAGTTTAGGGCTCCTCCTGAAACCAGGAAGATGCTCACCAGGTATTTTTCAAATAGCAGGAGGGAACTATAAAACTCCTTTCAAACTGTGCCCATCTGAAATTGTACTATAAATAATTTTGAAACAAAAATAAACAACAAAACCAACAACAGCAACAAAACCCTTCCATTAGAGAGGAAGGTGGGCTTTGCATCCAAGGCAGTGACACTCAGCTGGAGGTATCTGGACACAGTTCCCATCTCTGACAGCACTATTACAGTGACATCTGGGAAAATCACAACCACCCCTTGTTATCACAAAGAAGGATAGCCAAAATCTTCTTTGTTGTCATGATATTTTAGAATATAAACTCTTCATGTCCAGAAACATATGCACACCTAACCTATTTTTTGAACAGCGAGATGAAAAATCATTCTGCAAATGTGTTGGATACAAATACCCTGCATGTATTTGAGAAGATTTCAAGCCTTTTTTTTACCACACGTAACAAGCCTTTTAATCATTAATACTTTTATCTATTGTAAGTACATATAAATAGCAAAAAAACCTACCACAGATACTGAATGATAAATCAGACAGACTTTAAAAAGTATTGATTTGCTCCAGCTGTGTTGCTGCTTTGGGGTGGTCTCTCATGGATTGCAGCAGGGATAAAATGCAAAAATTATCCCTAAAGGAAAATATTCAGTCTGCATGGTAAAAATAAGATTTGTTTTGAACAGACCTGCAGCTGAGCACTTAGTATTTACAAGGGTAGAGAAATAGAATGTGTATTCTAAAACGTGTGACTCCAGAATAGAACAGTAGAATAAGGTGGAACTAGTATTTGAAGGTTCAGAAGCTGCCCAGGCATCACTGCACATCTTCCCCACCTATTTATCTCCTCTTCTTCCTTCCTCCTTTTCTGACTTTCATTGTAAAGAAATTAACTATTCAGTTAAAGGGTCAATCAGCCCTGTGCAATCTTATCCAAAATATATACCCTGGCACACAATTTAGTACTGCTGTCCCTGTGGATGGAAAAGGATGTTTTTGAAAAAAATAAAACAGTAAAAAAACCAATTAAATTAAATATTATTTTTTAAACTATGCTCAATATTTATGCCATTAGCAACACAACATTAAGCCTCAGCCTTTACCTTCTCATGTAAATAAAATACTCCATTCTATTAATTATTGTGTTCTAGAGTACAAAACCATGTGATACAAAAAAAAAAAAAATAGAATTCACTTCTCAGGAAAACCAGTCCTTGATCATTTTTATTGATGTCATTTGAAGTGACTGGTGCCCAAGATCTCTGGGAAAAAGAAAAGCCCTACCAACCTCAAGCAGCTGTCACTGAAATCAGCTGCAAATTAATGATGTAGGACCTAAAGCTTCAAGTTCCAGTGGCATTTTTTATACCCACATCTCCTTGGAAGGCAAGAACAGATCAACTCCTAAAATATTAAAACGCCCAACTCATTCTTTAAAACTGGAAGCTGTATGCAGACCGCAATTTTAAGACTTTTTGATCTTCATCCTGCATTACCAAGAAGGACACCTGACTTACCTTAGCTACTCCCTGGACACCTTGTTATTCCCTTCTCTGTAGTCCCACTACCTGACCTCCTTTCTCAACAGATGAGCTCTTCGCTTTCTGTTCATGTAGAGTTTCCATAATCCAGCCAGGGTATGTTCTCCTTTTAGTGAACCATTTGGACTCACAATTTATTCCTGTGGCATAAAGAAGGATGAACACCACGCTCAAAGTCTGTTCTACATTAAACTGTGTTGTGATAATTCTCCACTGTGAAGAAAACTGAATAATCTCCAAGCAGGTTGCTCTTAGCGCTTGAAACCACGCCAAGCACAATGGTTTTTGTAGGTTTCCCTTTCATCTCAAAGGTCAGGCCAGCTTTTGGACATAAAAAGTTCTCTACACAGAAGGCAAGAGCCAAGCCTGAGACTGGTCTTGGAGCAGAGCTGATTTTACTCCTTAGAAAAAGGTGGGACACTTAGGCAGAACCCAATACACGGGAACAGCTGAATGGGCAGTTTCACTCCCCCCAAGAACCTGAGGGTTTCGTTTATAAAAATAGTTAAAACTTACAGTACTCACACAAAGAACTGAATCAGCAAGATGCAGGATACCCAGAGCCACTTGAAGGAGATCAAAAACCACTTTGAGATAGTATCTCCTATATGTACTATTCCTATTGATTATGGCAGCACACAGTGAGATCTTTATGAAGTGGAATTGAATTTGCCTTACAATATATACTGATTATATTGTGTAAGTGCTGCTGCACTGCACCATTTCCTATGGGATGCAGACAAACTCTTACTCTCCCAGGGGGTAATAAACATGATGAGGCTCAGAAGCCTGAGTGCTTTGTATCTGTCCCTTTTTTCACACTCACACTTGTCTGGCAGCCAATTAACTTGGTCCTTGGGAGAAAAGTTCTCACTTCACTCTGCAAAAATGGGCATATAAAGGTTCTCGTCTCTTTAATATACTGCAATGTGAAAAACACTTTAAGGCTACTGTTAGCTTTCTTTATTAACTGTTTTTATGACTTTTATGCTGTTTCCCATCTGACCATATTGCTACAGTGGCTGCACATTATGGAGTGCTCCTGTCAGCAGGGGTTGATGTGCACACCAAGGGCAAGGCTTTATTTAAATTCAGTGCACTGAGACTTTGCATTAAAGGCACCTTCCTGAGGAGGGGCTCCTCAGAGTTACACGAGCTCGTCAGTGAGCACATGGGAAAAAACAGAATATCTGTACCTTGGCCCAAGTGCCTGAGGGCTCTGGGATACTCAGCTCTGAATTAGAAAATGAAGTCAGATAAGAAGCACAAAATTCAAACACGCACCAACTCCATGATGCACAAATCTTTATGATAAAGCTACGTGGGCCAGCTTTACTTATTTAATTACATTCACTTCATATGCAGACTGAGATCATTAAGGAAGAGAAAACAACGTTTCCTCAAGAATTGTCAGAAATCACGTCTAGGCATAAGAGCTTAGATAACCTGGGAAAAGATTAACAAACAATTTATTGTTTATCTAAAACTACCTTGTTCTAGAGGTCACAAAACACCACCAAAAAAAAAAGGAGAAATGGTAGTAAACATGCAAAAATATCCTCGTTATATTCTAAAAACTTATGTTCTGACCAAAGAGACTACTCAAAAATTTGCCCCAAAGGCCTGTTAGAGTTTTTAGTGGAGTGGATTAGGCTGATTACAATGGATTGGTTGGATATTTGGGGAGCTCGCAGAGGCCATAGGGACTCACTTCTTCTGGGACACTGTGGTGAGAAATGCAGAGGTAACAGCGAGAGGGAAGGACCGTGCTGCCCTTTGCAAGAGGAGGTGGTTGGACAAATGAAGGCAATTTATCACTCATACCCTGAGCACACACCTAGGACCTGAGCCATCCTTCACCTCTCCTTGGCTCCCGCTGCCTCGCATTCCTCACACGGCTTCTGGGCACTTCCCAGGAAGCTCCACACCCTCACCAACTTCTTTCTGAGTTCCCCACCTCATATCTCATCCTGTCTCTTCTGCTCCTAAATATCTTCTGTTTCCTCTCTCTGCTGTTTCTTAGGTCATTAACCCCACTGACTCCCGCCTGCACTTCATCCCTCTCCATCATCAGCTCCTTCCCATGCTCCACAGCCCTTCATTAGTGTATATTGCCTCAAAAGCAAACAAACATGTAGTAATCAATTTTGCTTCCACCTAAGATTTAATTTTCTCTTTTTGTTTCTGATTTTCGTAAGAGATGCACCTTTTTCTCCGTGTCTCTGCTGACTTGCTCTCATTATTTTTCCCTCTCCCACCTTTAAAAGTTCTTTGTCAGTACATTCAACCAGCTAAGCAGTACTTTTCTGTAACCTCGTTCACACCAAACCAGATGTTTTAAACAGAGGGGAGCTGCAAAGTATCTCCTGACCAGTAGTCACAGACTCTAAAATAATAATTATATTCTCTGCCTTTCAAAATGGCTTCTTATGATCCCATTTTATCCCAAACACTCAAATAATTTTGGAGTCAGCATTAATCTAGAAATATATGCCACAGAATTTAATGCATTTCCAGATAATAGGAGTCCAATACATCTCAGATTTAAAGAAAGAGTACCCTAGAGTAATAAAACTCTGGGAACCACCCATAGCTAATTTATTTCATATGTATGTTTAAGGTTCAAATTTTATAGCATCCCAGCAGAACAAGGCAATCTTAACCTCTACTGGATTATTATAATTTCCAAATTGGTTGCCCATCCTGCTTTATACCTTAGGGAGGTTTGTATCAAATGCAGTGTTAGAGCAGCCAAACCTCTGGAGTGGGATTTTCTTTGGTGGAAATGATTAAAAACGAGGAGGGCATTACAGCTGCAGTAATGTATGCTTAAATTATACAACTGACAGCTGCAATCTCAACTAAGGAACTGATTGAAACATTTGAGCAGATGCCTAAACTGCTCCTCTCATGGGTTTTTCCTCCCCCTGTGTGAAGGTGCGCAGTTGTGGGTGCCTTCATCAGCCATTCTGAACCTATATAAGGATATATAATTCTTTACAGTACATGATATTACTGACTTTACAGTATTTAGATTTTATATTGTGCATACTTGAATACTGTCTGAATCTAATTAAATGTCCTGTCCACTCCATCCATTAAAAAAAAACCAAAGCAAAACAAAACAAAACAAAAAAAAAAAAACCAACCCAACTTTGTATGCTATTTTTCTCCACATTTATAAGTGCACACTACTAATCTCAAGAATCTGCTTCCCTCTTTGTATCCTCTGTATCTCCAGTATCCTCTGCCAACACCCAGGATGATTCCTACGTGCATGAAGTTACCAGCACCAGTTATTTTAGTGCAAATACCTGAATTTCTATCACTCTCATAGCTGTTGTGGAAAATAGCAACAGTCATGCAGCTACATTTCTTAGCACCTCTGCAAACATATACACACAAACTTTTTTTCATAAGTTTCCAAGGCTTGCAGGATTCAGGAAATTTGATAAATTCATGCATCTACCTCTCTGTTAAAGACTTCTGAAAGAGTGGCTGTTTTGGAAGACTAGGAGTTGCTTTTAATTAAACAAACCAATTTCATGGTTGCTT
Organism: Falcunculus frontatus; assembly: GCA_013398115.1. NCBI lineage: Eukaryota > Metazoa > Chordata > Aves > Passeriformes > Falcunculus > Falcunculus frontatus. The sequence goes on along the minus strand of VZRV01004450.1, from coordinate 607,807 downwards.
ATTCATATGAGCAGATGCAAAAAAGTGTTATTACATAAGGGTTTCCAACCCACCGGGCAATATTCTGGTGCCCATCTGGCCTCATCAGGACAAGGCACAACGCTGAAACCTTTGAAACACAGCTCTGGAGCGACATTTAAATCTCCCTAGGGACAAAGTCAAACCTCAGCTTCACAGGGAATTCATTTATCCACACTGTTTTCTGTTTGCTCTCAGAAAAAGCAGCACAGAATACCTGGGAAAGGAGGCAGAGCCTGCAGATCCCACTGTGAATGTGGAGGGAACTTCAGCTGGTACATTATCACCAGCTGAGAGCCTACTCCCATGTTTGTAGTTCAAATCTATTAAAGGCTATCTACACTGTAATTTGCCTCTGTTAAATTTTAAACTCCATAAGCTAAATTGCTGCAAATAAGTATGTGGAACCTCTTATTTCCATTAAAGCCTGATTTTCAGTATAGCTCAATTCAATTAGGAGCAGCCTTTCTTAACCAAGTCTGTCCACAGCAATTTAAATTTCTTTGCTTTAAGCAGTGTAGTGAACAAGTGTGAATTTCCATGCAGACAATTCCCACCTTAACTTTCTCATTAGCACTGTTCAGAAAACAGCAACATATTTCTAAATGAGTACTTCATGTAGCCTTTTCTCAATTATACTTTACTGATGGATGACTTTTCCACATTGAGACCTTGGATTTTGTTATATATCTTTACTGAAATTTGAAAGATGACTGTTCAATAATTCTTACACACTCTGAAGGCAGGCAGATAAGCTTTCCACATGACCTGAACTGAAAAGACCAACGAATGAAAAACTCTTTATCTTCACTTTTCCTGGTCACTCATGCCAGTCACAAAAAGTTAGTGACATTTTATGTATGTATAACGTGGGTTTACATATAAAATTTAATTTATATATATATATATCATGCACAATAATATACAAGCATGAGGGGATGGTTCGGTTAGCATAAGGTGCCGAGAGATTCAGAGGAAGGTTGAAAGATTCTGCTTTCACCAGTATTTTATTCACTGTCCAAAAACTGTGAAAGGAATCTCAATAAAAAGAAATCAATACACTCCTCTCATGAAAGATGTGAGATCAGATGCTCGTTTTTTCTTTCTTAAGAAGCTCAGAAAAGAACAAAGGTGTTAACAAAACACAGTGCTGAAGCCATTAGCCCCATCAGATAGTAGTGCTATCTCCCCGCAGCTACAGATTGCTGCCTGCTTTATTTAACAAATTCCATTCTCACAGGTGCATATTTATGTGCAGATACTTCTGTGATTATTTCCTTCCATGAATATAAATCCCCACTTAGGAGTTATCAAGCGTTATCAACTTTCATTCATATATATACACACACATACTCATTCTGAACATGATTGTGACAGTGACACAAAGAGATTCCCATCAATTTTGTACTTGAAAAAGCAGATTTTAAAGCCCTCTAAAATGTATTTCAATGTTCATAAATTATCTGACTAGAAGAGAGGGTTCAAAGGTAATAATCTTAAATTGCTAAAATGTTTGCAGCATTTCGCATTAAAGCTATAAATATTATCAATAGGAGGCATTGGTTTTCATATAACACTTGGTCAAATAAGCTGGCAACCAAGGAACTGAAAGCAAACAACTTGTAGCAAATATAAGTGATATTTTGGTTGAATATAATTTAGTGTTGACAACTACATGGGGGAAGTTTGAAGAACAGAAAGAGAAGGAGGGAAAGCAGAGCATCGGCTTTCTGTACAAGGCATGACACAGCTCCTCAACCAGATAAAAAATTTACATCTACATGGCATCAAACAGCTTATAAAAGAGCCTGGTGTGGTAAAAGAGCAGAAAGAAGTCAAGGCTGGAAACATGAGCCACTTGAGAAACAGCACAACCAGGGTTTCCCTACAACAATGCGCAAAAGCTAATTAAATCTCCATGCTGTAGACACAGAGTTAATTTGACATATCATGGAAATTTTGATAGCACAGTCACACCCTCAGGAGACAGACTGGGACACTCTGATTGCTTAGTAGTGCCCTGGTGAACAAAAACAGCTCTGCAGCCACACTGCAAGGGTTACCTTGCCCACTGCTTTCACAAATCCAGGATGAGAGAAACATTTGCTTTCACATAGCAGGTCTGATTGACGAGAAATGTAGGTCCTCCTCTGGTGTGCAAAAATACCTTCTCTCCAATTATCTGAGCTAGGTATTTGTTTTAGAGAAACAGTCACTGTTGATGACCATTTCTGCCATCAGCTGATGAGCTGCTCGCGCATTTTGCTACTTCATGGCAAGCACCACGACTTTCTCCACTTCAGTCTTGTATTCATCTGCTCTTAAATCCAACTGTTACATCAGCCTTCAAAGTGTTTTTCAGCTGGTCTGTACCATCACATTTTTCCACAAGACAGAGATTCCCATGCTTTAAGTATGTTCGGTGTTCCTTGTCACAAACCTGGTTTTCCACGTGGCCATACCGAATATTGCCTCCTTGTGCCCGCCTCACCAAGGAATTCAGCATTACTCAAAGCTTTCAGTTTGCTCTCTCTGCAAGTGACACACTTCTCCCAAACTGGAGTTGTCTGCAGAACTAAATTTGTGACGATTTTGCGTTTTCACTTGCAGAGTAAAACAAAAACGCAAAATACCTTAGGGTTAAAAAGCAGTCCCTTTAGGCACTGCATGAGAAACTCAGACGTGTAAAAACCATTGTGTGTTTGCAAATATATTCTGAGACACCTTTATCTGTTTTATTCCATTTAGCAGGCCCCATGGAAACACTATTTTTAAACAGACATGCCATGATCTAGTGAATTCAAACCTCTACAGATATCTATGACTGACTAAATCCCTAAGGGGATAAGGGGATTATCTGAATGAATCCCTGAAAATGAACAACACTTAAAAAGGGGCAAGGGTGGAGTGCCCAGGAAGCCCAGAGAACAACAAAAAGCAGCTGACTGTACGTGACCACAGCGATGATCAGACCAAAATGGAAAAAGCAACAATGTGGCACACCCCAAACTAGCAAAATACTTTCAAACAGAGCAACAGGTTTGAGCTGGCTTCAACCCAAATATTCCTTCCTGGCAATTGAGGATGCCAAGCATCCCGAGGGTAAGAATGTTAAGACTGGTAAAGGGAATCACATTGGCATTGTGATTGATTCACTTATTGATTGATTTAAATGGGCAGATTTATTGCAATTGTTACATTTTTCTAAGAATAATTTACATTTGCATTGTGTTTTCCATATATTTTGTACCACTCTGCTAAACCAAAAATTGCATGGAACATTAAGTATCTTTTAAAAAGTAAGTTTGACATCACACTCTCCAGGCACGGAATAGCTAAAAGAACCTGGGGTAAGAATATTGGACTCTGACAACATTTATGGCAGACTTTAAATCAATGCCTTTATCAATGAAACATGGAACCTCAAAAAAGGGATGTTTAAATTGTTAAGGTCTATTTCCCACAAATCCATGTGCATTAGCATTCATTATATCCCACTCATTAAACTCTGTATCATTCAACTCTCACAATAACCATTCCCTTGGATTACAGATTTACTGACAGGAAGTCCATTTATCCTGTGACAAAACTTTAACATTATTTTTGTCTCTGGAATTCCCAAAATGCTATAAGTTTATTAAAAAAAAAGGTAGAAATGTCAGAGAAGAGACAGTTTAATACAAAATTTTCCAAAGTTGAACTGATTCTTTTTTATAGTAAAGCAACTTTAATGAATCATCTCCTCAAGCCACAGAGACATTTGTGCTGGTAAAATGTGTTCCACAAGCCACCTACAGTGCTAAAAGTGGACAGTTTCCCATATATCAGGGACACATCTAAGATAAATGCTTTCCTTAACAACTGTCTGGTGATTTGCTGCCAGCACTATGTACTATTACACCACATTTCTCTTGTTAGGATTCAATTCTACTTCTTGGGATTCAATGATTTTCAAGATCATTTACTTACTGACTTATACATGACACAAAGCAACAGTTTGACTGTTTTCCCACCCGGTGCTTCCTGTCCTGTGGATTTCAACACTGCAGTTGTACCCCTCTTTTACACCTCCATCATAACATCACTGTGATAGGAAATTCCTCTAGTCATTATTGAAAGCAGAATGTTTCACTCAACGTTATAGAACGTTGAAAAGCAATTTTCTGGTTTCTTTTGCACTAGAGACTGTCTCACTTCTTTTAACAAAGCCTGCCTGACATCCAAAGGTTATTTTCACATAGTAGAAAAAGCCCAAAAACTCCTTTTCCCTCTCATTATGACACAAAAAGCAAAATACTTCAGTAACCCCAAAAAGAATAATCTATTATGAAAAAACACCCAGAAAAAGCAGAAATCCCCCTTTTCCAGGTGAATACCTGCTGTCTTACATGGAAAGAGTCAACACCCAAGGGAATGGGGTAGAAGCAAATAAATTTTCCTTAACACATTTATGAGCCATTCAGAGCACACGAGCTGGATGTTTCATGTCACCTAAAACAACTCCCATCAGCTCTTTGCAAGCATTCATTTGTATTTTTAAGATGCACAATTTTAATAGCATTTTAATAAATGCTATTTAATAGCATTTTAATAGCAATTTTAATAAATGTTGCTTATTGCTAACAAAAAAAAGAACCCAGAATCCAAGAGTGGGCCTGCATTGTTATCCATGCTTATATTCAGATTCCATTGATTCCCATGTCACTTAGGCATCTAGATGCAAATTTCAGGACCAGGGCCTGATTTATAAAAGTGTTTAAAGCTAGGAATAGAACACATAACACTTTTGAAAATCCCAGCAGGTCCTTAATCTTCATAATTAGTCACTTAACTGCCTCATTACAGTTGGCCCAATTCTCAGCTGCAAGCAAGGGCTATGCTGAGGCACACCAAGTTCCTAAAGGTTCTCCAGTTCAAGCTCAGCTGGCTCAGCCACGTTTCAGTGATTTATCCCTGGTTTCAGTCATCACAGAGCTGGACAGAGTGGAAAAAACATACACAAGGCAGCAATAACTTATTATGAAACGAGAGCAGACATGGCATAGAAAAAAATCACCCTCCAAAAACCTGCCTTGAAACCTACAAGTTGCAAGATGGCTGTTTTTTGTCAGAATTGTTCAACTCTACTTTGCTCTAGGTCCCCTCTTAAAATGTTAGACCAAATTGGCTGATCTGTCACAAGTCTGTCTAGGTCTTGGTAATCTGGTGGGAAACAACCCGAGAAGTTCCCCCAGAAGTGGATAAACTTCACTGCCATTTGTCAGATTTAGTGAAATGCAGGTAAATGAGAATTTATAGCAGTCTTTAATCCTCCAAACCCTGTACCCTCTGATGTGCTTCTAACTTCTTTATAAATCACCTTCAGTCACCTCATACCTGCACTCAGGCAAGCTCTGGGACTGGAGGAGTTTAATCCTATTTTCCTCTCATTCTGTTAATGATTCCATTTATTAGTCAATGAGTGAGACAATCTATCACAAGTCAAAACCTCTCCTTTTGCAGTCTCAATACGTGAGAGGAACTGGATCCTCTTGCGTGAATCTGATCATTATCATCAAAAAATCCAAACAAAAAGCCATCTACCCGTCCTCAAAAAACTCCATACATAAACATACAGGACTACCCACCCATAAACCTTTGAGAACTCCACTGGCTGCTGATCACGGACCTTACATGAAATCCCACTGCTTTCAAAATACTAATATCATTCCAGAGATACAATACATTCCTCCAACACTCACATTCTTGTCACAAATTACACTTATTCTAATGTGATTCTGGTCAACCTGAGCAAACATTGATAAAAAGCAGGACTTTCAAAATTACAAGGCAGAAAAGCAACCAAGACCTGTCAGCCTCCTACAAATTGCTTTTATAATAAAACTACTAGAAAAGAAATCTTCAAAACTCAAGTTTTCTACTTAAGAACTTCCAACATATTCTGATCAATTCAGGTAAATTGGCAATGAAAACAATTCATCTGCACCAGCTCCCCGTCCACTCATCACTTATTGTGGGTTCAGTGGTCAAAGCTACTCATGTTTTGGTAGAGAAAAATTCTCATGAGGAGGTGGATGTCCAACCTACCCCTGGAAACAGGCCTGGCAAAAGCCCAGCTTCAACAGGAAGTGAGCAAAGGACCACCGCTTGCACCAAGAAGCAGTCAGCAACTGTGGCACAAATTTCTGTAATAAATACTCCTTTAACTCCATTCACGGTTTAATTAAACACCCAATTTAATTACTATAGCAAAAAAAAAAACCACTGATCAGGGCCACAACTCCACATGAAATAGATAAAATGCTGCTTCAGTTTTTAAATGAAGTGCCTGAAAAAAACACTCAAAAAAAAATTAAACCTTTCCATAACAAGACTGTGAAACTTATCATAGACACATTTTTAAAAAGCATAGCTTCAATTGGGTATGAAAGCAGGTTAAAATTTTAAAGTTGCTTGGCAATGTTTGAAATATAGCATGGTTATATTTACTGACAAGTAGGAAGTTATTTGAAATGCAAACATGTTTAAAAGTAATTTCTGGGCTTTGGGGTTTGACTTAGAGCTTTTCATAGAAGTTCCTATTAAAGAAGCATGCATTCATATAAATAATGTGAAAGATGACATAAATAATGTCTTACTACAGGGTTTTAAAGAAGACTCAATCCTCACATCATTGCAATTAAGAGCAAAATTAAAAAAAAAAACCAACAGCTTTTATGAGGAGCTGATAGCAATCAGAGTTCGTTGATTTTACTGTTGCTGGCTGACAAATTGATGGCAAAACATTTATGGTAAACCATAAATAGAGCTTAGAGGCAGTCAAAATATACAAGGCTGAATGAGACTCCTTAATAAGGGAATATCTCTAGATACGAGCATCACCGATGCTCTGACAGGCCTGGTCAAATCTTAGCCAAATTCATGGAGATTTGGTCCTCCAGAGTTTTGGGCAGCACATGGCCACAGGAGTTTCGATTAAAGTGAATGTGTGTTTCTGACTTGGAACTTTGTATTCCCTGAGACCTCAGATCCCCATTATCAGATATTCTTCAGACAAATTTACTCTTCCCTCACCTCGTAAAACTCAGAGGGTTAAAATGAACACTCCTGCAGAGGTGGACAGAAGCTCTATCAAGGAGTCACTGTACCCTGTGTCACCCTTTACTAAAATGAGACCCCTACGAGCCAATTACTTAACAACAATTAATATCCCAGTTGCACACCTGATATGCAGGTCTTGAAGATGCTCACTGTACTCCTGATTACTTTAGACTTTGTCCTGGCTTCTCCAATATCCATGGAATTTATTTTTGTCAAGTCAACTTGTACCAGCAAAAGGTCTTATCTTTTAGCATTAGTCCCTTTCCCAGGAGGTGAATGTTTTAGACTCTGGCATTATCTCCTTCATTTGAAAGAATATAATACATTTTAATTAGTGGTTTTAAAGAGTTATTTCATATTGTGTCACAATTCTCGGCTTCAGTTACTATGGAAAAAAAAAGCAAATCCCAAAAACGGATACTGGTAGATAGAAAAATCTAAATGTGTCAAATTGTAGCCTTTAAAAAGACTTTAACGCAAAAAGCTGTTATCCAAAAAGTTACCTACATTTCATTTATTTCAACTTCTTTAGTGTTTACAGCTACTTCTTCAATGACTTTGGGTTTATTTATGTCAAAGAAACAACTTCCCTTTTTAAAGGTCAAGAGTAAAACATTACCTTTAATTACGGACATAGAGAGAAATCTCCCAGCTGACTTAACACCCTGCAAATGCACTCGAAGAGCAGTTCACAAATTCCACTATACCTGTTGTTCCCTACAATTTCTTTTTTTGCTAAAAATTTATAAATAAGTGAAAAAGTTTTATATCAGCATCTATGTGGAGGCCACAACTCTTTGAGCCACACACACTTCCTGGACAAGAATAAAGCAATGCCTTACGCACCAGCGTTAAAAAGACAGTGTTAGGGAGTCTTATTTATCCCAACAATTTCGTAGGATTTCAGTAAAAAGGGAAGTGTTTAACTGACACTTGAAACAATTTTATCAGCAGTCTCCACAATCCATTACTCAATATGCTGTAAAAGCACTGCAATCAGGTACTATCAAAAACGTAAGGAAGTAAAGATAATCCAGTCATTTTCTGATAAGCAGCAGAAAATACACCCGAAATTAAAAAGCTCTCCACAACAGCAGTCATTGGTTTTTACTCCCTAAGCCCAATTATTCCTTCCCTGCAGATTGCCTGGGAAGAGCTGCTGGGCTGGCTCCAGACCCCACATTCCAATGCCTCAGCCACCCTGGCACCATTTTGCCCCAAAGCCAACTTGGAAGTTTGTTTACTTGACCAAACACCAGCGTGTTCCGTGCTCTCCAAGTCAGCCAGAGATGTTAAGAAATGGAAGAGTTTCGGCTCCCTGTGCAACTTAACACCTCTCCATGACGTGTGTGTGATATCAACTCAATTTTTCTTTCTTGCTCCTCCAACACTTCTTGGTTTCTCTCTACCTCAACCCCGACCGTGGTCTCCTGTGGGAGTTCGGCACTCCGCACAAATGCTGGTTCTTATCTTCACCTCTGGGAAGTTTTACCTCGAGTCCGAACGGATGAGAAACGCCTGCAGATGTTGTTTCAAGTTGTTTATTTCTTCTTATCTCTAACTTGCTCTCAGCTCCGGCTGCACGTCTGATGCCAGCCAAAACCGAGCGGGGGCTGCCTGGTCTTGGGCCGTCCCTGTCCTTTTTGTACCCTTTGCAAGATCCAACCATTCTTCACAACGTATTTATTATTTACTATTTTATACCAATTAATTTGCACCTATTCCAGACACGCAATTTCTACCTCTTTTTCATTCTACCAATTGTTTTGTGCCACCACCATCAGAAAAGATGGAGGAGAAGGAGAAGAAGAACAGGGCAATGCCCAAAATCCTCCATCTTAAACCCTTCATCCTCATATTAAAAACTCTAAAATCTACTTTTTTACCTTGTAAAATACTAAACCACTACTTATTTTCACACTCTTGTGGTTTTCAACAATTCTTGCAGTGTTGGTAACCTTTCCCATGGGCTAAGGTCAAAGACAGTGTTATTCTGGGTTTCTTGCCAGGGTCTGGGACCCCCTTGCCGGGGCTCCTGACCACCCAGGACAGCCCGAGGCATGCCCTGACCTCCCAAGTCAGCCAGAGGCGTGCCTTGGACTCCAACAGTCTCCCAAGCTGGAGCCTTGGTTTGTTGCTCCTTTACCACTGCAGAAAGGTCAGGATGGACCTGGTTTGAACATTTGTGCTGATCTCAGGTGCTTGGCCAACTTTGGGACCACCAGAAGTTGGTAGGATTGCACAAGGAAGTAGTTTCAGGCTGCCTCTGGACTAAAAGGTGTTTAATTCAAGAGCAAACTGAATGAGGTCTTTTTACACTCTCAGAGCTGCTCTAAGTCCTTTACTCCAGATGGGGTCCATCTGCCACTGCCATCTCTTACTTATTATGTTCTTATTTCCACGTGAATTGTTAGATGCAATAGCAGTAATGTCCGTGGCATTGAACACTGGGACTGGCTAATGGTTTCCCACTTTGCCTGGATGCTTATTTTCTATAATTTCCCACCTATAAATTAGCATTTATCTTGCTGATAGGGGCTATTATCGAGTTGAAATCCATATTCTACTGAAATGAATCACTTAATTAAGACCACAGTGTGATTCTTACTGTGTAGGAAAGTATTTTCCCAGTCATTTTCAGTACACTGAGTACTGCTGTAGCTACAGGAGCAATGCAGTGTAATAATATACTCTGGAATAATAATTTGCACTTGTACAGGGTAAAGGTGGTTAATATTTTTTGAAGAACACCACAGGATACACCATCACACTTGAACTCATTTCATTCAAATTCTGCTCATATGGTTTGACACATAAATGTGTTTTCAAATAATATTCCCGCTAATTACATCAGCTCTTTTCTGACTAAAATTTCAAAGAGTCTTAAGAAAATGTTCAGACTGAGAACTCTAAAACCATTCAAGCAAAATAATTACTGTTTTCACTACCCTTAAAATTGCACTTTTTAATAAGTGGGTTGCAGGCTTTCAAAATTAGCAATTTTACCTGTTATTGAACTTCCAGCAGCAGCTGATTTTCTCTCTGGGACACCAACATGGCAGATTCCCACTGATCTTGAACAAAATACATACGGTCTCATGGAGACATTAGAATTTTTTTTTTCCTTACAGATTGTCCCGAACCTACAGCTGCTAAGTGCAAATATTACTTTAACATGGCACTTTCATAAAAGCTACACAAATCGCTGAGGTGATATGGGATTCCAATGGGGGAAATATTGATCTTTATGACAAAAAGTAAGAGGAGTGATGGAGAATAACACACTGGCAGTAGTAAAATAAACTATTTACACAGTAAATATCAGAGCCATGCTTTGAAACTTGGAAAAAAATGCAATTAAAAACCTCTGTTGGATTAGCTTTGCACACAGCCCCACCCTCAGTCATAAACAAGTGCAATTTCTTCTTTCATAGGTATTCCCAAGAGTTCTTTTTTAGCATCTCTAGTCAATTTTTTCAACAGTGGGTAAAAAAAATCCACTTGCAGTAATTCCGTAGGAGTATAGACACTACCAATATATAAAATATATGCAATGTATTTTTTAATATATTTTCTAAAACCTCAGGTTCATCCTTTTAGCTGTAAAAAGTGAGAGCATTCATATCTAAAATACAACCTGTTTCTCCAGTGGAACTATTAATTAAAAAACTTTCAGATATTCAAAAGAAGCACTCAGTAGCTTTTAACCATACCTACTACTATTACATGTTGACTCTTGGGTGATGGAAGAGGAATACAATGCAGAACCATCTGAAGAGCTGATTCTTCAACTTCCTCTAAATTAAAAGCAAATCTCTTTATGAAGAGTCTTTGTGTGATTAAAATCTATCATTACTAAGGAATTCATTTTCATATCTGTTTAAACAACAAGACTTATCAAGTACCAAGATGATCACAAAATTCAGTGAGAGCTTTTATTGACTTAATGGTAATAAACAGAACTTTTATTTACCTAATCTGTTAAAGTAAATTGATTTATTTATATAAACTGTCAAAGAAGAAAAGTAGCAGAAAGTAGCAGTAGCATTGTTCAACTACAAGGTTATTATAGCTACTACTACAATAAAACCGGTGAAAACTTGATCAACAAACTTGCAAAAAGAAAATTTACAACATTACTAAAACTTTTTTCAGAATATTTCATGTGGTTTCAGCAATAAGATGTGTCTTGAGAGAACACACAAGAAGTTGAAGGCACTTCTAGGCTGTGTTAAAAAAAACAACAAATTCTGCCTGTTTGGGTTACTATCATAACAATAACTCTTGACTGCTGGGGGAGTAAAGGATGGTCTTACCTCATGTGTGGCTGAAGTGCTGAGAACCTGGTGCTGTGAGTAACTCAGAATGCAAAAAACTGCAGGTGGCTAAGAAGTAAAAATGATTTTTCCAATGTTTCACCCACCCTGTTAACCTATTTTTATGCAAGGATATCCCATGCTCAGATCCACCAGAAGAGGTGCTGAGGTGAGCTCTTGCTTATCCATTTACATCAAAGTTAACTTTGTTGGTAAAGTTTTAATGTTTCCTAATTTTGCCAGCAGTGCTGCCCACTGGCTGGTAATGACAGTGACCCTCAGGAGAGTTGTGGTTATACTTATGAGAGAGAGGAACTGAAAGAAGGTATAAATCCATAGTTTCCTTTTCTTCCACCAGTTTCATCAGTAACTTTCTTTTCCCTTCCATCCATTCCCATCCCTTGGTTCCAGTAGAAGGTATCCTGTAAGTATCTGCTCCTTGCATTGTTATCTCCAGAATAAAAATTTGATTAGGGTCTAACAGGGATTATACTTGTTCCTACTTTCTGAGGAGATGAATAAGGACCAATTGTCTTGCCATGAGTTTACAGATACCAGATCTTAATAACATTTCCCGAACTCTGTGTTACAGAGCCAAGACACACTTGCAGTGTCTAAGGGAGAATTGCTGGTCATCTCCTTGTTCTGTATGGGCACTGTGCTGCAATGTCTGAATTGCAAGCTTTGCTGAAAATCCTTAACATCAAACAATCCTTTTTCATTGAAATTAAATAACCTAAGTCCAGAATCTGGTATTTACTAATAGCCAAACAAGTGAATCCAAACTTCTTTTTCTGAAGTTGGACACAACTGCAGAGCTCTGTATTTGTAAATTACATCTGGAAAGGGTTTACAGCTAATAATAGTTCAGAATGGGTTAACCAATGTTGCCCAAAATTAGGTAGGACAATCTCAGACTGTATAAAGCAGATGGGAAAAAAAAAAAAGAGGAGAGGAAAAAAAAAAAATTTTAAAAAAGGAGAAAAAGGAGTAATATTCCTCTACTTCTTACCAGAGGCAAGATTCTAAGACACTGTGAAGTCTTTATACTCTAATTCAATGGGTCAACCCTACAGCCAGAACTACTCATTTTTAATTACTTGTGTGGCAATTTTTGCCACTTCTCCTATTTTAAACTGAACAGATTTTCATTTCTCTGTGGGTTTTTATCATACAAACAATTTAAGCAAACATTCACATGAAGGCACAGTATATGTGCTTCAGGTTTTTTCTCTAACCTTTGAAAAAATTGAATAATAATTGTGGGATTAAAAATTTTAAAAGCTTTATATTTAATTGCATCCAGTATTTGACTTCAATGGGATCTTAGGCCACTCCATGTACCAAGAGGTATTTAAAAACCAGTATTTATAGAATATTTTTTCATTGAAAAAGAAATCCAATATTGTTTAAACTTCCAAAATAAAGATATTTATGTATTTTGCAAAATAGTAACCAGTAGATGTACTTTTTAAAAAGCTTATGAGCTATCAAAACAATGTTTGGCAAAACTTTAGGCAAAGTCTTTCTCACTTAAAGGAAATCAATATAACAACTTTTTTTATCATTTTGTAAGTCTCCCCGGTTTTGCACCTGAGCTTACAGGCTTCCCAAACAACCCAGGCTGGCAGGCTTAAAAACCACTCTTGTTATTTTTACAGCACCACACAGAAGAATTGGTTTTGATGGTTTTAGGCATACTTTTGCTAAATATGTTCATGGAGAAATGATCCCACTGAAGTTGACAATCTGATTACGTGGTTTCAAAACAACATAAATTGAAATGGCTGCGCTAACACACAAAGCCTCTATCACAGAGATTTATAAAGGAAAAGCTGAGTGAACTTTAATTACAGCAGCATTTCCCATGCCACTGTGTTACTGACAGGTCTATTGCCTCTTGCTCCAAGCTAGGATTATAGTTTTACTCAAGGGTTTTCTGTTTCAGAACCTCTGGCATAAGCTTTCTATGACAAAGTGCCTAGAATTGCACTGTCTAAATCAGCATAAGCCAGAGTTTTTAAAAAGGAAAATCTGGTACTCCACGGAAGCCCTGATCTCTTCTAGAGCAAGCCAAGTCCAGCAATGGCAAAAGGATATGAGATACTGCGAGTAGGAGCCATAAAACAGCTGGATGAGATTGGTAGCATTGAAAAAACATCAAAGCAACATCAGCTGAGAAATCAAGCACTCAAAACTCAGAAACTTCAAGTGTTACGCTTACTCCTTCACCATTAGCTCAGATACCTTGCACACAGCCTACTTCCAAAGACATAAATTAGACAATTAAGATTAAGGCCCGGCCTAAGTAATGCCCTGAGTCCCATTTCTAGCTGCTGCCAAACATCCTTTCTCCATTAGAGCCACGGCAGCTTTGCTGATTCAGACCAGCTGAGGATCTGGGGTAATAGTCAATATGTTACTGCAGTCATTAAGGAGCTGAGGTAGAAGGTGCAGAACAGGCCATAGATTTCAAAAGCCTGATTCTGTCTTTCCCTCACTCATCTCAGAGGTAGTTGCAGGGGGAGGCAAATCAAATTTGTGAATGTTTCAAAAGGTAAAAGAAAACTTTAAGGGCATCTAGTGCCTAATACTGCTAAGGATGAAGCAACAAGCCTTCTGTTCTTGTGCTTTTACTGATAATCACCATAAAAAGTCATTAAAGGCTATGATTTTCAAGGTAAAGCTGACACAAATTGGTCACTTGGAATGCTTAAAGTGAAGTTAAACCTTTATAGACCTCTATGCACAAGGAAGCCACACTGTGCTTTCATAGATTTCTTCAGACTCAGCTACAGCCCTTGTGAGACCACAGCTTGATGGGGCTGCGTGACAGAGGAACAGAGGAAGGCAAGTCAGGAAATCATTTTGCCTTCCTCACTCAATTCCACCTGCAGTCTGTGCACACATAAATTCTGCTGTCAAACAGCTTTAACTCCAGCCATTCCTTGGAGGTCATGAAGGATTTTCATACCTTGAGGACAGCCATACATGCAAACACAACCCTTACCTGTCTCTGCACATCTCTCTACCAGGAAGGCTCTGCTGAAGAAAGAAATGTTCCCAGCAGAGATGATCCTCCTCAGGGCATGTGCTGTGGAAATCCAGGATGGAGCTGTAAAATAAACTCCTTGTCTTTAGCTAGACATGATACGGATTTCTTCCTTAATACACACCTAGCAAAAGCTACCGAGAAAAGCTCTGTATGAAGAAACTGAGGTAATGCTGCAACCATCTGTGGATAATGTGCAAGTACATTCTATGTCCAGCTAAACAATGATAAATCCCAATGATATTTTTCGCGATACGTTAACAATTAGATGCAAGCAGTGCATAGCCAGTTGTGAGTAACATACAGTATGTGATTTTCTCTGTCACTGACTCGTAGGAGTGTTTATTTAGTTGTTGCTTGTCCTTTGAGGGATCTAAACCTGCAGAAGGTAAAATACATGGTGGCCCAAGAAGTTGAAAATACTCTCATTAGCCACCCAGGTGTTTTCACCTCACACACAGGGACAGATCTGCAACAAAGGGTGTATTAAAGTAACATAACTTTGCTTCACCCTGGGTCTCATTTTTTGAGTTGTTTGAGCTTGTCTGGGCCAACTTATTTATTGTAAAGTTATCACATTTGCACTCAAGTTCTTCACCTTAAACCTTCAAACTCATTCCTTCAAACAAGTGCCTTCTCCTTGGAATTCATATGAGTAATAAAGCTGCCTCTAAAAGCATCACTTTGAGGTCCAACAAATGAAAAAATTCTTAACTGAAAACTCCATCAAAGGCCACAGCTTTTCCTTAGACCGGAGCTCTCTCACTTCTGTATTAACACTAGGATAGAGTGGGTAAAAATCAGTCTATTATAGAAATTTATAAAGGAAAATTGGAGGGCTCTGACTGAGTATTGACTCAAGCTTTGTAATAACCACATTCTGAGAGTCCTGAGGAGTTTTATGTAGGTTCAAAAGCACAGGGAGAAGAGATGGTTGAATAATTTTTCTGCTTTTTCTTATCTATCAAGTCCAAGAAGAGGATTTCCCTTTCTACCAATGCTTGTTTCCTGATTTTGTAATCTGAAATCAATATACTTAAAAGAAAGCAATGCTATGGAGGAGTAACATACTCATGGAGCATATAAGGTATACATCTGTAAATATGATAAATCACCAGCACTAAGCCACCAAAGTAAGAAAGAGAACTTTCCAGTTCTTCTCCTGATCTCTGTTTTCACCGTAAACAGAAATGTCTTGCATGGACCATGCCAAATTTTCTCATATACCAAAAGAAAACCCCTCCTTGACAGCAGATCTGATCTGAATACAGCACTGATGTGTTCTGGATGGGTGGAGTTGGGGGCCAGATGGGAGGAGAGCTGATAAGGCTGCTGCCAGCCCACAAAAGTCTCTCCCTGGTGCCTTTGCAAAAGAGCAAAGGCCGTGAAGAATAGCACTGCAAACAAAGCAGCTGAGAAGTTTAGAAAGGCCTGAATTTAAAAAGCCTTGCTGTCTAGGCCTGAATTTTAAAAAGTACTAGTCAAAGCCACATTTAGCATTTCCAGTATCAGGATATTTTGGCATCCCTTGTCCTCTTACTTCGTCAGAGCTTCTTGAAATCTATTTCCTGCTCCTCTTTCTTCCTTCTCCGTCTCCACAGCCTGTTACTTCTCTTACAGCCTGTAACTCCTCTGTTGCTTCCAGCTCTATCCTTGTCTGCTCTTTTGTTTTGCCTCACATGTTATGAATTCTTCTCTTATTTAGGGAAGCTCAAAGCCTACAAAACACTGCCAGGTTTATTCTGCATCCAGCATTCATGTGTGATGTGCCAGGAAAATCCTCAGCGTAAGCCAATCAAAAAAACAATTCATTTCAGGACCGCCCAAACAAAATATTTAGAAAACTCTTAAGGCTTGTGGTGGGTTTTTTATTTGTTTTATTTTTGTTCGCCTGGGGGTTTTAAGTTCTCTGTCTGTGGAACCCAGGCTTTGCTACTATGTGGAGTAAAGCTGTTGTTTCTCTGCTGTAGCATCCCTGTCACTCAGGAACAGCTCATATCCCTGCTCATTACAGTCGTGCATCTCTCTCACATCACACAGGGATGCCCATCACCGTCACGCATCCTGCCACTGCTGATCCCAAGTGCGCTGCCTCCGGGCTTCGTGGATTTGGCCGAGATGGAAGCTGAGCTGGCAGGGCTCTGCCCTCGTGGTGCTCAGTAAACAGCCGAAATTAGCAGCGCCGAGACAGCTGTAATTGGGTACCATCGTTCCAAAGGCGTTGGAGCCTTGTTGAGAGCAGGTGTGTGACACCAAAGCGAGCAGCAGCTCACGCTGGGATGGCTGCGACTCGAGGGCCCACAGTGACATCTACTGGAATGAGTCGCTCTGAAGGACCATTAGAAGGCATTGTTCCAGCCCACACAGGAGCCTTTCGTTCCTCTCAGTATCAAAGGCAAGGAAATTGATAACCCGTAATCATGGATAATCTTGAAAGCTGAGCGTCTGAGCGTAAGGCAGGCTACAGAGAACAGAATGTGGCTCACGCCGCAGAAGGAATCCCAAACCCATTGGCATTCCCCTCTCCTACCCAATTGTTTTCTTCACACAGAAGCCTGAAAACAGAGCCCACGAGCACTCTTGCAGTACAGTCAGAGATAATGTGTACAAGCTGGCATCTTCTTCTGATCATTTCATTGAGAGTACAGCTCCTGATCAGAGCGGGAGAGTCGCCAGGTTTCTAACAGAGTGTTAAATCCTTCCAAGTTTCCCCAACCCTGGATATTTTTTTTTCCCCTTCTTCCAAGCAGAGTGTTAAAATCCTCCAAATCTTAGCTGACTGACTTGAGCATACTCCTAGAGAATATCAAACACATTTGACAACTTGGAACTGCTTTTCAGTTACAAGATTTTAACAATGCTTATCCCAATCAGCAGTTCTACCTCCATGGCCTTTTTCCTATTTTTTTTCGCTGCTGCTGCCATTGTTGTTAACTCAAATATCTTTCTGTAAAGCTGCAGTTCATCACAGGATTGACAAGCAACTACTTTGGCACCGTGGGTGACCTTTCCAGATGCTGAGGGTATGAGCACACACAAGGGAGATGCATTGATGGTCCTGGGGATGGGAGTGCACAGTTCATGTGTGGAGACTCTAAGAGCAGGACTTCTAAGCCAGGATTTTTATTTAACAGCAGCAGATAAGAGGAAAGAGAAACTGGCAGCAAACAACAAAATTCAGACAGAGAACAGAGAAGTCCACAGCTCATTTTGCAGGACTCAGAGGTTGGGCATCCTGGAGCTTCCTGGAGTGGCAGCAGGACAGAGAGAAGGAAAGAAGCTGCAGGAGAAACAGGCATCACAGAAACTGGAAAGGGAAGAATATTTTTTACAGTTCCTTGTAAGAAAAGCAGTAACAGGTGTTACATACCTTTCTATATCCAAAACTTGCAGAACCACAACCACTTCCCTCCCTTAAAACTGAATGGGAAATAGGAAAGTCAGGATGAGCTGAGTCATAAATTATTGAAATCCAAGTTACTTACTTAATTTTTAAATTTTAGTTACCCAGTTACAAAGTCTTGACCCTTTTATTGCCACAATCATATTTATAAAGTGCTTTATCATATTTTGGAAGCCCGGAGACTTCAACTACATCATGACCTAACCAGAAAAAGCCTCTCTGGTGGGAGTTGTCATCAGTATGTAGAATATTGTACGTGGGCAGGGGGGCAATTCAGAATGCGAGTTACCAAAGGTGACCTCAGATTTTTTGCCCCCAAAAGGGGCAAAAAGTGAGTTAAATGGCTTAAATCATCGATTCAAAGAAGGTTTGAAAATGCAACAACTTGGTTGTCACGTTCTTGAGTACTGTAGCCTCAAAACTGAACAGACGCATGGCACAGCTATTCACTTAAAAGACAAGCAGGGAGGAAAACAAAAACAAAACAAACCCAGACAGGACATCTGCCTAGATATTTACATAAACAGGCCAGGTTTTCTGCTTTCCTTTCAACAAAGCGATGTCTCACTCATGGAGGATCTGGCCAAAGTTTTCAGACTGCATGAAATACTAACAAACTCCTATTCATGTGAATATGGAAAGTAAGAGGGTTTTATTAAATTGTGAATCTGCTGCTAATTCATCAGTCTAGCCTGCAAGTGCCAATTATAAAAACCCACACGTTTTGAGGATAAAAATTAAATGTTTTGACTTTGATGAGACTATTCATGTATCTGAACATGTGTTTATGGTCTTTTCTGGCTGGAGGCCTAACTGCAAATCCTTTATTCTTCAGTGCTACTGGAATAGGAAACAAGCAATAAGAAGAGTTTTCACTTTTCTCCAAGAGATTTTAATATTTGTCTTTTAGCAGATATTTCCCTGTGTTTCTCAGGAAACATTAAAATTTAGTGAACCCACAAACCTGTTTGGGTTTGGTTTTTTTAACTGTATTTAAAATCTGATCCATGGTAATACAGATAAAAACCGTATGGATTTCTGTTTGGCAGAATTGGTCAGAGAGGTTTTCATGTTTATTTGAGATCTGGAGAGAGGCTTTGCATATCTGGGGAGAAAAAAGAATCTGAAATATATCTGCCATAGTATATATACTGCAGCTACACAGGAAGATTTCGTTTAATGTTGGGGTGATCCAGCACAAGCCCTTCTGAATTAACAAAGCAAACTGAGCTATTCCTAGTCAGGCGATCTAATACAAAGTTAAATATTTTGTTTACTGTTCATCATAGAAAACGTTTTTGGTTGGTTTGTTTAGATTTGGGGTATTTTTCCCAAAATTAAGAAAAAAATATTTAAAAATTATAAAAATAAATTCATCACAGTTATTTGTTGAAAATTCAGTTATGCAGAAAATTTGCCAACCACCTCTGACCAACCATCAGCAACTTATTTACATGGGTTTTGCTGCTATAATGCACCTCAGCTGCTGGCACTCCTACCAGATGAAAATACTTTAAAGATTTGATAATATTTCTATTAATTTTATCCCTGTGTAAGTTGATGTTTACATAGATGGTACTGAAGAGCATTCTCATTTTGTTCAAATCTTGGATCCTTAGTTCAAAATTCCTTATTACGTCAAGATTTTAAGTCCCTAATAAAATGGCCTGACAATCAGAATATTTCCCATTTTCTAAATCTTACAATTTTTTTTCTTGAAAGTTATAGGTAATATTTTCCAGAACATACACGATCTGATTGTGAACATTCCCTTGAATTATTTTTAAAAGATTCCACATGAATAAGAACTAATATTGTTCACTAAAAAATGAGGTGTGTCTTACTGTCTTCTAATTTCCGAAAACCGGAGGTTACGGAACCCTTTTTGAGTCATTATTTGATCAATATTTTCAACATATTGAAAATAATGGTCTGACTTTCAATCACATTTTTTAATTCTCTGTATAGCCAGAATTAATTTACAAAACTGTAAACAATGGTTGAAATGTGAGGGCTTTTGTTTTCAAGCCAGAACAACCAGGATACAAACACTTCTATAAAACAATGCAGAGATCTCACCGACAACCTCTACTAACACTGTAAGAAGGATCATTTTTAAATGGCAAATCCTCAACATTTAACTCAGAAGATATTGCCAAAAGAAAACAAAAAAGAAAACTCTGAAATAGCATAGAATATGAGCAAACTATTACAGAAACTCAAATTGCTTGTCATTAAGAAGAGGGAGGAAAGCCATCTCTATGATAAAGCACTATTCTGTAAAAGTATTAACCAGTCATTTAGTCCAGCTGACAGCTCTAATGCTTCAAGAGCTTCAAGGATTTCTCAACTAGAAATGTAGCAGTGCCAGAAATACATCAAATGGGCCTTTAAGAAGTCGTTCTACGCCTTCTATTATGCTAACACTGCAACTTTTGATCACTGGCTTTAACTCCAAGAGTTTATGAAGTGGGTGAATTTTTTTTCACCCTTTCCATAATCCCTACAGCTACACAAACTCATCCTATTATCCACCCAGTAAGGCAGACAAGATATAAGGGACATTCTCTAGTTAGACTGAAATATTAAGTCATCTGGAAACCGCTTGGCAGGAAATCACACAGAAGAAGGTAATTATTCCTCATTTTTAATCATCTCCAGCTGTTTGAGTGCTGTTGTCATTCCTTCATGCTTTAGACCAAACATTCTCCTAGGAACTCCCTGGCCCTGTCATCTTGTGAGAATTAACACAAGTAACACAAAGTGTCTCCTCACTGCTTAACACATACATGGGCTCCAATATCCACTCTTAATTTGGAACTATCTGGTAATCAAACCCCTCTATGGAATTAGTGCCTCAAGACCTACCAGAAATTAATTTGATGCCAGACCAGTGGTGATTCCCTTTCCGATGCCATGCAACAAAGCACCTTCTTTCAAGCCAACGTATTCCATCAAACTTTGGAGATTCAGTGCTGGCTGGACAGTAATTCTCTTTCTTCTCTGCTCATGCCCACCTGCAACCAGGTGCTGGTTTTCCTGGTCAGGCCACGTGGAGCAATGGAGAACACTCTCAGGTACACAGTGTGATCCCTGCGGTTGTCCTGTACAGGGTCAGGAGTTGGACCTTGATGATCCTTTTGGGTCCCTTCCAACTCAGGATATTTTATGATTTTACTCAGCCAGCATGCAGAAAACTGGATCTTGGCCATGGATCCCTCTGCGACCTGATAAAAATTCATGCTCTCACAAAATTTCAGACTTATCTCACATGAATATATGATTATGGTTTGCTGCCAGAGAGTCAAGGCAGGGCATCAACACCAACAAATGCCTTCTGCTTTTACTACTGGTGTAATGTCTGATGTCCCCTTATCTCCAAACACCCAAGTAAGAGAATATTGGGCATCTCCCAGGATCTATCTGATGTAACAGTGATGCTTTCAAAACTTGCAATTAAACAGCCCCTACAAAGACTTAGATAAAGTTGTTCTGCTGCAAAAGCCGGTGAATGATAGAGGTGTAAAGGTAGGTGATGAGAATCTTTGGCCAAATGCCTGACCTGCAAAAATGCAAACCAAAATCAAACCCAGCATTATTTAAGAACACCTTTTTTTGCTAAACCACAAACAACCTGGGAACCTTGTTGCTGTGTAGCGCTAAGGCTCACTGTTTAACGTGACCATGCCCAAATACGAACCAGTCCATCAGATGTTTAATTAGCAGTAGAACGGGCATACCAAATGAAATGCCAGAAACTAACCACCCCCAGCAGCTCAAGGCCTAGTCATTCTACATTGATACTCTTAACCCAGAAATTCATTCTTTCATTTATAAACTGCTCTCTCAATTAATCACTTTGGCAAAACGCAGAGGAATCAACAAATCATGGTGAGCAGAGTGGCAGGCAATCCTGTTCCTGAAGCTGGATATTTCATCATCCCAATTCTTTCCTGAATGCTTCTGATTTTAATCTGTATTTTGCGGGGTAACAGGCTGTTCTTCCACCTCCTCCAGGGGAGTAGAGAGGCAGGTTTGAGGTACATTTATGAAAGAACAATAATCCTCGAATCACTTGCAATCCCATCACCCTTCAGCCAGCAAATCCTCATTCTATTTAGCACGTGTTTGAAGTGCCCTGGTGGGATGGAAGTGGTGGAGGCACAGCCAGCTGCTGCCACATACACAGATTGGTAACTTCACCTGGCAAATTATGACACAGAAAGTACCCGTAACAGCACAAGGCATCTCTGAATCATGCAGGGAACTGTTCTGAACCTCCCTCTGCTTAGTTCTCTTCCCTCCCCCTCAGAAGGCACTCATTCTTTGTAGACTCCACACAGTTTTTTCCCCACAGATTTATGTCTTCTTGCTATATACAGACATTGTTGAAGCCTGCAGAAGGAACTAAACGTACTCCAGCAATGCTATTCCAGAAGCTGTTCAACTACTTACAAAGCAGCTTATAAAATCGAGCTAAGCTCAGCAATAAATATTGCCATCAACATCTTTCCATTTTTTGCCCTCAGACACATCAACTCTGTCTCCTGAAGTGGTCTCTGATTAAAATAGGATCTCCAGACCATGGTCCTGCTAATATATCACATTCCAAACACATTTAAAGCTTCACAGTGATCAAAGATGACAATGCCAATACTTGCAAAAGATGTTCTTTAAAACACTCTGTTTCTGCCACTAAAATTCTTTACTCCAACAGCCTTTATTCCAGCATAAACCATAAGAAGAACATTTTAATGAGTGTCATATTTGTAGTATGGGTTATATTTCCTTCTCTGTGCTGTATTTCACTTCCTCTAAGTTTCTCTCTAGTGCAGTTTCTGGCTTTGCTTCTACAACACAGCCTTACAGAAAAAAATTCCATATGGAGAATATTCTCCAAAACTGCAGCAAGCTAATGCTGCATTTCTGTCTTTTGAAGGAAACAATTAAGCCTCTTCAGCATTCTTAGGAAGTAAATATACCAGAAAAATTTACAAGGTTTTCCAGGAAATCACTCATGAAGGTCAAAAATTTTAAACCTCTGGCATGCCATAGAGAACATTTCCCATCAAAACAGCACATTTATATGATA
Source organism: Falcunculus frontatus (assembly GCA_013398115.1). NCBI lineage: Eukaryota > Metazoa > Chordata > Aves > Passeriformes > Falcunculus > Falcunculus frontatus. The sequence continues at coordinate 584,825 of VZRV01004450.1, read as the reverse complement.
TTCACTTGTATATTATGACCAACTCACATGGCATAGTGCCACTTATACTGAGACTGACAGGAACTTTCATGGCTTAATGAGAACGAGCTTTTCTTTCTAGATCTTAGAGGTCGGAGGGCCCAATTAAAATGGTCTGGTTGAGCTGCTGAGTACCAATAGCCACAGAAATTCATCCAGTAGTTTCCACGTTGAGTCAAAATATTTCACAGACATACCAGCACATGTGTCTATCAAAAAGTATCCAATTCCATTTAAAGATTTTACCTATGGAGAAATAAATATTTTTTTGGTTTTGTTTTTCTTATCTAGCTGACTTTTTTTGTTGTTTCATAAAGAAATTTTCAAACTCAGGTATTTTTCCTCACAATGGAGATTTGAGGCATCAGTAGCTACATTTTAACTTTCTCTTCAGCATATAAATATTTATACGCTGTATTTATAAATTAAAGAAGAAAATCTCAAAAATATGCTGCTTAGTCATGAGGGATGAATAGCATGACTCACAAAGACTTAGATGGTAACAAGTTAATACAAATCATGCACTGTACCAAATGTTCCCTTAGACAGGATCTAACAACCCCCAAAATTTTACTTTCTATGAGGAATAAAATGGCCCATAGTGCCTCTTTAGAAGGTTGTTTTAGTCATGGTGGTTTGGTTAGTTACTAGCATTGTATATACACTGCACATTGATGAAGAAAGCCACCTTTTCATCCATCTTCCAAATAATTTTTGATGTGAGTCACAGTGCACTGAGCTCTGTGATGATGCACAGAGGTTCCCACACAGCTATCATTATGCCAGGAAAAGGTTTGGTTTCACTTATATATCTTGAATACATGGTTTTCTGCGTTTTCAAACCTTTCAAAACACTTAAGTGCTAGCATTATAAAACCATCCTTTTGGCAACCATTATTTATCCCTGAACAGCTCATTAACCCCTCTCCCTGGTGGTTTAATTTTAGGCAAAAAAACACTCCAATTCTTCTTGCTACTCAGGTGACGCTTTAATGGGAGCATGGAACCTCTTTTAATGTCTGAGGAGAGAGAACTGTGAAAGGAAAACCCCTGTGCTGCTTGCAAGGTCCTCATACTCAAAGGGAAAAGCTGGGGGGAAAAGTGTTTGGACAGAGGTGAAGACAAAGAGTCTGATTGAGGGAGGGTTTGATTGGTTGGGTTTTGGGGAAGAGGGAACAGGGGTCACATAACACTTCAAAATCTGACCTAGTTTCTCATAGTTTAAAAGCTAAAATAGAAGATTAATTACATATCCAGATATGAGCTGCTACAAGCTTTTCATCTAAAGCCTGAAAAGACAAATAGAATGAATTTTGTTCATGACTTCAAAATAGCCACAGGTAGTGAATTATCACAAGGCAATTCTTGCAATCTCCCTTCCCCGTCACTTTATTTCTTGTTCCCATCTTCAGCACTGTGTTAAAAATTTAAAAAATGAAATAAAATCAAAGGTAACAAACCAGAGCAAACAAATTACCCTAAATGTGTAATTTAGGTACCCAACTGCCAGAGACTTCTATTTCACATCACTAATTCAATGCCTTGCATTAATTTGAAGAAGAATCCAGAGAGAAAGGTTTGTTTTCCTTCCTCTGCCACAGTTTTTAAATTCTATCTGCTCTCCTTGCTCCTGTTGGTAACAGAACCTTTGCAGATCTTCCATATATGTTGTATTTTTCCTGATGTCCACAGCTACAGCTCAAGTTCCACAGTGTATCATATCCCTTCATAATTCAAGTCAGCAATATCACTAGTGCATAAAACTGAATTTCAGTAGTTATCTACAATGAATGCCAAGTGAAATGAAAAAGTCACATCCATAACTCATTCCCAGAAGCCTCCATCCAGTCTTTCATGCCTGTTTTTAACCATGTCACTTGGTGAGGAAAACTAACACTTCTTAGCTCCAAACAAATACTGAAGTAGTTCAGCTAGAGATGAAACATCATTCTAATCTTACATAGTTGGCAAAAAAGGGTGAAACAGACTGAAAACACTGATGTCAAAATTACTTTCCACATAGATTAACATAGAAGGATTAGAAGACAAAGGAGTTTTCTAAAATCAGCAATTTAAAAGAGAGGATTGTGATGAAAATCTTCATATCCTGCATGTGGATGAGAAGGAAAATCAATAGCAGACAATTAAATGGATGGCTCTGGTATCCTTGGAAAAGGGGGACACTTCAAAATTGCTGCCCAGCTGCAATCTTTGTACTATTCTTTGTACTGTTCTTTTCTCCTTTTATGTAAAGCTCAAGGAGGAGGAGGCAAAAATCTGAAATTAAAAAAGTGACAAACAAAAACTTATAGAGATGGAGGACTCTTGAAACAGACGCACAAAAAAGACATTAAGGACAAAATGAGAAAAGGAGACCATTGATTGACATAAAACACAGTATTCATGCTCATAAACACCAATCAGATACTGAATGGTAAACCGCTAGTCATAGATATGATTATAAATGGTTTTGTCCTTCACTTATTTTATAAGGAGTTGAGAGGAGCAATTTCCCAGGAAATTTCAGTGCTGAAAATGCTGCTCAGTCCCAGGACATCTGTGTGGGAAGATACATTCAGAGATTCAAGACACAAGGCTTCAAGCCAACATGAACATCAACTGAATTCAATCACCACCAAGCAGAGAAATCCACTGATGACCTGGGTCCTGAACTTCGCTATCAGCTATACATTTGTCAATTGCAGAGAAGAAACAAAGGTTCTTGACCAGCAAAAGCTCCTCAGGGGTGTTTCCGTGCTATGCCCTTATTAGTGTTGGCCACAAAACTTGGATTTGTTAGCCAGCATGCACCAAGCCAACAATTACTCAAGAGAGACATAGATTATTTATTTCAGAGTTGCACAAGCCTGGGTGCTCAGTGGTATTCCACAGATCAAGCATGTCAGCAATCAAAACTTTTTACTATTTATGCATTTTAGCAAACAAAGGATTTAGAGTTCATTGGCTACAAGTGACATAGTTCTCTTATTGTCCTAGGCGACCTAAAAAAAATTGTGTATTCAACACATATTTATCAGTTTTTTATATCTCAACATTTTATCAAAAATTTCAACATATTAAGTTTTTGAAGAGGGAGGAGAAGGAAGAAATAGGTGAAGAATGGAAATATGATATGAATTTGTACTGAAAGCCTGGCACTGCTGACCTGGGCAATTTTGTCATTAAGCCCAGACAGGGCAGGATTTCACATGAATTTTATGAGAAATAATCTTATTCAAATTTCACCTTCAGCTATTTACAGGTATAACTAAAAAATTCTTTCTGTTTTGTGTAGACATTGGATGAAAATCTGAATAGCATCTCATTTTAAAGATGCTAAAGCATCTCTTTTTTTTTAAACTGAAAGAAACAAACACACTCACATCCTCCCAAAAAAAAAAAAAAATCACCAGGAGACAATGGAAGCAGTAGAGCAAAAATTCCACCAGTGTTTCCCATACTGTCTGCAGAGCATCCACCAGGAAATACATCATCCCATCATCAGAAGTGGAACACAATACACATGCCTATGCCTGAATCCTTTGGTTTTAAAGATTAAATCTGCATTCTGCATGGTAAAGAGCAATTCAAAATGGAAATAGGGGAAAAGTTGCTCCTTAGACCTGCGGCTCTGTCCTTGAGAAACCAAAGTCAGAGCATTTGCAAAGAGATATAAATCAGTATTATCCAAAAAAAAAAAAAAATATTACCACACTATACTTCACAAGCACTAAACTAAAATATAAACCTCACCGCAAAATGTTTATAAACTAAACTATAATTAATTGCTTAAACCATTTCTTTTTTCTCCTATTGACTACTATCCAGTAATTTTTTTTATGTGAGTTGGCAGAGGTAAATAGCTGTAACTAAACATCTGCTCACCTGATCCAAAAACAGCCTGATTTGACCAGGCAGATTCAAGCATCACAGGAACATCAAAGAGCACACATAGACTGACCTTATGTTTATGAACTTCAGCTTTACTGAATACTTGAATGTGACCCATAATTGTCATTCCCTTCACATCAGCCAGTCTTCCCTGATGACTCTTTCTTTGAAATGCAAGAAAATTATCAGCCCAATATTTTGAATTGCAAGGCAGTCCAAGAAAAAAAAGCTATTCGCAACTCTTGCTCAGAGGGGAAAAAAACATGAGCAGCGAATGAAATCCATCTAATAAACTATTCCTCAAAAGCCATGTAGTCCTCTGAATTATGCTCATATATTTTCTGGTTTTTATTTTACATGGACACTGACCAGGAAATCTATTTCTACAGAATCATTTTCACCCTGCCTGCAATTTTCATGCCACCAGTTTTGCCGCTGACTTTGAAATGGGAAGTACAGCAAGACTGACATCTGTGGTGTGCAGATCACGGTGCGTTGGGCAGTCCACAGAAAGACTTGCTTATCAGACTCTCTGAAGCTATGAAAATATGGTAATTTGTTCCTGGAACTGTGCAAACTGAAAATACCAACAGTGCTGGTGCTACCTCAGAGGGAAACAGAGATTGTGAAGTTAGATCATGAAATAAAATCCTCCTCTCCTAAGGGTACAAGCAAACCCATGAATTTTTGAAATACTTTATAATATTGTGGGAGCCAATATTGCTTTATTGTCATTTATAAAAGATTTTAAAAACCCTGTAAAACAGGGAAAAAAAAAAACAAAAGAGAAGAAAAAGATTGTCTCTCTCTTCTGAGCTTCTCAGAGCTGAGCCTACTATGTTTTATACCTGAGCAGTAGGAAGGAGGCTGACCTTTTTTTTTTATTATTTTTAAGTAATATAAGAGTGCTTGAAATTGGGACAGGCCTCATGCCAGTTTTGCTGCCAATGGGTTGATTCATTCCTCATTGACACAAATGGCCTGAGTAAGCTAAGGGTGGTTTTCATTTCCTGCTGACAAGGAGGTTTTGAACCCAAAATTTTATTGAGTCTTATCTGTTTCGGAACAATTCTCAAAATGAACCTGGTAGAACGTATTACGCATCCTAAAAGTAAGACCAAAAATGAAATAACACTGTAAAAGAATCTGCCTATTTCTGAATGTTAAAACATGTGCAGCAGGGAGTTGGGATGATTATTTGTGCCTTACACATGAGAGGAGAGGAGGCCAGAGGAGATACAACCAAAGACAGCTGAAATGACACTGCCTAGATGTAATACACAGCAATTCCCTGGCTGGACAGGAAAATAATGAGAAAAAGGAAAGAAAAGATAAAGTGAAAAATTGGCAGTAAGTAACATGCTCAATCCCTCAATGCCAGTGAGGAACAAATGTAAATAGGATGCCCAGGCACCCTGATCTGCACTCCAATCCCCAACACTGCCAGCTTGGCAAACTTGGAGAAGGGTTCTCACTCACCAGTATTGCTGGTTACTGAATACCTTTTTAACCCAAAGCCATGCATGTAGCTACATGCTATTCCTACATTTGGAAAGCCAGTCTACCAAGAGACAAACAGGACTTTTGGATAAACTCTCTCCAGTGAATTTTGCAGCATGTTAAATATCTTACGTTGGAAAAGCAGTCCACCAATGAGCACAAGACACAAACTACCCACGTCATGGCACTTCCATGTGAAATAAAGGGAAGGAGACACCTCAAATAAAGCACTTAGCACAGGTATAATGTTTGACCTGTATAGATCATTACAGGGCAGGTGTCCTTCCTTCAGAAACTGGGAAACAAGGAGGTAAAAGAGACTCCAGTAATGAAAGGTGTCCAAGCAGATAACAGACTGGTAGGTGGGCATTGTAGTTCTTGCACCACTGGGTTCAAAGCAAGCCTGTTCTGGCCTCACGTCTCTCACGTGACTTTATTTAGATAACAACATTTTAGTTTTAAGCTCCATTGAACACTATGTATATTTTGAGTCCTGAACATTTATAATTAACTCTATTTATACGCTGCTGCATTTAAAGAGACGTGGCACAAAGATCAGAGAACTGAAATAATTTGGTTCACACAATTTAGCCTGGATTTTGTATCTCAGGTCTGAAATACATGAAACGGTACCAGTGTTTCACAGCCAACTCAGGCACAAAATGTGTTTGGGTAAAATATATTTTACTGAATTCTCCAAATTGACAGCTGCAGTAAAATTATACTATAACTGACAAAACATCCATAAATGTGATTAGAATTGAGCTTTTTATATCAGAGCAAAAGACAGTAGAAGCCAGTTAATAAATAGCTAATTATTACATTTAGCCCAGTGAGTAATTCAGGTGATTTATCTTTCAATCTTGATATTGTCCATCTATACACCACTATAGATTTTCAGATATTTTGTCATTAAATTTGCTAACAAAACAGTTTTTACTGGGCACCTTCTCAAAGGCAATCCAAGTTTTTAATGCAATGACTCATAATTTTTTATAACCTAATTAGAGTGGCCTGAAATTGAATACAAATTTTAAAATTCACTTTGTGATTAAGAGTCCACAGCCACATTTTCAAACTTAATGACTAATTTAGCGACTAATATATACACTATAATAAGCACTCTAATCACAGTTAGAACACTGCAGATATTTCTGGTCACTTTTTAAATTTTCTTGGAGCCAAAGAAAGGAAAGCTACGATATTTTCGTCTTTCCTTCTTCCAAACAAGAACCAATTTTAGTGTTGATAGTAGAGAAAAAGTTACTTCCAAAACTCTTCAACGGAAATTCTTTCTGTGCAGTTTATAAAGTCACAGTATATGATCCACCAGCATGGTTCCCTATTTTTGTTTTTGTGTCCTCGTTTCATTTCCAGTCAGAATGCACACTTTTTGTTTCATAAGCTGCATAAAAAATAATCTTCATCCTTTCTCTTAAACCAGAATATAAAAAACCACAAGTCTTGAAAAGTTCTTCTTATTTAGTACCCATTATCTCACAGAAAAAAACTCCAAAATAAAGCTTAAATGAATTTTATAGAATAAGCTGTGAAAATTTACCCAATGTGAGTAGACTCTTATAATCCATAATATTTCCATAATTCTGATTTTGATTTATTCTCAACAGATAAGTCGTAAAAATCAACACAAGTTTTTACTCAAACACAAGCCTAATATATGACTGTGCACTTCCAAGAGAACCATGAGGAGTTTTATAGACAGAACTCCGCCAAAATCTACCAATTTACCTCAGCCAAATATCACACACAAGAACTGGAATATCATACACACACTACTCATGTTTGCTGAGGTTGCACAGAAACATCTTTAAAGCTATTTGACAGCACGATGCTCTTCAAGTAGGTGTCATTCAAATATTTACGACATGATTACTTAGATAAAGTTTCCATCATTTCTGTAAGCAGTTTCAGGGGGAATCAAACTTGGAAAAACACGGATATTTACTAAAGCACTACGTGCTCACACTTGCAGAAATACCAAATCTAATGTGCAGCATGAATAATTTCTAGCCCTACAGAGAGCTTGAAATAGATGGAAGCTATCCAGGAATTTTAATCAAAACAAATTTTGGAGGATGCAGGCCACTCCATAAACCAATAAGTAAACAGTCTGAATGGACAATATATACCTACCTCGGGGGATGCTGCAGGAAAGCACGTAAAGAAATAGAACATGAAAATCAACCATTTCAGCCAGACAACTTTACAGGGGCTGATTCTGACTTGATTTATACCAGTTTAAATCAGAATCTCATTATATCTACATAATAATCCATCTCCCTGACGAGAGGCCGGGTGCTTTTTGCAGGCCCAGACTGCTCAGCAGCCGCTGCAATCCTACAAAGAAACATTCTCTGAGCTCTGCTGACTCATTCCAGCTTTTGATTTATTCCAGCTGGCAATAAGAGGAGACAGAGCATGTCTGGGAGGGGTGGAATTGGGCTGGGTGGCTGTCAGGTGGAGAATGCCTTGAGTTTGTGGTTACCTCATTATTAATGAAAACTCGGACAATATTCTCCCCCTCCTCAGAGCCTTTGTGTGGATGCTCAGGCCATGGAGCTGTGTTCCAGCCTAAAATTAGGAGCGCAGGGAGATTTAAACTAGCAAAAGAATTCTGCACGCACCTCCCAAACCAAGGCAGTGTTTACATTCACACATTAATGATTTGTTTATATTTGCCTCTAATCTGCATATGTGTCTGAAACGATCCACCCAAAGTGTGCTCTTACAATTAAGAGTAATCTGCAATTACTTCCAGCCAGGGTGTAGTCTTGCCTGCCAATTAATTACAGAGTTTGTGGGAAGTGTTTACAAATTAGGCAGTTGAAAGGCTAAATACAGCAGAGGAGTTGTCCTGATGAGGCAGGAAATAAAAATGCCCTCAGGTATTTCATTACTCTGGTTCTTGAGTCCACAAGTAAAGACTGAAAAGAACACACTAAAACTCAACTGGCAATTTTCCAGGATGCCAAAATGATGCATCCCAGGTTTAGCTTGCAGGATTTATAGTGCATGCCAAAATATGAGACTCTTAATGGCAACAGTAGATCAGTCCTTCTTTTACAAGTTACAAATGCTTTTTAAGAGCCTTTTTCCTCACAGTCCCTTGACTTTATAACTGCTGTAATTAAATTTGACAGGAACTACACTCCCTAATTTTTCATGTTTTGTAGAAAGAAAGATGTACCATCACTGGTTTAAAAGTTGGAGGAAAAAAGGAAGTTATTGTAGGAAAATACCTGGGTGATTACGTTCAGTCATCCGAAAATTTACTTTATGATTGTTCTGACAATCTTCTCGTGTTCCTTTTTCAGGTTGCCCCTAAAAGTCTGACTGGAACTATTGGGACCGTTCTTCTAATTTCTAACCTTAAATATACTCATGCTACTCTATGCCCACTTGCTTTTGCGCCAATGTTTTATCCTGATTTTTATTTCAGAAAAGACATAATTATATTGTGAGATTCAGCGCCACAAGATGTTGGAATTATAAAGGGATAAATTAGAAATGTGGATTTACATATGAAACATATTTCCTCAAAGCACAATCAGGAGATCCATCAAGGGCTATTAAAATTCATATATAACTTTCTGCACTTCAGATTGAGAATGTAAAGTAGAAAAAAATATACGTCTACACTTCTTGGTCCCTGTATTATTTGCCATAAGTATCCAATACTGGCTACTAGCAAAGAAAAGGCACTGGAACAGAGATAGCTCCTGGGCTGTCCATAAACAATATTTTCCATGTAAATATAAATCAAGCTAAAGCTCTTATACTAGTCACAGATTCTTTTCCACTTAATTGTTTTTTCAATTTATCTAAATTGCTGTCTTGGAGTGAAGAAACCCCTTCGCTCCAAATTTGGCACTCATTGCCAAAAGAAACCCCTTCGCTCTAAATACTGAAATAGGCTGAAGATCTCCAGTGCAGTCCCTGATAGATTCTGTGATGGAATGGCATAGCAGTGGTTAAACAAGTGGTTTTTTGTTTTCTTTCAAAAGGACTCTAGATATTAAATACAAGCAGTCAAAACCAGGTCCATGATGAAACTGTAAATGAGGCCATAAGTAGTAAACTTTTCATTAGCCTTGTCCACATGAAAGAAGTTTTCCTTTGGATTAATTAACTTTTTCAATAACTGTACAGAAGACTGAATGTGGCTTGACAGCACTCGATGTGACAATAACAATAAGATCAATCTTTGCTTCTGAACCATGCACTCTAAATGCATTGCCATGGGAACGTTTATCCCTTTACCCCTTTTGTGCTGAGATTCAATGCTTTGAACATGCCCAGATCCGTGAGGCTGTTGGCCTGTACATTTTAATAGCTGATGAGGGAGAGAGTGGGGGGCCACAGGAGGAGAGACAAGATGCTTGCGTAGCCTGGAGCAATATGTTTATGAAAATCCCCTCAGGGTCTCCTCCTGACTGAATCAGGCTTTCAGTGTTGCCCCTAAACTATGACCAACCATGGATTTTTAATACACAGCATATTTCCATATGGAGTTAGCAGGCAGGCAGGAAGCCCTGCCAGGAAATTATATCTCTTGGCAGATACACTACAGCAACATCTTCTCTCTAATTCAATGGGAATTTATTCAGGCAACAGGTGCAGCTGCAACCTCTGAAAAGCTGATGCCAGCTCACATCTCCAAAAAGCAGGACATGCTTCTCCAGAGACCAAGGCAAGCAAATGATTAGGCTATGGCAAGATTAAGAGCTAAAGGCTGTTTTGTGCTCTCAATGAATATGTTTTACTGCCTTTAAATAATAGGATTTGGGTTGTTGAGTTTCCACAGAAAACCAAATACTAATCATAGAGCCATGGTTGGGGTTGGAAGGGAACTGATAGATCCTCTAATTCCAACCTGTCCCGCAGGGTTCCAATATTAGTCTTTGTGTTAAAGGTATCATACCTGGTTACTATGATAGAAATTACTTATTTACTTATAAATTATAGCTGTTCTGATTTAGACTTTTTTAACGTGAAAAAAGTCTTTATTTGCATCAAGTGATCATTTCTGGACTTTAATCCCTATGTAGTATTCTTGCCTTGCAAAGGTTTTCGTAGTATTTATCATCTTGAAAACCTGAGCTCATTGGCTCAGTTCAGAGAGAGGCACAACCACTCCTAAATTGCTACAAACATCCTTGCATCAGCAAAGTGCTGTGTGGAGTAACATGACTGAGAAGACTCAAGAGCAAAGAAGATAGAGCAGTTTTCAAGATAAACAACTAAAGTGAGGAATTTTAATTATGTTTTCTGCACTATCTCAATGTTACGAATGAAGTATTCTAATACACAGAGTTTTTCAGAAGTTAAGCAGGTTATTGTTATAAAGCTTAAAAGAAAGTTTAAAGATCCAAAAATCTGGAGAATTTTATCAAATTTCACTTCTAAGAAGAAGGAAAATTAAGTGAAAATTTACCATAAAGGAGCAGATGTTACTCGATGAAGCAACAGCAGAGCAAGTGAAATTACAGCCTGAGAGGAGCTTTGCTCAGAGCCATAATTTTAGGCACTCAACACCCATAATTGGGGTCAGATTCAAAATGAGTTACCTGATGTGTGAAAGCCTAATGCACCTCACTAGACGTTTTCCCAGCTTAAACCTAGCTTTCAAAATGAACAAAAGAAACATATGTTTCTGGTTTGGGATGCCGAGCAGCCATTTGTCAGAGACTTTTGAAAATATTTTTTTAAAAAATATCGTGATATGGAGGTAAATGAAGACTCAGTATCCTGCAAAAATAGGACTTTGGTCTGCAAAACATCCCCCAACTGTTTGTTTTAACATTGGTATGTTTCATTTCAATAATATTTAATATTTGAAACATTTCTTTGTACTGTCTTATCATTAGTATTATAAAAGAAATTCAAAACAAAATTCAACAAAAACTATTATAAAAACTCCACTGTCATAAAAACAGACGAAAAGAAGACCTCATTTCCTGTCTAGGTTTTTAATAAAAATATGTCTTCAATCAGATTGACAAAGAAATGACTCTAGTTCATAGCTCCCATCCTTCAGACAGCTCAGCACAGAGCATTTTGCTGGGATTTCTGCCTATACCAAGAGAATGTCACCAAAAATGTACATGTTCACCTGAAGCTGAGAGTCAATAAATATTTCACTGCTGGAAAGAATTGCCCTTGGATCCAGAAAGTGTTACTGTAATTAAGTGAAAAATATATGATGATTTCAAGGGCCAATTCTTGCCTAGCTTTGCAGAATCTATCCCAGCAATTATGGTGATGTGTCATCAGCTGCAAGTTACTTTAATATCTTGTTTGATAAATATGACTCCTACATACAAAAGTGTCTTAGTTCCTCAATTTGCAAAATACTTTAGCACATAAGCATCAAAGCTCTTTTAAGAGCTACAGAAGTGTCATCCTCTATAGGAGATATCAGCAAATTAAATAGGGAGTGGGAAAGAGGAGGGAAAGATTATAATGAGTGTACAGAATATCAGAGTATTGAGTCAGGAAGGTACATTTAGACTAATGAAGGGTTCCTTTCAGCTAAGTGCCCTAGCCAGGATTAGCTCACTGTTAGATTAGACTCGGCTTTGGGTTTGTTTGTGGGAATTGCAGTTTGGATTGCTCTCAGGTCAGGGAAACCCAATGTCTGTCACTGGGAGACCATATGTTCCCCCCACTCAAACCCATCAGACATCAGTAGGTGAGCACATTTTTGAAGCAGCAGGACTGAAAATACCATAGTGAAGGGAAATATCTCCCATCAGAGAGACTCCGCACAGAAAAACCCTCCTCCCTGAGGTTTTGGGGAAGCACAATAGCAGGAAGGTACAGTGGAGACCTGGTGAGTGAGATCAGACAAAATACAGAGCATGCTGCATTTCAGCAGTGGATATTATCACCTCTGGAGGGAATAAAAGAGCTGGATAACCCACAATCTTTATATTTCTGAGAGCTTCAAATCAGTGACAGGCAGAACAAGGTGAACTGCTGGAATAAAAGACATTCTTCCACCAGAAAAGCACAAAGACAAAACTCCAAACTGGCAACAGAGCAAAGAAGAAAGAATTGATGCTCCCACACTATTCTCAACCCCTGAGAATTTTTTGTCCTGCCTATTAATTTTTTATATAAAGAGATTTATTCTCATTCTCTCTTATGTAAGTAATCTTCTCCTTAGGGAATTATCAAAAGTGAGGATGATCAGTGCTGGAATTTAATAAATTTGAGTTCTAATTAGTTTTAGTAGCGCCTACATTTAATTTTTTTTTTTTAATTCTTCTTAGTAGGGAGAACTGGATTAAAATCAGATTGCAGAACAATAACTTGGGAGGAGAGTGACCATGCCTAGTGAGAGGACATGATATACAGTGGCAAGCAATCATACACAGTAGCTATGATGGAGGAATTAGATTTCAAAAGGGAATTTCACATTTCCCAAGATGTAACAGGACATAATGCTGCACTGATTCACACAGATGTGCACAAGAATACAACAGCCTTCGAGGTGGAAAAAATTTCAGCTAAGTAAGAGCAGGCGATGTCAATAATGCATTTTTTTTTTAAATGTTTCCTTTTAGTTAACTATTTTCCATATATATCCTACCTTAAACATCAGAGCATGTCTACTAATAACCTTAATTTATTACATAGAGGGCTTAGAAGATTTCTCTGTCTTAAAATGGGCTAAATCAAAAATGGAGGAAGGCACTCCAGGGACATCCTGGACAATTGTTTTATTCAACCAGCTTCAACCCTCCCTTAAGCAGTCATGTTGCCTGAGAATCTACTGAAGGTGGGAGAATATTTCATCGTGAGAACTGAACATCGTGCAAATATAAATAAGCAATGGAAGAGCTGGACTACAATGGAAATAATTTTGTAGCCTCAGCTATAGGTTTCTGTTCAAAGATTAAAGGGGTTTAAACAGTCATTGCACTCTCCACGGAACAGGTTTGCCAAACCAAAAAAAGTAGACCTCCATGCTTACAAGAAAAACCTGCTTGTACCCTTCTGAATCTTAACCATCAACAGTAAAATAAATCTGCCTCTGTCCACGGGAACAGAAGAAAGAAAACTTGTGACGAGCAGAGTAATGAACTCCATGAGCTTCCCTTTGTCATTAGAGTTTTCTTGAAGAGTGTCATTTCCAAAGAAAAAGACACACTGCAAGTACTGAATGACATGCTGTACTCAATTACAGCTTTGTGATGCAATCAGACAGGTTTTAAACATCAGCGGGGACAGTCATTTTCCTTACAGTGCCCACAGAAATGTGTATTTTCAGGAAAAAAAGACAGACAGAAGCAGTCACATTTGACACTGAAGACAGAGAGCCCATGCCTAATGGGCTGCAGAAAAAGTCTAAAAGCATTCATCTCTCTGGGCTCCCTGAGTGACCCCTGCAATGCAGCTGTGGCTACCAAGACATATTGCTGCAAAATGGGCAAGGGACAAGTGTGTGAAGGACAGTTCAAACTTGCACACTTGGTTGGTTTTTCAAAATATTTTGAGGCAAGACATCAGATTGCCTCGTAATTCATGTGAACGCCCTAATGCAGCCCCCCTCAGTACTGATAAAGTAATAAACTACATTCTGCCAGCCAGAATAAACATGTTAAACACAGCAGCAAACAGAGCTCTAAACGAGAGGCATTATTTTCTATCTGCGTTCAGACGCTGTGTGCAAAACATAGACAGCTGTAAACCTATAGTTACTGCCAAAGTATTCCCAAACTTTCTGAGGGCTGTGCTTCCTACAGCACTGAACAGCATCACACCTCCAGTCTCTTACACCACAGTAACGTTAACCAGGAAGAGCAAGCGGTGGGACCCCCCTACAGAGCCATATTCAGACAGGGGACAGTCACATGAGTCACTAGCAGCTTCATCACTGTGACAACCTTAGGACAGAGGCAGTGTCAAACATCTCCTCTATTGCTGGACACTGCTCTGAAAACAGTGCTGCCTCTCCAAAACAGAAGAGATGACCAACTTTGTCAATTTGACCGATTTTGTTTCACCCAAATTCCAGCAGTCCTTTGCTTTCCAGGCTGGTGCCCCACAATGTGGAGAACACAAAATCTGAGTACAAATTGAGCTTAGTAGAGTAACAATGAACATTGAAATAGTTACCCCTTCCTATTGAAAAACCTGGCACAAAACAGGATGGACAATCCTCCCGTGAATGTTGTTGCTTTGCATTCAGTCTGGACACACAGAATACTCAAGTTTTGTGTAGGCATATTTTAGGGTAGGCATGTCTCTGTTCAGTAAGAGACAGGGCCAAAAGCACAGGAAAATGAGGTTGGCCTCTGCCCTTGGGTGGGCTGAGCATACCAACCTCCCTGGAAGTGAGAGACAGCATCACTGGAAACTCTGAAAACAAGTAGTTTTATTTTACTTTCTGTGGAGTGGCGAAAACCGCAATTAAGTTGGTGAAACAACCTAATGAAATGGGGTGTGAAACCTAGAGGGGAAGGGAGAGTGTGGCGGAAGTTTTTTCTTTATATTGTTGACAAGTTCAGCATTGGTAAAGAAAAGAGGCAGTGAAACAGTGACATTCTCCCATCCTGCTGTTCAGGACTGAAGACTTATAAAGAAAACAGCAAAACAGGAATAAAGATATTGCATCTACATCCATCTCCCCACAGCAAGCAGCAAGAAAGTTCATCAGTGACCTTTATATTGCAGTTCAGAATGCACATGAAAAGCTGGAAATTGCTGTTGAACCTACATAGACACAGAGCCCTTTTGAAAAGCAGGTCCATGTCTCTGTTAAGGTCAGCTCTGCCAGGAGTCTCTTCTCCCAGGGCTGGAGGAACTCCCAGTAGTCCTCCAATAAAAATGAAACACACAATGAAACAGAAGAGAGGGTTGGTGCTTTAGCTTTCTTGTTGAGGTTTTCCTGTGTTCAGTGCACTCAGCAATATAGGGCAACCTTAAAATTGCAAATCAGAGCTATCTGCCAACTCTGCTTGGCTTCGCCACAGAAAGAAAACCCTGAACTACATTCCTCCATGGGCTCTCTGCCTGAGGACAGCAGAACAACTGTTTTGCATGGAAACTTTGGCTGAAAAAATATTAAGAGATGTAATTTAGCAGCTGCAGAGTACCGTAATGATGTTGCATGAAATGTAACTCATTCTTTTTTCTTCACTGTATTTCTAAGCAGGTCCTTACTGGTCTAACCTTTTTGGGGGCAACAGATCATGGATATTTCCCTGGCATTGATAAATGCAAACTCTGCCACAGATTTCAATACCTGGGATTAGTTTTAGCATCAGGATTAAATATTTACCCTCCATAGCCTAAGAGAGGAGAAATCTTTGAAAATTCCCATCGATCAGATCACTGGGTTTTTTCTTCGTTCTAAGCCTAGGTTTGTCCAAGAAGACAAGTTATGAAGTATCACAACACCTGCTGCAATATATGTTTACACCTGAACAAACTGAGGTCAGTTCTAGTTCAATCTACTCTAATTCTGATTTTAAAATAATAACAACCCTTCTTATTAAATAGCCAATTCACTCCTGAAATGTATTTAATCTTTAGATTCGAAGTACAATTCTTTAGATTCAAGCTAAAAAAAGTTATCATTTTACCCAAAAGCAAACAGAGTAAACAGGCAATGCTTTCTTTTTTCTCTCTCTCTTTGTTATACAAGAGTAGAACAGCAGAACTTCAAGACAACTAAGGCAGAGAGAAAGCACCAAAGCCTTTACTATCACTTGTTTTCAAATAAAGATCAATTCCCCACTCTTTCCAGCCTTCAAATCCTCACCGTTGAACTCAACCCCAAAACACTTTTCCTGCTGCAATGGGTGGAGGAGCTGAGAGACAACAGATAAACACAGATAAATCCACATGCTGTGACATATTCACTTATCTTGAATCAATAGTCATGAAATAGCAGTACTGAGCTCTTGACTCATATTCTTCTGTAATAAATAGCAGCAATGACGTAGACACAACTTGCATCTGCAGAGGTGCTCTACATCACCCACTTACAGCTGGGGGGAGTGGCAAGAGAAGAAATTAAAGGGGTTTATGTGATACTGTGATAATTCTACATAACTTGCCTTTTATCCCTTCTTTTCTGATGTTAGCAATATCAGCATCACCAACCAATTAACCGGCACCTTAGGAATGCTAATCAAGGTAGAGAAGGTGCCTGCCTGATGTGCACAGCTGATTTTACTGCACCAGCTTTTCTGCAGGGCACATGGAAACCCAGGAAACATCATGAGAAGCAGGGCAGAGCAGTGGATGGAGCCCCCGGTGCTGCTGAGGGAAGGGCACTGCCAGCACTGGCTTTGTCATCAACCTGCTGCCTGCCTTTTGCCCTCTGCATCTGAAACATGAAGATAAAGGTGTCTACTGCAATTGAAAACAATTTTGGGATGCAAAGCCTGCATAAAATCTGCCTCGGAATTATGCACCCCTACCAACAAGTCCACTGTTTCCAGTTCTCCGGGAAAGAAGGAAAAATGAAATAGCAGAGCAATTGTTCTCTACCCTAGTGCTACACCTCCGGGCCCTGAACAGCCTGCTCACCTCTGCCTGCCATCCACTGACTACCAAATTCTATTTAATATTTCATTACTGTCTCGGATGATGGACTGGAGCATATAATTGTAAAATCAGCCCAAACAGATGGGGGGGTTCAAGCAGGCCGAGAGACAGAATCAGAACCCAGAACAAACCTGATAAATTGGAAAGAAAACTTTAAATTAACAAAATGCATTTCAATAAAACAAGTTCAAACCACTATACAGAGTAAGGAGAAATTGAAAACGAAAATACAAGCCATGAAGCAGCTGGTGATGCAACAGAAGGAATGATGAGACCTAAGTTTGTAGCACAAAGAGGATGTGCACACACTGACCATCTACAGTACAGACAAAACAGCAAGCTTGAACTCCAAACACATCAATGCCATGTCACACATCTCCTAAGAGTTATTTCTTTGCCACTCAAGTGCCCAAGTCTTAAAGTGGAAAATGCATGTTTTTATCATGTGCTGAAAATGTATTATGATGGGAGTTAAGTGTCATAAAATTTTGTTATTTTATTTTACTTTGAGATTATTTTAACTTCTGAGAAAACCATTTATCTAGAGCAGGAAAAGCAACAAAAATGGGGACCAAGCATATTAAAGCACACATAGGTCAAATCTTTACACAGTACTGAGATAGAGATCAAAGGAAATGTAACAGCAAAATAAGCAGGCAAGGAGAAGCTACACAAACCTGGGATGTCTGAATCTGTGCCAGCACAGCCTGCTAAGTAGGAACCTGGCAGATTACACCAGCATGCACCAGAGGACTCTTGCCCATTTGGTGTTTGTTCATTCTTTTCCTCACTCCTGCCCTCAGCGTGGAAAACATTCAGCCCCTTGAATTTCAAGTTCCAGTGTTTGCCAGCCCCTTTTCTGATTGCTTCTTCTTTGTTTAAATTACAAGCTCTCAGCAGCAGGCACCTTGTTTCATATTATGCTACAAAACACCCACCACTGTGCTGATGTTCTAACAAAGACAAGACAATGGTCTTTCAAAAGGCTGATTAAGAAAAGCTATTATTCATCTCCAGGGCCTCATACAATTCCCTTCAGGAAGATAAATAGTGCTACAAATATAGGCCTTTGTGAATAAGGCACTGAGATGATAAGAACTTAATTTCCATAGGAGGAAAGATATACATTTGAGTTATGGTTGCTTTTATTCTTGTGTATGGGTTTCCAGACAGAATTTAGCTGCACTACCACTGAGGAAAAAAAAAAAAAAACCACCAAATAAAATTAAGTACTATTAAAACATATGGCATCTTTACATTACTGAAGAGACTTTTGGTAGCAACCACCACGTGATAAGAGAGTCGACAGTTAATGAAGAAGCCAAGTAAGTTTGTTGAGAGATGTGAAACTGTCCGGCCTAGAAACTTGAATTTTATGCGAATCTTCCAAGCATCTTCAATAAGTCAGCTAAAACAAAGGCTACCACTGGAAAGAAACTAGGCAAAACACACAGTTCATGAGTTTCTAAAGGCTCTTGAAGACTTGTTTCCCCTTAAATATTTGCTGGTGTTGTTGCAAGTTAAACACGTGAACCCAGAGGAGAAAAGGACTTTGGGTTTACAATCTGCAAAAGCAGTGAATGTTCAAAAAGACAAATAGATGAACACTATTTGTGCCAAAGGGAGAAATGGAAAGTGCAAGTTTATGCTGCTTAAGTATTCTGCCTTCTGGTTTTAGGAATAAGGCCCATCTGGATTTTTGAACTTTCCACAGCAGTGTCAGACAAATATGTACTGTAAATAAATGCTCCAGTTTAAGTGATTCCAGCATGTTTTACCTTGTTTGTGGCACTAAAATTCCACTGGGGAGGGAAGTTTGCATGCAAAGTACAATTTCTACAAACAGATATTTTTTTGTCTTCCTACATCTTAAAGATGTGGCCATATATAAGAATCCTTATAGGCACCACATGCACCAGTGCAACTAAAGTGACAGCCTTCACATCCTGCAGGGTGTTTGACCTGAGTTCTGCCCAAAACTACTGGAACATATCACTCCATCACACATTAAAAAAAAAATCAGTCCAAACAGTCCTAGCAGCTTTCCCACTCCAACCTGGGAAGCTGGGCAATGGACTCGATTCCCAACTGCACCAAAGGGATTACTCTGAAAAAATCTCTTAAAGAACAAGAGCAAACATTGGACATGAAGGAATTCATGAGGGAAGTCGGGCTGAATTCCTGCCTTTTGATGCGAGAAAAGCACTGATTCCTATCTCTTCTGTGAGAGCCAAAAGATTATCCTAGAAAATCTCATTTTTTATGACACAGCTCTCTAGTGGTAGATTTCTTTGCTTTAAAAATACAACAAATGCCACCAGAGCCTAATGTGCCTGATTTTGCCAACACTCTCAGAAAGAGAAATCACAGGTGGAAGTCAAGGTTGTTTTCCTATTAAGACCTATAAAAAATTTCCTCGGGGGGAGTCCTTTCCTAAACAATTAAAACTTAATTAGCAATTCTTCCTTCATTTTAAAAGACTTATCCAAAGAGTTACAAATGGCTATCAACCACTTGGGCACTCAGTGAGAATGTCAAAATAAACCTCTGCAGATTTCAATTCCTCTTACTTAGAACCAGTTAAGGGAGAACCTGCCCTGGACCTGGTAAATTTGGGAGGGTTTTGATAATTTTCATTATACTCTCGTGAGCAGCAAAGTTTCTCAGCTTTCAAATATTTCCAAATCACTTCAGCTATAACATTTCTTCTGAGGTAGCTAAACTCTACTGAGATATGTCCTGCCTACTGCAGGGCCCTGCAGGCATCTTGTGGTAAAAGGGTTTTGATGCTCAGCTGCTCAATAATTAGAAGGTAAAAGCCAAATAGAAATTAACTTCAGCTCAGTCAGCCCTTATCATTCTCTAGTTATATCTAGAAAATTGTCAGATGTTGATTAACCAGGGCTGTTCAGAACTGTTTTGATGAGAGAGTCAGAATTGAATAAAAAGATTATTTTGTGAAAAGAAGTGAAAAGGGGGATAAAAAGGAATAAAAGCTGTTAACGCGATGGGTTTGGATTTAGAATCACAGAATACACTGAGTTGGAAGGGACCCACAAGGATCACTGAGTCCAACTCCCGGCTCTGCACAAGATCATCCCCAAGAGTCACACCATGTGCCTGAGAGCATTGTCCAAATATTTCTTGGATTCTGTCAGGCTTGGTGCTGTGACCACTGCCCTGGGGAGCCTGTTCCAGTGCCCAATCACCCTCTGGGTGAAGAACCTTCTTCTAATATCCAATCAAACAAATGTTATTGCCAGCA
Organism: Falcunculus frontatus; assembly: GCA_013398115.1. Taxonomy (NCBI): domain Eukaryota; kingdom Metazoa; phylum Chordata; class Aves; order Passeriformes; genus Falcunculus; species Falcunculus frontatus. The sequence goes on along the minus strand of VZRV01004450.1, from coordinate 564,568 downwards.
TTTTATTCAGATGGCAATAATTAAACAATTCACTCTGACAACAGCAATAAGATAAAACCAGAAAGTATTTAACATTTTAAAACAGGACCATTCATGGGCACACTATAAGCTTGAGCTTGTTAATAGCCTGTATTTTCTGTCTGTAAAGGCAGACATATAATTCATCTCTGATGAACCTACAATATCTCCCTAATCAGTAAAAGCCAACTGAATAAATAAAGCAATTTAGACAGCTGCACAGGACCAACTCCTATTATCAGCAATCATTATTATTATTGTTGCTTCTGAGAGCTAAGAAATTGGAATACTATTATCAAAACCCACATATAGCCACTAAGAAATGACAGTTATTTTCACGATTATTTTAAGTCAAACCAAGAAAGTGTAAATGCATGAGCAGTTATCACTATGGAAGTGGCTGAGCAGAGTATCAGAGCTGGGGGCTTTGCCTAAATGTGACGCAAAGGATCATGTTTACAAAATTCTTGTTCCACAATGCCACAAAAACACCTTTCATATTTCCTTCACATGCTGTTGGAGGAAGATCTGAAGGCTTCAGCAAAGCTAAGAGATAGAAATGCTAAATATCTTTCTAACTGAGCACAAGTAACAAAACTAATGAAGTATGAAGTAGAACTATGAGGGAAGAGTGAATAGATATACTGTTAACTCAAGCAACTTCAGAACTGCTTAATACCAACAGCAGAAAATTTTGGGGTATTTTCCTCACATATTTAGAATATGAGCCATTTTCCAGAAAAATTAATGACAAAATCTCATTAAATTCAATGAAACAGGATCCATCCTATAATTCTGTCCCACTTTAATGGCAGTTGTATCTACAAAACAGGTGTCTAAGGTGACTTAAAGCAAAATAGCAAAATGCTGAGAGATTATTTAGTGCAAATGAAAATGACATTGAGATTTTAAAGCACAAGAATAGAAACTGCTTAGACTGGGGAAAATGAAGATATAAGTGGGGGAAAAAAAACCCAGCCTAACTGTAGTTGCAGGCTGAATTGATCAAGGCCAGAAGGCAGAAGATCTTCACAAAAGGATTTACAGCACAGAGAGAAGTCAACAAAAAGAGATCTGTAGGTTGAAGGTGACAACATGAATTATGGATTAAAATAATCCTACCTGCCCCTCCATGACTCAGCCCATGGATAGCTATTATGGGACAACAATACATCATTACTCATTCATCTTGGTGTTCATTACCTCAAAGATGGTAACCCCAAAATAAAGCTTATCTGGCTCAAAAATTTCTGTCCCAGAAAGAATCCACATCTTGTAATGTCAAATGTAAAATTTCTTGTGGGCCCAGGGAGGGCAGGACCCTCTTAAACCTGTAAAGAAACTTACACCACTCTGCAGCTGCCAGGGTTTCAGCTGCCCTCTTTCTGCTCCAGAGGTCCAACAGATACAGAGTTTTTTCCTCAACAGGCAGATTACCTCTGATCACCTTATATCAGTTCTTCCTTGCCTTTGTACCTTTGAAAATTAGTTCTTCAAATTTCTGCCTTGCTTCTCTTATCTGCCAAAGTCCCTTCTGTTTAATTAGAATTGTTTCAATTTCAAGCGTGCCTCTAAAGAATATATTTTAGTTTCAATAAAATATTGTATCTTATCTCTCGAACACATTATTGGGGCTCCCACTTTCCTCCATTTCTTTTCCTTTTATATTCTGGGGTGTGCACACTGTCCCCTCTGTGATGCTAATAAGGTGCTCTTTATGTGCCTCCATGCTGAGTCCAGGGATTTAATTTCCTAATTTTTTCCTTACAGGCAGTTTCTAATTCCTTTTAAATAGAAAGAGTTTCCCTTTTGCAGGCTGATATCGCTTTTCCATCCCTTGGTGTGATACCTCTGAACAACGTTAGGATTGCTGACCTCACCCCATACCCACTCATCTCCTCACAGGTGCTTAGAGAGACAGAGAGACATTCCTGCCATTTTTATCTCTGTCACTGTGGTTAACTGATTTAGCAATTCTGCAAAAAATTTATGTCCACAAAGGTGTGAAATTGTTCATTTTGTGGCCTAAGTGGAGATCCACAGACAGGCAAGGCCAATACCACTGGCAAAGTCCTGAGCAGCTGTGGAGGCCTCCAGTGCAGTGACCACTCTGCTCAGCCGAGGGAATTGGAGAGTGGGGCTGCCGAGGCTCCAGCTACAATTAAAATCAGTTTAAAATTGCTTATCTTTAATTTTTAAAAACGGTGAGAAAATACCCGATTCTATTTCTGAATTTAATTCTCCATGATCGTTGTAGTTGCAAAAGGAGAGGACGTTTCCATGAGGAAGAAGCCAAGAGCACTGTGCAATGAGGGGGAACGTGGTCTGTAATGGAACCTCTGTGAAAACATCATGAAACAGTGTGGAGGTAGCTGGTTTATGACAGCTAAATAATACCCAAGCCTACTCATCTTGGTTAGTGTCAGAGCTGCCTTGCCATCTGACAGTTACCAGCTTTCCTTTCCAATTCCATTACATTAGGGAATGGTCCGGAGAAAACTTTGAAAGCATACAATAAGCAATAAAATAAATATAAGAAAGCAAACTAGATTTATTAAATCAAGCATCCTATGCAAGATATTTAAGGGAGTTACTTATAGTGTTTGCATTTTAAAAAGGTCAAATTAAATTAGCCATTAATTTTCACCAGTTGCCTACAATTGGCTGAGAAATTTACTCTAAACAGGATGATATAAAGCATTAATTTGCTCCAAGTCCCTCAATCACTCTCTTACTCGACACATACCAAGTGCAGTGAAGGAGGAGACGCATTTTTGGATTATTTGTACATCTGGTAGAAGGACTATTTGCAGTTAGGACTATTACTATTATTTTTAGGAATGATCAAAAATAAATGGGTTGGAAACAAACTGTGCTTTCTTATTGTTTCTTTGGGTGAAGTTACAGAAAGCAAAAGTAAACAGTTTTATTTATTCTGCTTGGCAAAAGAGTGTTCATAAATTTTTTAAATGGCTCAATTGAAATGCCTACAAACTCCAGTGCTGCCCACATGAAATGAGAAATTTTTGATTCACTTGTACATCCATGAGCCCAAAATATTGCTTACACTGGAGAAAGATGAGGCAAGAGAGAAAAAACTGCTTTACTCAGGAGAGCAGATTAAACAGTCTCTTGACAATAAAAAAATAAAATGACAAAAAAGGGAGCCCTAAGTACATTCAGTATTTTTATTTCCCTCTATTGCTATTTTAATTTTAGCTAGCAGAGTAAAAATTTATTTGAATTTGTTACTCCAGAACAAATTTTGAATTCCTTCTCTGTTAGCCGCAAATATAATTTAATCAATGTTTTCTGTGGTATTTTGTCTGAGATAATTGAACACCTTTGTAACCCCTTAGCTGCTCCTAGAAGACAGGGAATCACAGCAGCTACTGGACAATTCTTCCATCACAGAACATCCAACACTTCCAGAAATATTCTAATGGTGCAGTGCAGGCCAACAAGAACAAATGCACTACCCACCTATTTTTTCCCTAAGGATGCAGTCAGGCTCTCTTGCTTCTACAAAGCCATTGATTTTCATGAAACTTGTAGAAATCTAACTGTCTTTCAGATCTTCAACCTTTTGCCTGGAGCACTTAAAATTTGACATAAATTTCTAGAGATTTTGCTGTGTTGGAGGAACTCCCCTGGCAGGCAGCAAACTTAATTTTTCCTTCCGAAAATAAGCTAAAATAGTGCCTGGAATGTGTTTCTCCTAATAAACTTACCCTTGGCCAACTGATCATGGGGGTTTCTCAGACGGGAACAGCATCTCTCACAAGAATGAAGTCCTTGAGTGCAGCATATTCCATTTTCTCAGCTGTCTTCACTGGGCTTGTCTTACTGTTCAAAGGTCTTGGAATAATCTATGCAAGTGGAGAAGGAAAGAACATTTTAAGGTCGGTCACACCTGAAATCAGCATTTGGAAGAAAAAGCAAATAGGAACATGGTAGAAAGAGCCAACTCTGCATTAATCAGCAGGAAATCTGGCTGTCAGGCTTCGACAATTGATTTAATTTAGATTTAAATTTATCCTGATAAGGTTATTTTTAGTTGCTGCAATTAGTGCATCTGTCAAAACCTAGAGAATTAAAGTTATATTTAAATGCAGATCCTGGAATCAATCAGAACAAACACAAAAGGGTTATTTCCATGGGTGTTTCACCTGTTTGTAGGCCTCAACCTGTATTCCCGAGTGAACCACTGGGAGCCTGATGGCTGATAAACCCAGGCAATGATAAATTAATATTATTTTTTTCTGATACACCCTTCCCACCTAAAATAAAATGTGGGAAGTCTTATTCATACTGATCTAACTACGAGAATAAGCAACTCTCAACATAAATTCAAAAGTTTCACCTAATCTCCAGTGAGATCAATATTAAATGCAAGCTTTGTCTTTTGAGCAAAACAAAAATGAATCAAATTTACATCTTGATTTTGCAAGTGTGAATTTGTCTGTATGCAAGAGGAAATGCAGATCTTCGTGATGCAAACTTGTAAATGTGTGTGAAACGTCTATCCTTTAAATGCTTGCATACAAAATGGATATACTGGAATACAGACAGGCTTAATTTCCTTAAACAAAAGAAAATGGGAATTTAACACTGCAGTTTACAACAACTTATCATTACTCAAAGTTCATTGATTTAGCACTAGGTTCTGAGTGCGACCTGGATTTAATTCCGTGTCAACAACCAGCATGGATAAAACTGGTCCACACTTATTTATTTATTTAAGAGAGTTTTCTTGTTCAATTAAAAATTTATCCTGACCAAACAATGCACATTTTCAAGAGAGCTTGCTACAGGGGAAAAAACAAGTGTACGATCAACAATCTGGAGAGTTTCTGACACAAGAATCTAAACAAAAATTGTCTTTTGTAAATGTATAAGGCACTGAGCTAGATGACATTGCAGTACAGCTGACAATAAAGAGGCTTTTCCTAAGCAGAGACATCATTCAGCAGTAATTTCCACTTGAAAAGTCTCTGGAGATTACGCACACATTTTATATATATGTGTACATACATCTCCTAATAAATAAGAATATACTCAACATCACACCTTGCCAAACTCCATGCACTCCCAAGGCACCACAAAGGGAATTAAAAAGATCATAGAATCATCCCCCAGCCCGTGTTGACACCGGGGGTTGCCCCACCCCAGGTGCAGCTTGATCTTATTAAACCTCGTGAGATTCCCATTGGCCCTCTGCTCGAGCTTGTCCAGGTCCCCCTGGATGGTATCCAGATAACATTTTCAAGAATTAAATGTGCAGTGTAATATTTCAAAAGCAATCTACTTCAAGGCTGAAAATATCAAGGAGACAGAATTAATTCGAGCTTTAAACTTAAGAAGATTTCATGCCTCTTGTTTGCGTATTCTTTGCTGTTTGGTATGGCAAAAGCAACAAGAGTAAAGCTTTTGAAAAAGAAAGTGCTAATTTGTTTATACTATATATTGGCAGTATTCCAAGTAGGGGAAAAAAACAGCTGTCTGGCAAGGAGGTCCAAACCAAGGAATCGAAAATTAGGTTCCATACTGCATAAATAAAAAAAAGAACTCAATTGTTTTCTTAATAGTCAGAAATCCTCTGCTACCAAGGCTATCCTTGATCTGTTCCCTTGTGATATATTCCAGAAGAAATCCCATCCACACAGAGTTCCAAATTGATATGAAGCATATACTTCTTTTTGGCAAATGTGAATTATTGACTTGCAGCACACCTCACCATAGAGGATTACAAGGTGATTCCTGTCCCAGAAGTCTTCCTCGTGCTGGAGCTGGGGCAAGAGGCACTGTAATTGAGATGATGCATCTGTGTCAAAGTATTCTTCTTAGAGGCACACACCTGGACTGTTCTTTAGGTGCATTTCTGTGATGATGGATCACAGATCAGATCACCTCTAAAGTTTTGCCACCTTGGACATCTCCATGGCACTAAAATTGAGCTGGATTAAGTCTCGAGAACTAAACAACATCCAAACAACACTTCTAATGGGACAGCAGTTAGTGGAAAGAAAATCCTGAATCTCTAAAGCTTTGCTTTTTTAATCTATTAATAGCTCTTCAGAATCTTGGTGTGCAACTTAAACTTGCCTGGTAATATCATCCTTCCTGTTCATAAGTATGACAGCAGTTCACTCATTCTGAAAGTTCTTAGTATTTAGGCAGTTTCTCATTAAATGTTTGCAAACATTTCATGTCTTTTACCCTCAGTCTTCAGGAAGGAGCTCATGGTAATGTCAGGAATGCAGATAGAGGGAGGTGCCTCCACTAATTTCCTGAGCCAGAAATCCAGCCACAAGAAGCTGTTTCTTCCAACATAATTTTCCTCTGTGCTTGTAGACACAGAATATTGTTCACTAAACATAAAAACGGAGTGATTTCAAGGTTTTGAAAAAATGTTTACCACCTGTCTTTCCTATTTGAAAAATCTTACCTCATTTATAACAAATAAAAGAATTGGCATACTTTCTATGTTGAAAGAAACTTAAGTTTTTGCAGTGCAGACAGGTCAGAAACTTGCTGGGTTCCACCCACTCATGCCAAGAAAGAAAAAGTCATGAGGAATGTGTGACAGACAGTGAACTACCCTGAGAAAACCTGCGTATTCCTGTTGTGTCTAGAGGCAGGGTTTTTCTGAGCAAAGCCAAACCTCCAACAAAGCAGAGCACCAGTTCTTCCAGACACACACACCACAAAGTACAGCTGTCACTATTGATATGGAAATGACAAGTGCCTGTGGATGTTGTGAATGGAACAGGGGAAGACAGGAGCAGCAGGCTGGGAGACCAGGATGGGGCACAGATCGGCTGGCTGTGGCCTTGTCTGGAAGAGAGACATCTTGACACTGCCTCGCAGCACTTCCCTCCAGCAGCCCGCGATCAGCACATTTCACGTTTTCAGAATCACGATCAAAGACAAACAGCCAGGGTAGAGCAATTCACCCCAGGGAATGCAGAAGGTGCCTGACAACCAGACCTTCTCCATTGCTGTGGAGTTGAAAGCAGCACAGCAAAACTGCACATTGCCCAGGCAGTTGAATGTCTCCATCACTGCCCAGGTGGCTTGAGCATGGCAGGGGGATGAAGCAGAGAAGGCTGATCTGGAATGCCCCCGATTTCAACTGCAGCCCCAGCACAAGTACTGACCTGCTGCATGAACCTGAGTTGATCCCTCTTACCTCCACACCTTTGTTTGCTCTTTCATGCTTTCTGAACTCTGAGGGAGAAGGGACTTTGAGGTCTGATCTGTAAGCTCCAAGGGTAACCTGCAGCACTCCAGGAATTTAAAACAAAAAGGGGTTTTTTTTACATCAAAAGTACTAAGTTACAGATTTCTTTGTTGGTTGTCACCTTGGATGCCCCTAGTACCCAGCAAATAGCCCAAAACTCCACAGAGGGTAAAAAGCAGGCAAAATGTCCCTATGGTCTTTCTGGGTGGGCAAGATTGTGAAGCTCTCTAACTCATCTCCACAGTGACACATGTCAACTGTGATCAGCCATGGGCAGTTTTAGACTGAAATGGAAGAAGACAGTGACAACTGAATAAGAGCAGCAGCATCTGGGGCTAGAAGGCTCCAGGTAACAAAGAGCTGCTGAAGTGAGAGGAGTACCAAATCCCTCTCCTATCCTTGTCTGTTGGTTTCACCTCCAACTCTTGGCTAGTCTTTTGCCTTGCAACACTAAAACCATCACCAACATGTGAAGGGCATGAGGCCTTCTTATGTAGTCAGCAAGGCTCTTGTGTTAAAGCACAAAGAAAAGCTGATGGGAACAGTTGTAACAATGAAGGATAGTTGGAAATCATTCAGAAATTCTCACACACCGAGCCAGTGTTTAACAGCAATATAAACACGGATTTCAGGAATGTCTGTGAAGACAAATCCACTCCTACAAAAGAGCTTACAAACTAAGTTAACAGAAAAGTAAAGAAGAAGTAATGGCAAGGAGGAAGGACAATGTGATTATGTGGTGGTTTGGGAATCTAATACATATCAATGGAAGATAACACAGTAGAATTTTTTTGAGGTTTTGTTGGAGTTATTTTAGTGAAACTATACTAACTTCCAGTGTATAAGTAGTCAAGGTCTAAAGTCCTTAACCACAGAATCTCATTCCACCACAAAGACCATTTCTGTGAGAAGATCACAAAACCACAGGCTGAAGAGAGGAAAGTAAATGCTGAGGACTAAGTGTGGGAAAGTTTGATAAGCTCCAGACCAATATTCCTGCTAAATCAGCAAGAAATGACAAAGCTGGGGCAAGAATCTGCCAAAGCCCACTGTCACAAACCAGCATCAACACGGTGGAATATTCACTCACTCCCACAAGGTGGTGTCTTGCTCTACACAGATAAAGACCACAAGCCTGTTATTTCCATCTGGTGAAACACAGGAGTCTCTCAAAGACCTGCTGAACGCCTCTCTACCCACCCATCAGCCCTATCCATCTCCTTGCACATCGCTAAAACCCTCTTTCCTCCCCCCACACCCCTGTGTTCCACACATGGAACAGCTGGCCTTGGCCTAGTTAAGTCTATGGTCTCTCATTAGGTGACATATTGCCCATTCCCCAAACAATTTCAACCGTGGATTTACGAGGCTGTTATAGGTGAAAGTGTGCATGTGTTGCACTCTGTCACCAAGATGAGAGGGGGAAAAAAATGAGGGAAGTTGGTGAAAAAACATTCTGGCATTTGACATCTTAACTTGGAGACAGCAGCTAAGATTGTGAGCAGCTACTTCATTTCTGTCAGCCTGAGGCTTTCGGTGAATGCTGAACTGTGTTTGTTTCAATCTTGATAAAACTCAAAAAGCCCAAAAGGAGGAGCCACAAAAGGAAAGGTGTCCACTGAATTATGCAAATAAAAGGTTCATGCAAATTAAATGTATTATAATGAGGATACTATTTAATCAGCAGCTCATTTGATGACAGCACAGTGCCAGTGACCCTCTAGGCTTTATGATAGACACAAACTCTGCCTCTTGGTGTTTCCTGTGAGCTCTGACCTGCTGTGGCTCTCAGCAAACAAAATGACATGCCAGCAACAGGCACTGCTGAATGCCTCACTCTCCGTGCCAAGTAATGGAAGATCTTCTGTTTAATGGACAGTCCAACATGCACCTAAAACACTGGGGTTTCTTCTCACCTCTGGTTTTCTTTCTTTTCCATTCCTGCTATTATTCTTATTCAAATTACAGCAATGTCCAGAGTCTGCAGTACTTCCACCATGCAGACAAGTCACAGGAAACAGCTGAATTGGAATAAACGGGAAGTGCATATCCTTAAAATCATATGCTGAGAACAGAGGTGTGGATAGTTTAAGTGTCTTGTCCAAGGTCAGAAGTGAAGTCTGATGGCAAAATTAGTCTATGCACTTTCTTTAGGATTAATTCAGTTCAGGAAGGGAGTTCATATTTTTCCACAAGGCCTGAGTGTAGGAGAAGGGCTTTGCTGGAAGATCAGATTGGAGTAACACACCAGGCTTTTCTTCTACAATGAATAGCACCAACACTCTCCTCCAGAACACTCAATTTAAGGTCATGGACTTCAGCCAGCTTAAAACCAAACACATAATTAAGACCTTGGCTGGAAAGAGGTTCGGTTAAGCCTGCAAACTGGTGCACAGCCATCCCCTGATTTCAGACCACCTGTACTTTCTTCAACAATCCCTATTCTCAGATATTAAAGGGAGTTGCATGCAGATGTATCAATAGGAATCACATTCATGTGTCAGGAAGGTATAATTTGCTACTCTCAGGAATCAAAAGAATTTTACCAGATTTTCATCTGCATAATAAAATGAAAATTGCTGTTCAGTTTCATTCCTTGATGTCTTGCTGATTTTTCCCTCCCACTGAATAGCTAAATTATTTTCCAGATATATTAAGTTCACTTCCTTGAACTTTAATTTTCTTAATATAATTTTTGCCCCTTTCTTCAGCTTCTAAATGCTTGTGTAAAATTAAACTTGTCCACCCTCACCAGCACTCACCACTTTCCTCGATTTAGCTGCCTCTGGAAATTTCCATTTTATTTCTCTTCCAGATCAAACCCAAAGATATTTAGTAAAATCTGAAAGTTGCTCAGCTAGATATCTTTCCTTTGGATCTGTGGCTGGATAGCCCAGTTTTCAGGCCACGTGACAGTACCCTCCAAAAGTCAATCTGAAATAATTTTTAACTAAGCATTCAGGCCAGCTCCTCTGAGCTCCCTCTCTGAAGCCAAAGGACTTTCCTCACCTGATTCTCACCTGTGCCAGCACAGGTTACACAGCCCAAATGAAAACCTCATACTGAGCTAAGACCTTCTACTCACCTTCAAAAAAACAAGTGAGAGAGGGCTTTGTGCACTTAAATAGCCCTTCACAACTTTCTAACCTGTCTTATTCCTCTCAGTGGATTTGCTTGTGATTGCCTCAGTGCAAACCCTTAGCACTGTCAGTGAATTTTTATTGAATACATTGGTAGGGAGCTCACATTTTACCCCCAGCACACACTGGAATCCCTGCTATCTCACTTAATAACACATCCCTGCTTCTGTTCTTTAGACCACTTCAAAACTCATACGTTTTTGTATTTCTTTAAAAAGTACAAGTGTTTTCCTTAACAGTTCTGTCACTGCAGTTTCTGCCTTCACATTCAATATTTTTATTCCTGCTGATGTGCAATTTCAAAATGACTAGCACAATGCTTTTAAATTATAAACATCCTCTAAATAGGTTATTTGCTGGCAAAGCACTCAAATCTATCAACTCCTCCCTTAGATGAAGGATTCAATGCTAATTTTGAAGGACAATGTTATGAAGGTACATACAGTTATTGCAGCATTTATTGTTTAAAATAAATTATCATAAGCCCATGTAGCACCACAGGCATCTGTGAAACTTGAAAGAAAGGTAAAACACACCAAAACCAAAACATACGACCCTTGAAGGATTTTTCTGGGTTTTAAGTGGAACACAAGTAGTAGACTGCATGATCATTTATACATATGCACTTGTATATATATAAATAATAATCCTGATTTGTTTCCACAAGGATCAGAAATATTTACCTTCTCAAATACACTTGATATATGTGCTGCCTACAGAATTTTATCTAAGGAATCCACAAAAGAGAGACAAATCCACAAAAGCAGCCTCCCAAGGATTTGGCACAAAATTGTCTTCATAAATCAGGCTACGATCATCACATATAGACACACAGTTTAAGGCAGACTAATTAACTGCTTACAACACCATCAAGACCCTGAATCACATCCATGGGAAGGAAGGTCATGATGAACCCCGTGAGAGGCTTCAGATGATATGAAAACCAATAATAATTTGCACAGGACAGAAAAGAACAAACATTCCCATCTCAGCCTTATTGGGACACAAGGATCCCACTTAAAAACCAGATTGCAACAATTTTACTGTAAAGGCCAACGGTTTCTTTGTCTTCCTTGTTTTTTTCATACAATTTAAAACATTAAACATGATGAAACATCTTTCTGGCTTATTATACTAAGGTAAGAACTCCATTTCATGAAATTAGAGTCAACCTCAAGAGCTTCAAAGCAATTCCAGAGGAATCAGAATAACAGGGTTAGAAATCAAGTATTATTGTATATGGGACAATAAATATATCCTCCTTTCTAAAAATTAGATTTTTAGTGAGACTTGTCTGTTTTGTTATAAAATTATTCCTCCACTTTCCTCCAAAGAGAAACATCTAACCTGTCACCTTGTCTTAGCTCTTCATCTGAGCATTCAAAGCAGCTAACAGATATGAATATGCAAGTTTTGAATTGTGTACTCTTTTTAAAAGACCAGTCCATAACATCTCAACCATCTTTCCTCACTGCCTTTAATCAAGTGCCTTATTCAGTACTTAAACACTGTTCACACAACTATCAACAACATAAAACCAAGAAAGCAGGAGAAAAGGATAAGGGCTACTGCACAGGAAATTAACAGATTTATTACAACAGGAACAATTGCGTATTTATAGGTACCCAGTGAGTGATAAGTCCTTAAAGCAATCTGTCATACATATCCCAACAGGTAAATTGAGGTAGAAGATAGAGATTTACTGAGTGTTTGCTTTCACTTGATAGAAAATAATATTTATTGTAAGAACAATACATGATGTACTGAGCTTTAACTGTTTCTTTCCTTGTTTAAACTTGGATGTTAGGAATGTTGTGACTGCCATTTAGCAAGCTGTGCTTATTCTTTAAAACAGCATTTCTTCCAGACCCCTCAGTTCCAGAAGTATTGACAGAAAGGAAAATCTGAAACAAGAGTGCTAAAGAGACTGACCCTACAAGGAAAGATCTGCCAAAATAGATATCCTTTCTCTGAGAAGGAATATCAGCATGAAACACCTGGATAGACACAATTTTCTTTTCAAAGGGGTGTCTGACACTACAGTACAATGGTCCAATTGTTAGGCCCCCAAAGTAGGACTTGAGGCAGCTGGTTTCAGCTACATCTGCCATGATGGGTAAATCTGAATATGAATATTAGAGAAATAACACATCAAGATAGGGTTGGCTCAGAAGGAGACTTCTAAGAGAAGCTGCAGGAGTCCAACCAACTATCAACAATTGTCAGACTAGTTCCAGTGCCCTTACAGTTAATCCAGGGAAAGACTAACGAGGAAAATATTTGGGAAAGCTCAGGCTGTTACCCAGCGCATCTAAGTTTATTACTTTTAAAAGCAGGAAAAAAAAAAAAGAAAACCTTGAAAACACAGAACACACAAGTGAAACAGTGACATCTACCTGATTTTGTGAAGGACTTACAACAAGAGCTCTCACCAAGACATCCCATGCATTTCCATGTGTGTGATCTCAGGAGTCATGGGGATAATTTAGTCGCCACAATGATGCCTGTGTCAGTGCTCATCAACAAAGGTAAGATTGGAAAGGGAAGATCATGCTCTGGAGTTCTTTTTAGTCATGCTCTGAACAAATACCATCCAGAAAGGAAAAAAACATACAAAATACAGTGTACTCTCTTTAAACAGACTCTGCTTTCCAGATCTGGGGAAGAAAGAAGCAGTGTTGCCTTGCTTAAGTAAGGCAAAAGCAAAATGGAGGCAGAGATCCAGCACTGAGCAGCAGCAGTCTCCTGTAAGATAATTCTTTTCAGCATTATTTGCATGGTGATTTGACATGTTGCCATCAGAATAACTTAGCTAATGACTGTATTTCACAGCCTGCTTGCCCCTGCTCTCCTGTTTGCTTTTATTTTTGCAGGCAGCAGTCTGTGTTACAGCGCTGTGTATCAATTCTGCAACATGATACAGGAGCAGAAACAGCCTGAAAGCAAACCTGGTAGCAGCCACCACTTGGACTTCTCCGAAAAAAAGCAGGAATGGCATCTCAGAGCAGTGCTGGTCTCTGCAGGAGAGGCTGCCTCTGATCCCCTGCCAGACAACAGGTATTTATTTCAAAAGCATCTTTTAATAGAAGCAGGAGCTGTGAAATCCTTAGGAGAACATAAGGCCTGGGATTCGAGAAGAAAGAGAAAACTGGGAATGAGAACGTATCAGAATTTAAAAAAAATTTAAATGTATCTTTTAGGAGAGCTTACTGTATGCATCAGTAAACCACTAAACCACTACAATCAGACTGAACTAAAGCTGTTAATTAATGGGAGTGCTTAAAGGTTTTCTTCGTTAATTAATTTCCTGCAGCAACAAGACTTCTGCCTTGCAATCCTTCTGCTATTTGTGGCAACTTGTGGTGTTACAGAGGTACTTTTTGAAATGCAGTCCCAGGAGAAAATTAGTGTTTTGAGGCTCTGACCTAAGTAGGGACCTCATCTGTCAGGGGTCCTGGAAGGTGTGAACCAATTCAGGCAGACAAGAGTTAAAAGAAGGATGCTGGGTGATTTAAGGGCAATCTGAATCCACTTTCAATTTGTGAAGTCATAGCAGTGCCTTTGAGGCCAGATGAGACAGAAAGTGTAACGCCTTGAATTCAGGTGGGTGAGACCACAGGGACACAGCAGTGCTGAGGAGAGGGAGGTTCTTCAGTGCCTTGCTTTTTCATTATATATAAATTTTGTAATTCCTTTTTCTCTTCAAACAATGTATCCATAATTTAGATTTCTAAAGCCCCAAACTTAAAATCTATAAAATGTACATTTAAATAGTACAAATAAATTATGTATAGGCTAAGGATGTGAGGGTGTAAGTCCACAAGGAACCCTAGGATGGTGTTGTCTTGGCATTAATAAATCTTGGATTAGGAAAAGCGAAATTTCACCAGCTACCCAAAATTCAAACCTGTCATCACTGATCACTTTATTTTCACTTGACGAATGCTGGTACAAGAGCATTTAAAAGTTGATATTCTTCTTACTAGACATAAAATGTCCCATTGTTTTTGCATTCTTCTCTCTTTATCTTGATTTTGTCTCATCTCATAATAATTTATATTCCCTTTAAATACACAGAACCATGAAAATGTGGAAATTAGGGCAATCAGTAGTCCCTGAAGCACACCTTGGCTGCCATGGAAAAGGGGTAGAAGATGTGTCTAAAGGGCTGGAAGAAAGTTAACCCACTTTCACATGAGGGCAATACCCAGGGAGCAAGAGACTGCTGCTACTGAGGAGAAAGAAAAAAATATCCTTTGCCAATTTCTTCTTTTGTTGAGAATCAATGATTTATTCAACCTTCCACCTCTAAGTGTCTGTCTTGTGCACTTCTGACCAGGCAGAAAGAATAGTTCATAGTCATGTAAGGCAAATAAATGTTAGAGCAACCTCAAAATTGGGGTCCATAACAAAATCCCTTTCCTATAATTTTCCTACAGTCTCCTGGTAAAGAAGTTGCACAGCTTAGCCTTTCACTGACCCACAGGAAAAAGAGATTGAAGGCCACATAAATAGTTCAAGGCCATCACTCTGGGAGGGAAAAGCTGTCTGAGCAGTGAAATAAATTATCCCAGGCACAGGTCTGTTCTACCATGGACAGATTATTACAGGTATCCATCCTAGCTAGACTTACATCCACTGCTCAGGGAGTGTCTGGGCACTCTCTTTTACAAATGCTATATTCACCAACTCCTAGAGTTCATCAATCCCAGTCCCACTCCTCCCCACCTTTAAAAGAGGTGTGTTAAACCAGCCTTTCCAGGGCCTCCTTGTGCTTAGCTGTATCCCTAACACCAGTTTCAGTGCCTTTTCTCACACCTCCTCAGCTTTGTCCTGCCTGAGGTGCGGACACCAGAACGGCACCAAAGTCTCATTCCCATCACAGTTCTGCACAGGAGTGCAATCATTTCCTCCATCCTCTCCCATCCCATCTCCTGCTGAGCAGACCCTGCATAAGGTCCTGCAAATCACCCCTTAAAACTGTGCATCCAAACAACTTTATGCGATTATTCCATGTCTTTCCCTCTGCTTCCTAATTTGCTTTTCTGCCCAAAGCACAAGTGAAATGGCTGTTTTTACAGCAGATCATAATGCTTTTAAGACTAGGACAATGTACGCAGAAAACACATGTATCTTTTTTACTGGATTAGGGCCATTTCCATGTTTACCATTGGATCTTTCCCCATAAATGATGGTTTAACTACAGGCTCTTTATGATCCAGCTCCAATGCTCTCACGATAGAGCTGTACAAACAGGCCTTCCTGCAATTTCCCACTCAGGGTGTAAAAGTAGAACAGAACATTAATTTTCATAAAAGCAAGCCAAGACTCAAACACCCAGAAGGGAAATGCTGAAGTGCATTCTCAGTATTAGGCACATTATTTAAATACTAGCGAGAATAAATGCTTAAATGAGCTACACCGGCCACAGTGTCATCACCAATACCTGTGCCCATTAATTACATCTTCATCTCACCCTAAACCTTTCCATCAAGACTATTTTCTGGTTTTCCCAATTGGAAAGAGATGATGAAATGGCATATATAAGTAATAAATTCCCAAAGTAGAACATAGTATCTTTCAAAAGCCATCATGTCAAATTATTAACAGTGGTTAATGATTTTTAGATAGCCAGCCCACCTGGCTTTCCCAGCTTTATTTTCAGTGTTTTACATATGCATATACAATTATAAGAGTATGCTTTAAAGGAAGGAAAATGAAAATAGATGATCACTGCATCACGGTGACCGACAATCATCAATGAACTGTGACCCATCAACAATAAACAGAAAACACGAAATTCTAGAAGAAACCACTAAAATAAATTTGTCAACTAGAAAACTTGAAGTTAGGAACATAAGCAGCAACTGCATCTAATAAAACATGAAAAGAATACATTGCCATAGATGTGGGTTGTGAGATAATACCACTATTTTTTGCTTTGCTCTAGGTTCTTAATATCAAAGGCACTGTTTTTGCAGCTACTAAATCAAGCAATCTCATGATTCTGCAGGTTGGAAGAATGAATAAATCTTCACATATGCAGAGACTAACCAGGTCAGGTTTTAATAATCGTTTTTGTTACTGTGTAAAAAACCCTTACATAAAGGCTGACAGCATTGTGGGGGAGCAGCTCATCTGACTCTTCACATCCAGTCAAGGTTCAGAGCGATTTTTTTGTCCATTATCAATGGTTCTCAGAACATCTCTAGATAAAACAGGTCCCCAGCAACCCTTCTACTCTCAGATTTCTTCACCTGAAACTGTTTTCCCCTTTCCTTTTCACACTTCCTATCTTGTTACATGCCTCCATTTGTCAGGTGAAAATAATTTTTCTTTAGTCTTCCAGCACTGTCCTTAGTGCCACACTCCTACCAGTGTTCTCTGTATGCTGAGAACATCATCTCTTGTGCCTTTTCAGACTGGAGCTCCAGCAGGATGCTCTTTCTCTCTCTGTGAATAAGACAATATTGGCAGAATTTTTTTCCAGACCTGCTGAAGTCTGGGCAGCCACGTGTCAGACGTGAATTCTAAGTTTGACCACAATTGAGTGCTTCTTGCAAGCAGAGATGCAGCTTTGAAACTCTGTGGCAAACAGATTGCGGCACTTGGGTACGTGGTTGATTTACATGAACCACAAATATATTCTAGTAGCAATTAGTCACGGATCCTTCCCCTTTTTCCCTGAAACATCTGTCTTTTCACACAGTTTCACAAGGTTTTGACCAATAAAACAGAAGATTTTACATTGCTGTGTGGATTTTCAGCAATACTTAGCTGATAAGATCCCATTAGTGTTCCGATATTGCTCTTTGCAACGCGAATATATTTGGAACATTTTTTTCTTTACTTTTAAATTTTTGTTAATACTTGTCTATCCATCCCAGATAATTTAAATAAAAAGCCTAAATAATATTTCAGACCTCTAAGATTTTTTGACAGCTATGTTAACACACACTTATCAACGTGTATTTCTTAGCTAATTAAAGAGCTGCATATAACACATCTATTACTGCAATTTTTACACCTTAATGAAGACTGACAAGAAAAAAAATAAATATTTTGAACCTACAACCTCAACAAATACCCTGCAAGCTGCCTTAAGGCCAGTGTTTCCATAGCAATTAACATAGCTACTAAAATTTCTTCCTTACTATCAACCAGTGTCATATGTTTGATTAACTTACACCCAAAATGTTGCCCTCTCTTTTTTGTTACTAAGAAAATGCTAAGAACTTGATTATTTCTTTTTGATTAACAGCTTCAGTTGTCAAAGGTGGCAAAAAAATCTTTTTTTTTTTAATAAGTTAAATTTAGAGATGCTAATAAGTAAGCTTTTCACATTTTCAGTCCCTCTTTCTTACAATAATCTGATTTTTTAGGATTCTGTCTCATAACAGCATGCCTAATTCTCTTACTCATCTGAGACATCTGCCATTTACAAAAGGAAAAAAAAAACTTTTCCTAATCAAACCGAAAAAGAAACATTCCTGCATATGGAAGATGAAATTAATTTAGACATATGAAGAAAGGTACGGTTTCCCTACTTAAGCAGTAATGATTTGTACAGAAAAAAAATTCCCCAGAACTACTAGCATATAATTTTTTTCCCAAAATAATTATGGAACTGATTCACTCCTGTATTACTTCAGTCCCAAAATACACTGAAATCAACTGACTTCAAAACTAGAATTATGCAGCAATGAATCAGTTTTTATATCTATATATTTAAACCAAACTATTTCCAGATACGCGACCTTTCAGTACTAAACACCCTCCGCAACGCGTGTATTTCTGTACCTGAATACATAAACTACCCGTGTGTGCTCTAACTAAACCTTAGAGATTCTTTTTGTTTGTACGAGAGAGAAACTGTGAAACACTGAAAACTGATATCAAACAATGAAGAGCTCCATTTTCTCATCCTGCCTCACAACAACCTGCAAGCTCTTCTCTGTTCTTGGCTTCACAAAGAGGAATATCCCCCTTTCCTCAGGGAGCCCTTTCTTGGGCAAATATTTTGGGGCTTTCAGATTCCATGTTCTCTTCAGTATCTGTTCCATCTCATGAATACAGATTGTTTGACTGAAGGGTAAGAGTGCCTATTTTGACAAAGGATGCAATTAAAACTTGTGCTAACACAGGAAGCACACGGGAGATGACCATAAGAATACTTAAAACCTTTTGAGGTTTTATGAAAGATATTAGCAAAAGAGTGAACTTGAATTTCTGCTGAACTGATTTTTTTTGAGTAGGCTTGCCAAGAGTAGCAGTTGCAGTTAGAGTTAGAAATCAAGAATTATATGAGAAAAATAAATTTTTTTAAATCCCCACATTGAAAATGTAGCTACTTATAGACCACTCACTCAAGACATGCTTGATTGCACAGTTAAATTCACTGTTATATTACAAACCTAGTATCAAAATTGTAATTGAATTTGCACTTTATTCATCCATCCATACATAAGAACACACAAAGATCTATTTTCTGAGCTGTGTTTGCCTGTTTAAGCATGACTCCAGATCCAGCCAGAAAATCTTTCTATTTACTCAGTTTTCATATGAATGTATCAACTCTGTCTTTAGAAAAAGTAAGCAGATCAAAACTTTATGCAAATCACATAACCAATACTTGATGAAGGTTTTTGCCAATGGGCATCTTTAAGTGACACAGATATTGGATTAAGTGCTAGAGAAGACAGGAAAAATCTGGTTTTACAAACACGAAGAGCATGATTGAGACTGAGAGGCTTCCACTCCAGTCTCTGCACCGTGCTGGAAGTTCTCAGTGCAGCCATCCTTTGACCACAGCTGTGATAAAAGAGATTCACTCCTCTCTGCCTCCTGAGGCACTTGTCACTTACTGTCTGAGCAGCAATCAGCACAGACATCCATGTCCTCAATTAGGATAAAACAAAATTACCAGCCAAAAACTGAACAGGTTTTAAACGACAGAACACACACGTGTAAATCATTCATGCATTTGAGTGATTGGTGATACCAGCTGGAGGCAGTCAGCAACATCCACCATCACTTCCCCCAACTCCGTGATAAGATAGCAGTGAAAGAGAGGAAATCTATCTCTCTTGCCAAAGATATATATGTGTATATAAATGTATAAATACTCTCTCAAGTCTACAGAATCCACAGAAATAATGGAAATCTGGAGGCAGGATTTTTTTCTAGTGTGATTCAGGTCAATGTACCACACTGAGAAGATACTACACAAAGCATGGAGCATCTGATTTATTCATAGGAACATCCTAGGACCTCTACTTTAAATTGCAAACAATCAGAATAAGGTTCCAGCTCAAGAACAGTATGTGATGCATAATAAAAATGTACAAGCAAACACCATAGGGTATAAAAACCCGCAGTAGTCAATTTTCTAAGTAGTAAATGCAGTTTTTGTTTGATATGCACCATGACAGTGTGAAATGTCAAATAAAACAGTACCCCAAGGAACATGGCATTGATCAAATCTGAGACTTTAAAAGGAAAGATTGCTCTTCTGAGCAGACCTTCCTGATTTAGAAGGAAACTGAATCCAAAAAAATCACCTTAACAATTCAGTGGAATTTGGGAAAAAAGAGCATCTTCAGGTGCTAAGCCAAATCAACAGGAGTTAATGGGTTTCAACAAGAGATTTGCTCTCAGTTTGCTGAAGCACTGTGTGCAGTCCCAACACCTGGTAAAGAACCTGAAGAAGGCAGGGTGTATAATATAAACAGCCCAGAGTTCAGTACCTATTGATTTAGGTAAAAACCTGTACTTAACCTGACTAAACTTAAACTGCACCTAGGCAAAAGCTTTTCTGTTCTGAGAATAAATCCAGAAGTGGCAGAGGTTGTCCAGAGCTGTTGTGCATTCTCCATTCTTGGATGCTTTCAAGACTCAGCTGCATAAAACCCTAAGCAACTTGTTCCAGTCTTAGAGCTGACCTTTCTTTCAGATGGAGGCTGGATTAGAAACTTCCTGAGGTCCCTTTCCAACCTCTGGCTCCTATGTGCATATACATTTTTTTTTTTTTTTTAACCATTAAAATGACATTATTTTAACAGCTGCAGTGTGACTCCAGCCATGAGGGTTAGCAGGAGAAACCCTGCAAATATTCGCATGGAGTTTATTTAAAATATTTTATTGTTAAAAAAGCTGGAGGATAGAGCCCCTACTGAATTTGCTGAAGAGTTTATGTGCCTTTGCAGGCCAGATATGCAGCAGTGTCTGGGTTGTTAAGGCTTACTGAATCTACAATAAAGCTTTGGTCTCTAAAAGAAGTTAAACTCCATATATTCCAAAATAACTTCAAATTCTGACAACCTTAAATTATTTATAAGGCTACTGTACCCAGTTTATATTAAAATGACTTGCCTAATCAAGAAAAAAAAAAAAAACACACTGTTTTCTGAACTAAGTCTGAGACCTTTAATCTGATCATACCTTTAACAACAAGAAAAGACAGCCTTTTAATCAATGATCTGCCCCAGATCCATCCTTGGCTATGTCTGTGGCTCACATGCAATGTGCCAGAAGGGACACTGAGCAGGCACCCGGTTTTTACAGAGTAAAAAACAGCGGGAGCCTCTCCAAAAAAAATTAATTACTCCAAACATGTTCCATATATATGATTGGAATATAACACCTTTATTTCTAGTGTTACTTCTATGCCCTTATGGGCAAAGGAACATGGAGAAGAGGTGCTCTGGGTGTGCTCCAACTCTGACAACCAAGTTGTTGCTTTACTACCCCTTGTGAGACTACAGAAGGACGTGACAAATAATTTTCATCACTTCATTCATTCTTCTGTTGCATTTGCATTGTTGTTGTTTGATCAAGAGAAAGGGCTTGAAAATGCTGAATGTCCTTTTTTACTGTGTTTTGTCAAAGGGTTTCTGGAGTTTTGGGGGGTTTTGGGGGGTTTTCTTTGCATAATATGTCTCATATTTTACATGCAGTCAGTTCAGTGGGAATAAAAATGTTACCGGTGCAGGACAGACTTCTGACAGCTCAGCAGCTTCACAGTACCCCCCAAACCAGGACACCAACTCAGTGATAGGACTGGTCTCTCTTTCCTCCAATTTCTCACCTCCTTACTTTTGTTTTTTATCTTTATTCTTTAAATTTGTCTAAAGAAGACTGAATTTTTCAACTATTTTCAGGAAATCACTCCCTCTTTGCCACTCTGGTCCATGCCACCTCTCCACCCATGGTAAATATTCATATCTCATTTTTCTCATTAATTTAGTTGAGTACCAGTTACTCAAAAGCTATGCTATTGTGTAATACCAATTTTTTTCTATCATTTAATTACATTTCCAGCCCAAAAAACTTCCCTAGGCTTTTTACCTTGAGAGAATACTGGGAATCCTGAAGGCACTTTGCTCATACCCAGCAAGTCTAAATGGTCTACTCAGAGCATCATACACTCTCTAGAGCTGTCAGAAGCTCAACACTGCCATGGAATCAAGCTGTAGTACAAATCCCATAAAGNAAAAAACGGTAGAAAAAAACCCAAAAAAGGCAAAAAAAAAAAAAAAAAAAAAAAAAAAAAGAGAGAGGGAGAGAAAGAGAGAGAGAGAGAAAATTACCTCTGAACTAGTGTGGGAAGAGTACAAAGCCAACTGAAATTTTGTGCTGGATTCAGAGGGCTTATGGATCCAGACCTCTGAAGAGAAACAATTTTCAGCTTTGCACTGCACCCACTCCCTAGGATACAAAAAAAACACAGGCACGTTTTTAGTGAAAAATGAAACAAGGGCTATGACCACCACCAGCTAAAAACCACGAGAAAAAATCAACAGCCATAACATGAACTTAGTCTCTCCTGTATAATATCACTACAAGAAATCTCATGGAGATATAATTATCTCAATCAATTAAAAAAAAAAAAATACTTCTAAAGTATGATATTACATGTTACAGATATTTGAGAGGTCACTCTATTTTCCAGTCCTTTAGGAAAACTATTTGAGATGTCTGGAAAGCTGGGTACAGAAAACCACAGGCATTATTTAGCCAGAATTTCCAAGAGAGAGGAATTAATTCTTTTTTTTTCTTCCCAAGAGTGGCAATGTTGGAGGACCAAAAGCAAAGGAAATGTAAAAGAGCTTTCATTCCCCCAAACTAGAACCAACTGAAAAGACCAAGTGCACTAATTATAACCTCCAAAAAAAAAAAAACTAAAAAAGGGTATTTTCTGGTTTTCCTTTTAGCCCTGAACAGTGGCCTTAAGAGGGCTGTCATTTAAACTGGGGGTTTGCTGATGGCACAGAACGGTGCTGCCTTTGTTCTGGAAGCCAGAAAAAGATTTTACTCTGAATTCCCCTGACATCCGGGAACCATATTAAATTACACACTGAAACAAGAGTTATTCTGGTTTTATTACTGCTCTGTGCACAGGCACGGATAGACACCAGAGCAAATTAAAGTAAACTTGCCTAAGGCACTTCGAATTTCAAGATCTTAAAATGACCAACTTCTGAGGCTTTATCAGCCTTACTAATACATTAAAACTACCCTGTTCCCAGAATATTCTTGTGTCATTCAACAACATTGTATTTAGAGCTGCCTCTCTCCCCTTTTTCTTTCTTGATGTCTGTGGTTGCCTTTCTGTTTCTCCACAGCCTGTGATATCCCTCCAAGGAGCAAAGCATAACAGTTGTGTATTGCTCAGGAAAATGAATCCAGCTCCTGACTCCCAGCTGTGATACGAGAGCAGCCCCACACCAAGCAAGATATTTCACCTGCAAATGCACCCAAGCAGTGAGAGGAAATATAATAGCCAGTAATTCAAAATAAAAATATTCACATTAAAGTGACGATTGGAAGCGTCCTTTGTAGACTGCTCCAACAACACCAAAAATAATGCAGCTGAAGGAAAATTCGTGTGGAGAACAAAATGGCTGTGGAATTCGTATTTCCTGACTGGGTTATATTCTCAAATGTAACACCAATATTGGTTTTATTTTCCTCAGAAGGGTGCCTTCACTAGCTTGCTTTTACACCGCCAAGGTTTTTGTACTACAGATTTTGTACTATTTCTTTTCCAGCTTATTCTTTTTCCTCATGGCACTGTAAGGTCCCACACACCTCAGGCTGCTTCCCAGGATCCACACACCTTTCTGGGCACCGGGACTTTGTTGCTGAAGTGCTGTTTATTGCATATATAAGGTCCTGTTTTACTTTCCTACTTCCTCAGCAACTACTTAACGTTAAATATTCTTACAAATGCTTTAAGAAAATAAAAACTTGCTTCCAGCAAGTAGAGGATGCTGAATAAAGGTTTAAACCTAAAACACTTTTTATTAGATATTACTATCATATTTCCTTTGGTTCTATCAAGGAGAAAAAGACAGTCAAGACACCACATGGATTAGAACTATTATTCTCATGATAGCAAAACAATCAGTTTTTCCACCTGCTAATGGGCAATTTTTTAAAAACAAAGACAACTATGAAATCCAAAGGTTTTCAAACCTTTTGTGTATATGAGATTTAATAAAATAATTACATTTCAGGATTTTATCATAGACTTTTCCTATTCTAGCATTGGAAGAGAGCGGAGGTGGGGCAGGGAATGTAAGAAACAGGTATAAATGTATAAGATTCTAGCTCCAATATTTGAATTAAAGATTTTCTTGACAAAACCCAAAAGTCTTACAGCAGCATACAGCCTAAAAGCGTTGCTAAATAAAACCCATCTCGTAAAAAGATTTGCTATACGTAAAATTAAATTAGACAGGCAATTTGATTGTTTTCAGAAAACATATGAACTGGTGCACCTGTATTGCCCAGGATTGCCTAATTGATTATGTTGATGAGATCTCACACTTAAGAAAGAGCAGCAGCTCCAACTCCTCAGGAGGCAGGGCCTGCTTGTTCTCCAAGTCCATCCTCACACTGCTCAAGTTCAGGAAATATTTGAAAAATCCCAAGCGTAATACACAAGCTCCAAACTGAGGAAGGCAGAAAGTTCTCTTGGGACAGATTTCCCAGCTTATTGGTATCATTTATTAGTCATTATTGTGATCCCTCCAAAACAAGGAGCTTCTCTACTATCTTTTTGTTCTTTTTTTTTTTAAAGAATAACCTCTAAAGCATTGTTATCAGAAATTGTCCTGCATTTGTGAGATAATTACTTTTACACTGACTTATGTCTAACAGAATATTACATATGTCCCATCCTTAAAACTTTTAGAATCAACAGAGACACGAAGAGGAAAAAAAATCTCAATATATGGGTTTTGAGGTTTATTTATAGGACCTGTATTTGTAACAGATCCAAAGATGTTAACTATTTTATTTAAGTGCCTAAGGGCAATACTAGCAAGCAAAGAAACCCAAAAGTATATTTATTAAATACTCAAAATTCCTTATTGGAATCATAATTCAGTAAATGTCAAGATGCAGTGAATCCTGCATTTAACTCCTTATTACTTCCTGAAATTAGCTGAATTTTGATTCTCTACAGAGTTATACTTCCCACTTAGTAGATATTGTCATTGCATGTGGATCAGAGCAATAAATCTGTAGGGTTTATTGATTTGGGAGATTATTTTATCAAAATGTTTCCTCCCTTCAATAGGAAACCCAAGTCTCTGAGACAGGCAAGGTCTGGGATCTCCTGAGTGCTGAGGATTCATAGAAAGTGCCTGCAATGATGTAATTGGATACATGATACCTAGGAATTCTATCTATTTAATATAAATTATGTTTTAAGCCTATGTCAATACAAAGACACTGGGTATATGCAGAATATTAAGAGTTCTCCGTGAACAAGCTAAAGAGCATGTAAGTGATTAAATAAGAGAATTCCTGGGCGTTAATGAGACTTTTGGCCAAGTGGAAGGAATAACTCTTAGAATAAAATTTTTCATGGCATGTCAGATGTTTCTACTATCCTACTGTAGACAGTAAGTTGCAAGAAACCAAATTAGACTTTACCAGTAGGTTCAGGCCCCTTTTCTGAGAAGTGGCAACTGGTGATGTGTGTAATATTAATTATCTGCAAATATGAGGCTAAAAAGGTTAATTTCAAACCATTATTATTCTAATACTTCAAATACCACATTATTTCCCTATTTGCCAATGGATATTCTTCTAATGTTCTAAATACTACACACTTCTTCCTCATCTGCCAGTGGGCCCTTCAGGTGCTCCAACAGAGAGCTAAAGCCTGCAGGTCAGACTCTTAAGAACAAAAATCCTCAGCTGATTTCACTGGCACCATCAGGATTATCTTATCTCAATAATTAATTTCATTAATTGCAAGAGTATATGCCAGCAATGCACCTCTGTGGAAGATGCTGTTGTTGTATTCAAGGGGTTTTTTTGGTTGGCACTTCAATAACCATAACCTAAGAGTGAAAAAGAGACACTGCAGCTACAATTTATTCATTACCTGCCTCTAATGAAATGGGAGTGTTTACAACTCCAAGAATGTGAGGTGAACAATTAAGGAGTTGCTGCTGTTTGCTGTTGCTAAGGTTGAGGGAGCATGCAGTGCATGACATGAGTGATAACCAGAGCTGGGTGAAGGTTTCTGTGCTGGAGTACAAAGATCTCTCTCTTGATTTCAAGCAACCATCCAAAAATAAAACCCGTAAAAATTAGTTGTCAAATCTAACAATTCAATTCTTTCCCAATGCTGACTCACTAGAGAGCAAACATTCAAAATCCCTCATATTTGAATGAAAGAGAATATGTCTTATTTTGCTGTGAGGACACCTTCTGCCTCCTCCCAGGAAGCTTGATGGTCTCTACCTTGAGAGATCATCCAACTCAAACAGGACAAATGAGTTTCTGCATTTTCACTCCTCTTTCTTCTGCATGGTAACTAAAATGGGCACACAGAAATAATGCTCAGGTTGACTTCCTTTTATTCGTTTCAGTTAATGAAACTGTGATACTTTGCAAGTGCCTGTCGCTTTCATATCAGAGGAAGAACATTTGCAAAGTATCTTCATTACTCAAGGCTTCAAGAAACAATGATTAAAAATCCTGCATATTTAGGACCCTGAGCCCTGCTAACAAGGATCATGTCCTCTAAGGTTCTAAGTCATCTGGCTAATTTTGAAAAGCCAGCCTGAGTGTAAAGTCACAATTTGTGGTCATTAAAGGATAGAAAAGCTCATAGGAGGTTCTAAGTGCAAGTGCCGGCCTCCCCCATGGTAAGGACATGCATTTCCCATGCCAGCTGGAAGGACAGAGGCTCAGCATCCAGCCAAATCCTACTTTGGCTCCCATTCAGATCCTCCCACTTCCACCAGACCTTGAGCGGCTCTCCATGACGACAGGCAGTGCCCCAGCAGGACTGATTAAAGACCAGGTACAAAGCTCATTTATAAATCACGAGAGTAAATTTACAGCCCAAAAACTGCAGAAAGGCATTTTTCCTCTCTTAACAGAACTGTGCTGTGTTTACTGAAAATATTCAGAGCAGGCCTCTTCCCCTGTAGACACAGAGGCACAGCTCCACTGGAGTTAATGGAGCTGGACTGATTGACACCAGCAGAGAAGCCAGCTCAGGATTTGACCGGTTTAATACTAAATAGATTTCATTCAGACTCTAATTTCAGCACTCTGCACCCTCCCTCAGGCACTCATTTGATATCCTGCATGGCTAATTTGTACTCAACATAAAATATGCATGTTTGCTGCTGTCTCCAGAACTAAAATATTCAGCCTAGCCGTGCATGCCAAAGTCAGTTTCCGCTGTACACTTCAGAGTCATAAGAATGTGCTGTAACAGGCATACCTGTGCATTTGGGAATGCACCTCAAAAATTAGAAAAACATTTTCAACTGCTTACTGAGTCTTTAATTGCAGGCTCTGATGTGTTTACTCCCCATGCAATTGCACAGCAATTAAAAAAACCATTTGCACACCTACAAATTCTGAATTTTAGCACATTCTTATTTCAAGAACTCAAATCCTACTGGAGCAGGGCAAGAAAACTTCTCGCCTAAGATATTTTTTTTCTAAAATGAGGAATAAGGACTCAAGAAGGGCAAATTCAAGAACAGAAGGCCTGAGCCTGAAAGGAAAGTCTGCAAAGGTGGAAAAGAACACGGAAAAAAATCTCTGCCAGCTCCCACTCAGGAACAGCAGTGGAGCCAGAGAAACACTGCAGTTCCAAACTGCAGTTTCATGTTTAACCTGACAGAGTCAGAGGTCCAGATGCTAATTAGACATGTGGCTCACAGTTAAACAAAGAGCAGCACCAGCAACCTCATCAGTGCAAAGGAGCACCAGAAAGTACTTTCTGCTTTATAAATGGAGCTATCACCTCCATTGGCTTGGGAGTGATTCAACCCTTTTTCTCTTTACAAAACACTTGGTGCAATCTCATGATGTGAGATTTTTTTATTACCAAGAGAAGAAAAATATTGGCATACAGTGAGATATACGCTCGTAGACTTAAAGCTATACAACACAGATATATGTCCTGATATCTTCTATGATAACCAGGCTAGGGAAATTATATCAAACCACTGTTATGGACTTAAACTTAGGAAAGACTTTGCACTGCGAAGGTACCAGAATATCTCAGCAAGTCAACAATAATAATATTAATGTATTCCACTCCATATTCAAGCCATAGCCTACATAATTTTCACTGTTAAACAGGCTGGCAGAAACAACCCTCCAGTCTTGTCAGTATGATCTGTATTTTTTTTAAAAACAAATATTCTATGACTAATTCCTCTCTCCTGAAATAGCACGATGATGAAACCTGTGCTTTAATTCCTCTGCAGTTATAACTCCGGCTATGGCCTAGAGTTTAAAATATTCTTTGCCAACTATCACAGGCTCTACTCAGCATAGATCTTCCACCAGCAAAGATTTCATGTGAAGTTGAATTTTAAGTATTAGAAGTAGATTTGCTTGGCAAATGGAAGCCTTACTAGGCATTCAACAACTGTTCACACACAGCCTGGAACATAAAAATTGAGCTGATGAAACCAGCATCTTCACAGAGAAAGAAAGAGCATGAGCACATCACCATAACCAATTTGTTTCCAGAGAGAACTCAGAGAGAGCAAGTAAAGAAAAGGTATCACCTACAAGCTAAAACCAAAAGAAATAGGTTGAATTTAGATTTGTTTCAGAAACAGTGCAGGCTAACAAGGCACCACCTCTGTGAAAACAGAGGCTGCTCTGGGTCTGATCCAGGATATGGCAGCAGAAACATTTCAATCATTAAAAAAAAAAATAAACCAACCCTAGAACTTTCAGTTTTGTCTTTAGTTAACATTTCCAACAATACTTACAAGATTTTTCCTAATGCAGTACACTTTTTTCTTCTCAAAAGCAAAATTTTGAAACAAACTTGGTAGATTTTGTTGAAGTAAAGGGCTTCACTAATAAAAAAAATACCAAAATCTTTCTGCTTTTGTGAGCCTATGTAATTTCTGATATAGGCCCCAAATCTTTTGGTTCAGTCAAAACAATTAATAGTGACAAAGTTTTATTTGCAAATGAGAAATGTGGATGATGAGGTTGACCCACTTTATTCAGCCTCACAGATAAAAACACTATGTTAAATATTAGATCTGGTCTCTATATAACCATGGAACCACAAAGCCAAAAAAGTTGAACTCTGCTTAAAAGAAAGAAGGTAGACCCAGATTTACAGCCCCGAGAAGTTGAACGTTGCCATAATCAGCACTCAGGCATGGAGAGAATTTAGAAGGGTAAAACAGAAGAGGAGGCCTGTATAATGTTCCTTTTTACAGAGATATGTACTACAGCTCAAAAAAAAAAAAAAATAAAACAACCCAAAATTAATGATTTGCAGAGAAATCAGACACACCAAAACAACGCAGATCTGTGTCTGAGTGAAGAGTGCACTGCAAAACCTTTAATATGACAGTAACACACATATTTTTCAATCATGCTACAAAGTCTCAGGCATTCTTCCACGGAATGGGATGTTCCAAGGACATACAGATTCACCTCTACATTTCCAGAACTCCTCAGTTGTCTAGTCCTACTTACATTTTACTTTCTCTGTGAAAAATGCATGTTCATTTGTGTTTCTTCAACTAACTCTCACTTCGGTGCCTAAAGAACGCAGAACAAACAACCTCTGAAAACACCAGCCCCTAAAGTTCTCTGCAGTAAAAATAAGGCAGATATTTTGAGGTATGGTCTCAGTATACAGCCCTTCAGGCAAGATTGATTTTCTCAGCAGCTTTCCTTTAAAATAAATACATGTCCAGCACCATTGCCGGAAGATGAAAAATTCAGGCTGTTTGAGCTGGTGGGATGGGAATAATGCACTGCAAGGAAAAGAAGCCTTCTGCAAGAACTTCCCAACAGCAGCAATGGCTGGTTTATAGTAACATAAAGTATCTTGTCTGCCTGCAGACATTATGTGAGACAGTGATTTTTGCTGCATTTTAACTAAGTTCTGGAGAAGCTCTCATTCTTATTTTAAAAAGTTATATTCTCAGTCCACAATTGAAATTACGTATTTTCATAAAAATAAAAAAATCCTTAATGTACATGAAAGTGTTCAAATGAGGGAACAAACAGCTTTCCCTGGAATACCACAGGAAGAACTGAAGTACGTCTCATTTTCCTCCATAAACATCTGCATTACAAACACCTTTGCATCAGCAAAACAATCAAACACTCTGTCCACTAACCCAGACTTCAACCGAGAGTAGATGGAGAACGACGCCAAATCAACGGGAATTCAGAAGTGGCCAAGAGTCCTCAGAGCTGAACTGTGGTGCATTGTAGAGTCTGACCTGAAGCAATAAAAACCTGTCAGTGTTTTGGATTTTTACATAGGCGGACAGAGAAACCCACCATGCATAATAGATATCTCTGGCTTCTAAGACTGAGCTGATGCTTTTCATGTATAAAAAATAACTGTGTTTCAGCACTGGCTGTTTTGGTGACCTCCATGAGACTTTTAATCAAATCTTGCATTATAGCTGGGGCTTCAGAGATTATTTGATTTCTCCTCGAGAAAGAGCAAGACAGCTCTTGTTTCAATTAATATTTCAATCTCACAGAACACTGCATAATCAAAAACTGAAAGAGGTCCCCACAATTTCAAAAATTGAACTCAGTAATTAAAATAAAGATTAAAAAATATCATGGAACCCTTATGTGGCCATAGCAGTATAAATACACCTCAAGATACCATAGCAACACTTGCTCTTTTATTATTAAATAAAGTATCTTGCAGGCTCGTAAAATGCCAGTCAATGCAGACATATTTTGGGCTTCGCTCCACAGAACACTCATTCCTCTGCTGTTCCTCTTCTCTTGAGCTTGTCTTACTGAGACACTAGAGGTCAGCCTCCCAAAGAAAACTATCCACTGCTCAGCTTTAAATCTATGAGGAATTGTGGCACTTTGAATTTAATACATTCAAAAGCGGCACTGGAAATGTAGCGATCACGGAGTTGTGGAATATTGTGAGTTGGAAGGAACCCACAAAGATCATGGTCCTGCACAGGACCAGCCCCAAGAATCACATCATATGCCTGAGAGAAGTGTCCAAACGTTCATTGGCCTCTGGCTGCCTTGGTGCTGTGACCACTTCCCTTTCCTCCACAAAGAACAGAACCACCCTTTGGTTTCTTCGCTTGTTTAACTAGCACTGTTGCATTTACCAAGAAAACATAATTCATGAACAACCTGATGGCCTTCCCGGTGAAAATGGATGAATTTGGGCACAAGGAGAGAGCAATGCATGTCATGTACCTCAACTTTATCCCTTTACACTGTCCCCCAAAGCAGCCACATATCCAGGTTTGTACTTTACACTGGAAGCATAGGCAACTACGTGGATTGAAAAGCGGTGCAAGGCACAACTGGAACAAGTTCAGTGTGGGGTCACTGTGTGGTCACTGTCTGCAGCACTCACCCTGTGATGACTGGCTGAGGTTACTGGGCTTGTTCAGTTTGACGAGTTGCGTTTGGAGGAAGGACCACCTCTGATAATGTTCCAAAAAACACAGAGCCAAGCCCTTCACAGCACTGTGGAGGGATCAGGAACAACAGGTATAAATGGAAACAGGAAGGGATACACCAGACACAAGGAAGAACTTTATTGCCTTGGGGCGGTCAAGCAGCGACAAAATTTGTTCAGGGAAATGCAGCCTCCACCAGTGGACATTTTTAAGGTCCAAATGGATAATTCTCTGAGTAGCCTGACTTCTCTGACCAGCTGACCTTGCTTTTAGCTGGAGTTTGGACTAAAGAACTCCTGAGGTCCCTTGTAATCTGAATGGCTTTCAGTCTTTTCATTTCAAGATATGCTGTTTAAAAAATCTGGGAAGGATGCTCCCTTTTTAATCTCTAAGCTTAGCCATGAAATTACACAGACCTTCCCAAATAAGAGGAGTAAAATTAGATCTCAGTTTCAGTCCTTACTTTATCATTACTCCGTAACACAATCACTCCTATTTCAGGTTGAAAGGCTTTGCACAAAGGCAAAACCTTCTGAGATAGCACTGACCTGTCCCTCTCACCCCAGAGAATAGCCACAAGCACTTTAAGGTGGCAGAAGTCCCTTCAGCTCAACATGCAACAGCAGTTCAAGAGTCCACAGCAGCACTACACAAGACATCAGGACAGGAGGAGAGGCAAAGCAATAAAACCATTAGAAAACCAATCAGCACAATATTATGGCAACTACCAGATGAGAATTGCCAGACTCAAGGTGGGAAATCTCTGTTGAGACAAAGTCAGTCATTAAGGAATCAGACAGCTAAAGGCAGGGGAAAGGCAGCCCTGCTAAACCCTGAGATCCTCACAGCCAGGCTCACTTCTATTTTGCTCGGTCTAGTGGAATCATTGCCTGGCGTGTTTTCTTTGTTTGCTTATTTTGCTGAACAGCCTTTTCATCTCCAGCCATTCCCCTCTCCCTCCTTCTCTAACCATTCGTCTTTTCCATGGCTGTTTTCATGCTCAATTAGCTCTCTTTTCTCCATCCTTTCTCCCTAGGCAGGCACCACTGCACTCCTTTAGCCATAACCACTCCCAAATCTGTCACCTCCAGCTCTTGCAGAGCTAATGACCTGCAGGGACCACGGGAAGCTGCAGGTGACATCCCACATCACCTGCGAGCTGGAGAGACGAGCAGGAGCTCTGCTGACAGCAATGTGACAGAGCAGGCACATCCTCCAGCTGCCAGAGAGCCATCAGAGCAGCTCCATGTCAGTGACTGCTCCCTAGTGTAAGGTCTGCATTTTTAGTTTCATGGCTCGATGAAAATAAAGGTGGAAGAGAGACAAAACTAGGCATAAGGCTAAATGGAACTATTTTCAGAAGTTGCATGCATCTAACTCAGGACGTGAGAGAAAGGATGGAGAATGGGTGAATGATATTTTATCCTCAAATAGAAATAAAGAACATCATTGCAACTTCTAGCCAAAAGTAGTGAAATGCATAATGTGTTTCTATCCTCTATATGTCAGTGGCGGGGGGGGGGGGGGGGGGGGGGGGGAACAACACAAATCTGTGGCAGACACAGCAGCAAACATCAGCTAAAGAATTACCAGTCGTTTTATAAGGAAACCGTATTTTTAGAAGGGCAGAAAATCTTTGGGCTTGTTGGCGGGGTTTTTTTCTCCTTTTTTAGTGCCTTCTTCCCTCATTTTACAAAAGCTTATTACCTAAACTAGGCATTTGGGATCTGTATTGGAGATCAGAGACATGAAAGCACAGCTTCAGTGAGGCTGAAGTTCCTGAAATCCTTTGGCAAGCTGGATCTTACTGAACCTGTCTGTCACAAGGGACAAAACCAGCATAATTCTGTCTCAGTAAGAAATTGCCTTCACAATCACTTCCAGCACACACAGTAGGATCATCTAAGAAGGAAGGCTAAGAAACAGCTGAGGAAATAGAGGGAAAGGAAGATAGACAGGAAAGAGCTACAAAGGACACTTCCTCCCTCCCTGCATAATTTAAGCCATGTATTTATGAAACACAGTGAAAGCCTAATTACGTTAGCTTGCAATGAACACATAAGTGCAATTAGCCACAGTTTCAGGCTGGAGTGAACAATTATTTTTATTACTGCTAATTAAAGTACAGGATGCCGTGTAAGACTATTTTCCCCCTAATTCTAACAAAGCAGCCTCAGCCACTCCATTGCTTTTCTCTTTTAATATGGCAGGTTTCAGCCCTGCCTTGTCTGCTGCACATCACAGTCTCATCCCACTTCTTCTTTTGCTGTTGTTAGTTCTTTGGAATTTTCAAGCTGTGTAATTTCTGTCCCTATCACAAATACAGCAAAGCAGTTTGGTTTTGGGTTTTTTGTTTGTTTGTTTTCCATTTCTACCCTCAGACATGGGAAAGGGAAAAAAAGCTATCCTTTTTTAAATTTTCTTTTCTTCAAATTATTTGTGATCTGCCATCCTCACTGAATCAATTATCAGCTCTTCCTTCTGCTGTCTTCTCCTGACAATCAAGAACTGGGACTATGGAGCCAGGTCCAGCTTGACAGCTTTGATGCCTTCTTGGTAGCATTCCAAAACAATCTGCTATATGATCATCCTGCTGGATGCTATTACCTCCTTACTCCTCTTTGTCTTTGGGGTTGGGTAGGACTGTTTCTAATTCTTGAGGAAATTGATATGAATTCGGCTACCACATAATTCCTTACAGCTGTATTATTGTAACAGAAAATTATAGCCTTTTACCACATTGTGAGCACTCAGAATGCAGGCAGCTCTACTCAGCACATTTCAGCTTGGCAATCCTTTCAAAAGACAAAATTTGCATTTAAAATTGGCCTTTCCTGATTTGTGGCATAATGATAGGCCACAATGGGGGAAAGCTTGCACTCCTCTTGTATTTCATCTAGATTGGATAAACAGAAAGATTACATTGTCCAGAGAGTATTTGTGAAAAATACTAAAATCCACTGAAGAGGCCATAAATCAGACATAGGCTTGGTACTCTTGCAAGGCAAAAGGAGCCCAGGATTTTTAAGAATGTATGCCACATTCTTACATGTTACTCTGCTGTTCGATTCAATCAATGAAACAACACAACACCAAAAAACGGGAACGATGTAAACCTCAATTTATCAATAATTACAAACTAATAATAAGAGGGTGGAGGGCATTATCTTTCCTTACATGTTCATCCAAACCTGATACAACCCATTACTGTTGGCTATGGACACCAGAGCAAATGGACCACAAGGTGAGTGCAATGATTCCCAATGTCTCCTCCTAGTCACTGCCACGTCCTCATCTCCCAGGAGACATCAGGATCAGAGAAAACATTCCTCAGAGACGGTTCTGTTCACTCAGTCCAAGTACAACCTACAGACGTACTCAAGGAGCGTATTTATTTTCAGACAGTAGGACCCACCACTTTAAAGCCATCCATATTTCAGGACAGACAGAAAGCCCTGGTGTGAAAACCAGCTCTATGGCCCTCCCCACAGATTAAATGCCAATTTAGGTGATAAAATCACAATAAGAAACCATGATGGAGCTTAATGTAAAATACAACTTCAGTATTTCGTGTTTCTTTCCTGCTGCATCTCCTACCTTGGCTTACACTTGTTTGGAGCATTTTTTCAAACCAGCTTCCCCACACTACTGATAGTAATGAATAAAAAAGCTGCAAAGATCCTCAGAAGAGGTATTTGACATCCTCCCTGGCACTATGCAGGTACACTAAAATAGCTCACAGCACTCAGGCTATTACCAAGAGGGATGTTTTAACAGGACAGACATACAGCAGCTCATCTTCTCCTAAAGCAGGGAAGGGAGAGAAGGAACACCAAGTTCTGCGAGTACTTTGTAACATCCCCATTTATGTAAGACACAAGGTAATGAAAAAAACAATATGCAGATTCCCCTCATGGAGTCCCAAGAAGCTAATATGATGTCCCACTTCTTATAGTGCTTTAATTAAAGAAAAAAACAAACAAACCCACTAGCAACTGAAGTTGCCATTGGATTTCCCTGCAGCCTCTGAATAACTTTGTGACTTTGTCCTTGACAGGAGGTAAAGAAATAATGCATATTGTGAGGGCCAAACGTATTTCAAGGAAAGAGGCCTTTTCGGAAAATTCTTTTTTCCATGGATAATTCAAAAACCAGAATCCGTGCATTAAAGTCACCAAATCAATCGACCAAACAAAAGAAAATTAAACTATAAGCCATGCTGCTGTAAGTCCTGAAGTGCCATGCAGCACTCCTTGCCCTCAAAGCATTGACACCAACATGCACAAAACAACACAAGCAGAAAGATACTTTATACTTTACTCAGTGTTATTGTGCTAAAACACAACTTTAAAAACCATGTTTTTACCACTCTCATCCTGAAGGGAGGAAGATTCTTCCCCTCTTTTGCCACTTCGTGCTGCTTGGGGAAGCCACCAGCAATTCCTGGGAGAAAATACTTCTGCATAGGTACTGTGGTACTTCTACAAAGGTACCTCATACTGCAAGACACAAGGAATTTCCCCAGGATCTGCAACAAGTTGTTCCTGGCTTCAGCAGTCACGAGACACAGTTATTTCTGTGTATTGGTATGGCTTGACAGAGCACACCTTCAAAAAGCTTTTGGAAATTTTTCTGAAATGATCAGAACTTCCTCCTCACCCCCAGTAAATGTGAGGCTGGGATTTAGGCACCGTGAAGTTTGAGCACTGTATTTTCACAGAGGACATGGTTTGCTGCTGAACAAATGTCCCGTTTTGACATCCCCATGCTGAGTCTTTCTACCCTCATCTCTTTTAATTAGGCTGTAAAATCCTGTTGAAAGCTTAGCTCTAAATGAATCACACTTTCCAGGGTAAATCGGGGTTGAAAGATTCCCGGTTGCCAGTAGGAAGGCTGGAAGTTGGGCACCAGTGATGGGAATGACTGTGACCCAAGTTCTCCCAGATAATTTTGAGTCTCACTCAGATTTTAAGCTTTCCTATTCCCCACCAGCTTTTGCAGATAATTACAAGGCCTTGTTATAAGCCACAACACTTTTTTACACTGCTAATCCATAAAACACTAAAAAAGAGGGCTAAAATATTGAATTTTTTAAAAAGTGTTCAACACAAAGAACCAAGTATGTAGTTAACTTAACAATGTCCTTCTAAGTTCCCCTGATAATACATGACTGAAATTTAACAAAAAAAAATTTTTTTAGTCTTTATTAAGGATACGTCCCTTGCCCTTCACCACATGATTAGTAAAACTCATCCATCTCCTCAGGATCTTACAGCTCTCTCAGCCACAAAGCACTTTTAAGTTGCCAGGGCAGTGAAAGATCTAAACCTTTTTCATAGAAAATGGCCTAAATAATTCTATTCTCTAAGTTATGAAAGCCTAACAGTCTCTCCTGATTTCATCTGGTCACAACTCTAAAGTGTCTGAAACCTTAATAAATAATACTTTTCTGATTCCCACACACAAGACAGAAGACAATAAGAGCCAGGTTTAAGCATGAGAAGGCATCTAATTATTTTTAAAACAACTGATGTCCTTCTTGATGAGAATTTCTGGCAGTGCCCTTCCTCTGAGGAGTTACACAGGACAGCAAAAGGAATCCACATCTTGTTGCTCTGGGATAATCATTCCTTATTGGTGGAAAGGGATTGGGTAAAACTAAGCAGAGGTAACTCATTTTGGAGTGTCCACCTCTTTAAATTATCTTGAACCAAAACCCAGAACTGTTCCTCAGGCTTACCTCCTTCAGATGCAATATCTGCTCCCCAGGAAGACAGAACACATCTCACACAACCACATTTTATTGGCCTTTCGCATCCTCCAAGGTCAGCAAAGCCTTCTCCAAGACCTAGGGCAAAATCATACAGCTCAGTTAAGAAAAAAACCAAAACCAAATGAATCCAAGATACTAAAAATATCCATTTCCATTTATCTATTGATAAACATTTATATTAAAGAGCCAAAGCATACAGATATTTTGTTTCAACCATTATTAGACCTGAAATTTACAGTGATTATTTTGCTTCCAAGGACTAGTGATTGGGCTGCAGAAAAAGTTGTCAGACTGTCAGCTTCACTCTCACCTTACTGGAATGATGCTTTACAGAGGCTAAAAAGCTAAATTTACTACTAAATCGACACAGCCCTGCTAAATTACAACAGCAAGGAATACAGCACAAAACCTCAATGAATTGGATTTGGCTCGAGTCACAGAGCTGACAGTCTCTGTCTCTCAAATCACCTTTCAGCAGATCAGCAAACAGGCAATGACAGAGCCC
The DNA here is from genome assembly GCA_013398115.1 of Falcunculus frontatus. Taxonomy (NCBI): domain Eukaryota; kingdom Metazoa; phylum Chordata; class Aves; order Passeriformes; genus Falcunculus; species Falcunculus frontatus. Next base: position 526,956 of record VZRV01004450.1, on the reverse strand, counting down.
AGCAGCATCCCAGCTCCCCTGTGCCAGAAGGTAAGGAGCAGCAAGAGGGAAATGAGGCTGTGAAAACCTGCCAGGCCAACCTTAGGCATAAGAAATTCAGCTCAGCCTCATGTGCTTGGCATCAAGGATGTCTTGTGACTCAGTAAATCAGAAACAGGTGCTTGCTCCTGATCGTCTCCTCTCCACTTGTACGACCCCCAGCTCGTTATCTCCTCCGTATCTCAGGAGTGGACAAACTCATCCTGCTTATTACAAAGTGATCTTAAATCCTACTGAATGAAACATTAAATCTGATTTGTCCTTACTGTGTAACTATCAGGGGGCTGCCCCCAGTGTGGTGATCAGCCAGGAGCTGGCAGTGGCCACTTTTGCTGACTGACAGAGTCCTGAGAAAACTTTTCTCTTCAAAGTATGATACTTTGCAGGTGTTATTAGCTAAGAGGAGGATGTTAGCTAATTTTTGTAAATTGCAGCCAAAGTCACTCTGTACTGATACACTGCACTTGAATCCAAGTTGGCCAAGACAGGCTTCTCAGATGCGGCTCCAGGCTCTTTGGGATGGATCTGCCTACCCTGGAGAGAGAAGCACTGGGTCAGCACTGGTGTAGAGCAGTACTGCCCTCAAGACAGCAGAAGGAGCCACATTGAACCTTCCAGCTAATTAGTAATTTTCACCTAAATACTGCAGTTTCCAAAGCCTGTACAGCCTTCTCCACCACCTGCACCAATCCACATCGGTGCTCAGTGCAATGGACACATCTTTGCCTCTTTGGGATTCCAGACTGACCCCAGAATGGACGGGAAGGATGTCACAGCACTAAACTTAGCTTAGGCTGGGGCCATTTCTGCTCAGCTCCTCCACTGCCCATCCCATGCAAGTGACAAATACAATGTGGTGACTGCACGGTCACCACGCAGCACCACAGAGGGCTTGGAGGCTGTTGCCGCTCTTACCGCGGCTGAGGTGAATCTTGTGAGTTTGGCCTTCTCTAATTTCAGAAAATGCCAAGGTATCAGTCCTTCAGACTGCTTGGAATAACTCAGAGGACCCTGTCCATGGTGGGGTAGGGAACTCCGGCACAAAATGCTCTGCTGGTAGGACTCTGGAGACAGCAACCTCTGAAGGAAGGGAGGCTGTGAAGAGCACGAGCATAAAAACTAAACCTCCTTCAGGCAAGCTTCAGAAGAGGCCCTTTGCCTCTCAGCTCTAAAAGGAGAGATTAATTTCACTTCTGATTGAAGACTGATGTTATGTTTTAGCAGCCAGTGATCTCTGAGCAAAATAAAAACTGATTAGAAGTCAAGAGCTGGGGACTGGCTTGAAGTTAATGAAGTCAATTTATCATAGATCCTGTTACAAGTAAAAATAACAGAGTGCGTCTCATGAAAGTCTGGGATAATGATTGCTCTGGCCCCAGCCAGTGCTTCTAGAGAGAACAGCAAAATTAGTGGTCAAGGAAATGAAATGTACACAGTGATATATATGCAGCCCAGGGTAATATCAGTGAAATTAGTGAAATCAGCTCCAGATATTATTTCTGCTCCCTAGGTAAATTATTTGAAACAAATGTCGGGCAAAACCTAATTTTTATATTAACTGAAAGAGGCCTGAGTGAGAATGTATTTCCAGGGATGTAAACCTGTGGAAAAAAAACAAAAAGTATTGCAAAGACAGATTAATGTCTTATGATGGAAAAGTAAGGGAAAAGATCTAAAGAACATTACAGTTTTCATGATTAAGGATTTGCTGGAGACTGAACTAGATCATTCACTCAATATGTTAAAGTGCCTGAAGGAAACAGCACAATACTGAAGGAAAAAAAAAATAGGGAAAAATAAAATACAAATATTGTATTTCTAGAAATGATAAATCTGAGGACCTCTAAGTCAGACAAGTGGCTTGCAAGTGCCATAAAAAAGCAACCCTGCTCTTTTTACTTCCAAGTGGAAGCAGTTGTGAGCAGAGTGTAATCAGTCAATGCAGGGTAGCGAAGAGAAACTGGAGTGGGAAGCATCAGCTGAGTTAACTCCTTTCCATTTTGCCATCCCAACATTTTTTTTTGTCTTTATCCTCATCCAGCCACTCTTCCAAATCATCTCACACAAGTTTGCTTTCTAAGGCGTGTAAGAACAAACCCATCTACTCCAATATCAGTAGCACATCTTCAGCTGTGTGTGTACAACTGCATGTCCTGCATCCAGTTGCTGCTTTAAGGCTGAGTTATTACATTTCATAAGACATGTCCTGAACTGCACATCTCAAAAGTGCTGCTCTATTAAAGACAGGAGTGTCCTCTGAACTCCTTGAATGCATCTTCCAAAATTATACTCTCCAAGAACCAGAAAATCATACTTAGGGGTTTTGACATTTACAGACATGCTGAGCATGGACTTAGGCCTTGTCTTAGCCAGCCCTGAGAAACTCCTTGGTTTCAAGCACCAAGCACAGCAAATAGCACAGAATAAAAGTCAAATACTGTGCATGCAAAGGAGCTGACATGAGAGGTGAGCAGAAAAATGCAGGTTTCCTGTGCTGTGGGAGAAGTGAGCAAGAACTGCACTGATGTAACACCTCCTGATTTCACTCTGCATTGTTTCCAGCTGGTAACAATTCTGATACCTTTTCTTGGTCTTAAAATCAAGAGCCAAACATGGTTAGAGGGGAAAAAGGGATTTTACCTCGGTATTTATTTTAAGGATCCTTGGTGCACTCCGTCCAGGGGGAGCACGCTGGAATGCACATCCAAATGCACACAGAAATGCACCCCCGTGAGCACCCCCCGAAATGCACACACACAATAGTTTGGGTATAAAATTAAAGGCTTTATCAATTAGCATATCTATCAAAGATTCCCCAATGGGAGGCTGAGCGAACCCCCCTCTCTGAGAAACTTTCCCCCCATGGACATGCCTATCTTAGTTTACAAAATGTGTTCCAGAGAAGGCCTTGGTGTCTGAGCCTTCCAGGATGTTTGGTCTCCTGGCTTAACGGAATACTGGGCCTATGCTAGTTATCAAACCTGAAGAATTAGAAGGATGTGGGCTAAAAGGCCCTTAAGAATACATAAAAGTTATACAAAAGAGTATATATGGGGGGTATATATAAAAAGCAAAAAAATATCATGGCATCACTACCAGTAGTGGTGATGGGAAAGCAACACTTTTGGGAGATGCAAACAAAACTAAGGGACTGAAGGGGAAGTCAGACCTTGCTGCCTATTCTTGCTGTATTACACACTTCTTCTTTCTTCCTGCCATGACATTACCCCCCAGAAAGCAGGTGGCTGAAAGATCCAGTGAGCATTTTAGGAAAAGGACCCCAGTATGGTTAATGACAGGTAAAACAGACAGGTGACCAGGAGTTCTTCATTCTTTAGAGAAGAGTCCGTTCACAGGAGGGGGCTCTGACATGAAAAAGGCTCAGAAAAAGGGGAGGGGATGGTATTTCCACAGTTGATTATACAGTATAAAAGGCAGGAACTTGCTATTTTTTTAGAGTTTAAAGGTGGGTTGGAAAATAAAAGGTCTTTTTTTCCTTTTTTTTTTTTTTTAACCGTCCAGAAAGCAAATTTTACTCAACAAAGGTATTAGGACTGCAGTTCAAAGTCATTGCATTTGCTCAGCCTCCTGCATCCAGCACTGTGGTTAGAGGCTCCTGCTGACACTTACAGAGCTCCAGCCCAATATTAATTCTGCTGCAATTGTTTCTGGTACCAGCAACCAATTTTCTACTCTTCGTCCTCTGACTGCCTATTCCTGCATCTTCCCTTTCCTTCCTTGTGGTCCTCTACTGTGCTTCCTGCACTGGGGCATCTTTTTTGAGGCTCATCACAGATCACCTTTTGCCACAAACAACCCACACTAATATTCTTCTCCCATGACCCCTTTGGGAAGAATTGCTGATTTTGGTGGATCATCATTTTAAGAGTTTTGTGTCATCTAGCTTCTGTCTCCCACAATTGCATCATTGTCTTTGAAAGTATCCCTTTCTATATCCTTCAGCCTTCCCTTTCTGTCACAAATCAGCCTTTTTTTAAAGGCCACAAAACACTTCTAGCCCGTATCTCATACTAAAACAGCTGCTATAAATCTACGTATCTATAAATACAGACAACATGCAAAAGAAACCACACTGCCACAAGTTTATTCCCATTTTGCTGTGGGACAAATAATCACCATGGCACCATTTGCAGCACTGGGGATCTAATTTCCAAGTCAGAAAGACTCCAATTTAAGAGTGTAAGAATATGGAATATGCAGTCATTCTGCAGAATTGCAGCTTTGAGCTGCTTCCTGCAGGTCGGGCAGAATCACTAATGTCCAGTGTCATTTGCTGGAAGTGTGTGGCAACTCAGGCATGGCCCATCTGTAATTATAAAGCTCGTCCTGTCAGGGAGAAGAAGAACATTTGATACACACATCACGATCCCCTCTTACAAAAATTACCCTCTACTCATCCATGAATGAAATGGGAATTTTGCCTCAGCTGACAGTGCCCAGTTCAGAAGCCATGAAGTACCTCCTATCTTTCTATCAGTGAAAGCACATCCTTCAGGCCACGCTCTATCTACCTGTACAAACAGGCTCTTACTTGTGCAGTGCTTCAGTTGAACTTCCAGTATCAGTGTGTGGCTCTCCCACAGGGGAATAAATACCCAATAACTGCTTCTCCTTTCTCTGTCTAGAGAGAAGATTTCAGCTCAGTCATGTGATGGAAAAGCGTGCACAGCAAAACACCACAGACCTATTACAAATAGATAAAATTGTCTGGATTACAGTTAGTAAATTCCCTTCCACAGGGTGGAAAATTATCTCTGAGAAAATTTTTATAACCATCCAAATTTTCAACATACCCACGCACACAAGTTTATTGTGCTATAGGATCAATTGCCACAAGCATCCTGGCAGTGCTCATTTATCAAGGCACTATGAAAATATTCCCAGTGTCTCCATATCCATATCCCTAGGACTCCTAATTGAAAATATTTACCAGTGTGAGATATTTTGGACCCTTTTTCAAATGGCAAAAGCTTGTTCGGTGCATCTCTAGGTAACTGATCATTCAGGTTAAGAGTCCTTGATATGGAACTAGGTTATCACCATAAGTCACCAAAATAGCAGCACTCCACAGGAATAAGAGCTAAAAAAGATCAAAGTTTGGATTTTTCAGAGCAGACAATTTTCAGCTTGGAACTCTAGATATGACTCATTACCAGAAAAGCTGAAATGGGGGAAATCATGTCCTCTCTGAACATACCTTGTGCCCAGTGTCCAGGGTTTTGAGCCATCTGCAAGGATGCAGCACAGATAACATCCAAGTGTTCATAAAATCCCTCCTCCACAGGAGCACATTGCCACCATCAGCATGAGAAGAAAAGTGTTCCTGAGAAAAGACGGAAGAATGCAGAGTTAAACCAAGAGAGCATGGACAGACCACCAGCTCCAAAGAAACAGATGCTAAATGTCTTGCATTTCACATAAACAGGAAGGAAATAGCAGCCAGTGTAAAGGAACCAGGGAAAGATTTTAAGATATCCCCACATATCTTTGTGATGCACAAAGATTTCTTTGACATTTCAGGTTTTAATAGCATTAAAATAGTTTGCCTTTGCACATAAAAACACACACACATTTTTGAGTTTCTGACCTTTTTCCAGCTGTTTACAGAGCGTGGTTGATCCAACAGCTCCAACTAATATCTAGATGTACAGCCCCACACTCGCCCTTCAGAATTTTCCCAGCTGGTCAGGAGATCCTCTGGCCCCACTCAAACCAATATTACATCCAGTGCTTCCAAAGGAAACTTCCACTTGTGCTCCCAATCCATCTCTGGCAGAGACTAAAACCTGAACAGTTGTTCAGCACCTCTGAACATGGCAAGGGAATGAATTGGTTGAAAACTTCACATTATTCTACTCCTAAAGCAAGGTTACAGAAGCAAAGAGCAGGGTGCTGCATCATTCCTTGCACACAGAATCCCAGAGCATCCACAGCAAAGGCCATTTCCATGAGAAACCGCAGTTCAGAGGAGACAAGGGCCAGGAAGAACAGCTCAACCAAACTTTATCCCCACTTAGCACATGAATGAATCTTTTATCACCTCTGCCTCTTACAAAAACACAGTTAATATCTATTTCTTTGTTTCTTTGACATTAACTAGAGAAATGAAAGGCCTGTTGTGCCAAGAGCTCTCACACTTCTGTGCTTCCTGAATTTCTTTTTGAGATGTGCTGGTTCATTTGCTAATCCTAAAGGCTGACCAGGATTTCTAAGTGATGGATAAAGACGTTTTTCTTTTTCATAGAAAGAAACCTCCTCCAGAGCATCATTATTTACTAAAGGCATTTGTGGTCGTAGGACCTTTTTTATCAGTATAAAAATCCAAGTTGCAAAGATTGCATTTGGGATACTAAAGCCTCCCTCTTATGTCTTTACTAATTTCAACCAGTAATAGTATAATAAAACAGTATAATGGAATAATAAAAAGATAAGCACATGTACTGTGAAATGAAGCAGAGAAATAGCTCAGAAAGGACTCACCAGATTTTCATTTGACCTTCAAGATGGCTGTAAAACAAGGAATAAAAGGTTTGTATGTTCTGTACATCACATTTTAACAGCTCATTTTACAGACCTCCTATGAGATAGTGTGCCCTGTGACATAGGCTCCAGTGTACAAGAGACAGAATTACAAACAGATCAGCAAGTCCAAGTACTATCTGGACACCCAAAGCTGCCACTTCTTCATACCAGCAGACAGTCAAAAGCTGACAAAGCCAGGTTAAAAAAAACCCAGCTCCTGACTACAGGCTAGAAGTTCCTGTCATCCCCACTCCCCAGCTAGAAAATGGGATTGTACTTTAACCTACCCATTCAAGGTTTCCCAGTTTAACTCAGTCCCATTTTGTATCCAGTGATAATTATTTTTTGCCTGTTGCTGTTTTGGTTTTTAGTAAACTGGGGGGTTTTTTTCACTTTAATCTACTCCTATTTGTTTCCCCTTATTGGTGGAAAGGGATTGGTCAAAACTAACGGGAGGTGACTCATTTCAGTGTGTTCTCCTTAAATTGTCTTAAACCAAGGCACTTGCATTCTAAATACACGTAATATAACTGCTTTCAAAATATAACCACCAGCAATAAGCTGAGAGAAACTGTTCCAGAACCAAATAATTTGTCTTGACATCAAAAGTCCACATACACAAGCACATTATTCCAAACATTTTTTGGTTAGCTGACCTTTATATTTTGCTGTTGGGGTCACTCTGCCTCCCCTTCCTCTTTCTTCCTTTTTGTTTTACCCCATTCCTGGGTATCCTGGATCCCAATCCCCACCAGCAGCATGATTCTGCATATGGATATTCATCTTCAGCCTGTTTGATATTCATTAGCAGCACACAGAGCTGTGCCTTTTGACTCCTAAGTTTTGGTGGTTTTATTTTTTAAAGCCCTGTTTTGTGCAACACAGGGTCTGGAGTGAAAAGGATTCATCATAGTCATCATTATTCCACGTTTATCTACAGTGAACTATCTTTCTCATCTATTATCCTTTAAATGATCTAAAGCCTCCTATCTGCTGTGTTCCTCTTCATTACCTGCTGTTCCTGTCTCATCCATTTCTTACCAGCACTGTCTTTGTTCTCTTTCTTTCATTTTCTGAGCCACATGTCACTGCTGCTCGCCATGATCAAGAGGTTCACAATGAGGAGCCACACAAATGATTTTCTAAGCGCGATGAGGATCACAAAAAACAGATTTTATGCTGCACATTTGGATACTGTTGTTATTCAAACTGAAGTAATCACCCCTGCTGACCCCATACCTTCCAAGCTTTTTCTCCAAAAACACCCAGAAAACAGCACTGCTAGGCTATAAATAATGATAGAGACTTGACTTTCATCCACCCCACCACCATCTTTCACCTCCGTATTTACTGCTACACACACTTGACTTGGTGACTCTTTTTTGTCTCACACATGCATTAGACTGACACATATTTCTCTATAGCCCTGACATCATTTATTGGCAGTGGCTGGATTACCCTCGTCACACATTTTTTAGCCTTTTAGAAGATGCTGCATAAACTGCATTCTTAGACAGCATTCAGCAGAGTTATTGCTGGGGAAAGTGACTGAACTAATCAAGTTATGCTCCATGAATTTCTGCTATTTCCCAGCAAGGACTTCATAAAATTGATCATCAGGTAGCTTTTAGACACCAAACAGAGCTAACCTGCCTCTCAACAACTCTGGAACAGGAATTTCTACCTCCGGGGCTGCTGGTAGAGTGGAAAGATTTCAGTGCTCCCTTTCTACTTTTCTGTACAGGTGTGGATGAAATATGTGTGTGAAATACAGCTCAACCCAGGAAAAGCATCAAGGAGGAAAAGTATCAAGAATATGGCATAGGAAACCCTGTCCCAGACAAAAAAAAAAAAATCAGCACTTTTGCCTGTTATACTGGCTTCAGAGTCCATTGTTCCCATTCAGTCATATACAAGAGACATGACTATTTTTAATACAGCAAACAGAGACCAGTTCTGGCTATTCACATTGCCAGGGAAAGATGCAGCATGGGTATTATTCCATCTGGATTTGGAAGACTGGAAAGTTTGCCTTCTTTTTTACCTGCCTTTGTGTTTTTCATTCTCTGTAGTTTATGACTTCTGAATGTTTCTGAAAATGCAATGCCAGTGACATCAAGAGAGTCCTAATATCTTATAAAAAACAGAATGATTGTGCTTGAAGAAATTTTCCTGCCCACTGGGAATTAGTTCAGCTGACTGAAATGAAGAATTCTGGGCTCAGTCCTACCTTGCACCCAACCTTCCCAATGTTTGTTAGGCAGAGGTGAAACCCTCCCTCTGGTGTGACCAGACAGCATTGGTCCAAAGGCCTTTTGCTTTGGGATTAGATGTGGTGACTTCAGCATCATTTCCTTAGAAAATTCTCTAGAACTTGTATGGAAATCTGCTTGCTGCCTGCTTTGGTTTTACTGGGAAGAGGGTCAGCACAAAAAGCAGAAATGGCACAGCCTCATATTCACTGCAGAGCTACTGAAGACAAATAATGGGGATTGCTGGAATCAACTGGTCAATGGGTTTTACTTAAACCATTCTCACCTTAAAGTTCATGAGGGCAAAAACTGGAAATAAGTTTGAATAACAAGCTGAAATGACGCAGATAAATGGAAGAGAACAACATTTTTTCTCTCTTCTCTGGAAATTCATGGGACTGATAGGCAATGAATGGAAGTGGGGTGTTGAAACAAACCATGCACTGTCCTATAAAATCCAAAGCAATACAAAAGATAGAGATTTATTCCTTGGAGGACTTGAGGGCTTCTCAGCTAGAGCTGGCTTTTCTCACAGGGAAAAAGTTGGATGGTTTTTGTTGTTGGGTTTTTTTAAAGTATTATTATCAAGAAAGAGGGATTGGCATATATGAGAGTAAATTAGATTGGAAAAGCTTCTCTGAGTATCTGTTGTCCCACTTTTAAGGTTACAACTACAGGTTGCTATGACTTTATCTTAAAGGACATTTTATCACTTTAGTCTGTTTGTCTCTGTCCAACTGGGCGTGAATTCAGCCTGGTTCCTTTAAATCTAGCTGTAAAAATCCATTCAGAGAAAAACATTATTTTTATATAGCATCTCACACAGTTTCCCAAGCACTTTTCTTAAGCTTCAAAATTTTCTGCTACCTTTTAATTACGCTTCCACAACTGTCAGTGGATCTACCTTAACATTTCCTACTCGAAGAAACTTCTCACCATAATGTCAGCACAAGGAACCTGCAATGGAAATGGAAAGGGAAAAAGGTTCTTTTTCTCCTCTTAGAGAATGTAAGGGGGGGTTTTTTGTCTGTTTTTTTTTTTACTTTGGAGGTGGTCCACAGGAACAGTTGTCCAAGAGATCTTTTAGATTCTCCATATGTGTTTCTGCTTGACACTCATCCAGATACAGCCATCCTTAAGCTGCTCTACCTGACCATTCCAACCTGAACAATTCCGTGATTGTCAAATAAACAAACACAGAGCCTTAAGCTTTTGTTTTGGTGGATAAGTAGTGAACCACGCAGATATTTGTCGGGTACATTCCAGTTTCTGTCTCCCTCTTACATCCCATCTCTTACTGCTATTTCTCTATGATGCACTATTTTAATATATATTCCTGGCAAGCCCAGATGAATCATAGTTTCAACTGCAAATGAAACCACAGTTTGTTTTTCAGTAAAGAAAGACTAAGCAAAGCTGGGTTTACTTTGATTTCTGATAAGACAGAGATTAAAAAAAAAAATGTGTTCACCTTAAGGAGCTGGATGTCTTGAATGTGTAACAGCACAGCCCTGTGGGAAGGGAGGCTCTGAATCTGTAAATTCAACAGCACGAACTCTTCCTGTGCACAGCTCACACAATTGCACATCAGAGGTAATAAATAAAGACTTGCTGACTTTAGTACCTTTTGTACATCTAAGAATCCATAAAGAATATTTGGAGCAATATCTTATCTCAGCATTCACCTCTGACTAGACTTTCTTGGTTTACTGCAGGAATACCTCTATAGGCATTTTTCCTGTTGGACAGCACTTTGTCAGGTGAGGGTTCTCTGAGGACAAACCTCAGTGCTCAAAGTTTCTGAGTAATAAGGATATTAAAAATTATCTCCTGCCAAGTTTTCAGCCACTTTCATGGACATTCATTAACCACACCACATAAGCTTCCTTTAACATAACAAGAAAGGAAAAAAAGCACAATATACAAGGAGCAATTTCAGCAAAGGGCTAGAAATATGAGGAAAGAACTGGAGCATCTCCCACACAAGAAGAATTTGAGAGAGCTGAGACTGGGCAGCCTGGAGAAGAGGGAAGCAGGCTCTCATCAGTGGTGTTCAGTGGCAGGACAAGACAAAAGGGACACAAATTAAAAGACATGAAATTCCCTCTAAAATCATGAATCAGCTTTTTTCTGTGAGTGGTCAAGCAGTGGAGCAGGTTGCATAGAGATGCTGTGGCATCTCCATCCTCAGAGATATTGAAGGTAAAAATAAAAAGAAAAAATTCTGTATGACAACATATAGTAACCAAGATGAAACCCAGTTTTAGCTGCCTGAAATGAAAGAGTAATCCCACTTGCAAAGAAGTGTGAAGGGAAGAAGGACAAACAATCCTCACCTATCAGAAACTGTCCATGATAATTCATCCCCTTACTTTAGTTTTATGTTTCACCTCTCCTTCTGGGGGATCAATTCAAGGATGAGGCAACTTGACAGAGCTAAAACAGTGATTTTACTGAGCATTTTTTCACTGTGTGCATCAATGTGTTGTCTGGAGAAGGCTGAGCTAAATGCCTGCAAATTAGATTGAGCGGGACAGGAGAAGCAATGTAGCATTTTATAGCCTGTAATTAATGAGTCACTCAGCTTGTAGACAAACATTTTGAATACTGATTGCAGCAGCCATCATTCCTCCCTCCATCATTTACACCAGCAACAGCATGACAGCAGCAAAAGCTCTGCAATCCCCCAAAGCCTGAACTCACAGCCTTGCTGAGTCAACTTACAGCTGCTGGAGAGAGAAAAAGAGTTAAAGGGCACGGCAGGAAGGGATATTGAGGGTCCACCTCAGGCATATTAATTGTTTAAATAGGACACCAAGATGATTCCAAATGATTAGAGTAACCCACATTAGAGCTGCTCATTGTCCTTTGTTGCCAGGACAGATCTGAGGGGCCTGATTCAACATGAAACAAATATTTTGGCTGCTGGCAAGCAGTGCTCAGATCCATACAGTCATTTTGGGCTTTATCTTTTTCCCTATAATCAATGCTACTTCTGTTCTTAATTTACACGCAGAACCTGACACAGGAAGGGAGTCTGATGTGGTTTAGAAGCAGCCTTGGTCTGAAGCAGGAGACAGGCACTTGTTTATAATGTTTTGATACCAAGGAGCTGTTTTCCTCCAGGGCAACATTTCACTGCTCACCCTCCTTCCTCACTGCCACCTTTCAGGAAATCTCTGCTGGTAGTAATGTGACAAACATTTGGCTGTCACCACAGGGGTGTGCTGCACTAATCACCTAATGACAAATTATGCCATTAATATGTAATAGTTAGCACTCCCATACAGAAGCTGCATCTTCTCCACAAAGCTCTCCAGAGCTGTTTCCCTGCAAGGTGAGAAATCTCATGTGCCTTACAGGAAGCTCAGCACAAATGTTCTTTAGCACCTGTTTGAAAGACAGCTTATTTTACTGATTTTCAAAAAAATACCAGATGTTGTGAGAAGACCATAGGCTTGTTTTACAGAGCACACATTTTCAAAGTCTCCTGTGATATCACAGCCCTCTGATGTACACGAGGTTGTAAACATTTCTCATGGCAATTAAAAATGATGTTTTACTTGCCTGGTTGACCACTTCCCTCTTACCTGAATTACCCACTTCATTAGGTGGAATTACTGCTGATCTGCTCAGGCGTGACACCCACCGAGGGCTCAGCATGAAACGCTGATGTCTGGGTGAAGTGTGACCTAAACCTATTACATCTTAAAGTGTAGCTGTCCTGTTGTTTTTCCACCTTTAATTAAAAATTGACTTTTCCAGCGATTTTACATCAGTAACAGATGAGGATGAAATCACTTCTTGTACCTAGAAGACCTAATGCTGCAGCAGTACAGAGAATGGGCTTGCATTAATCCTGTGCACGTGCCTGCTAACAGCCCTCCATAACAGGATAGTGAACAAGGTGACAGCATCAGCCACAGGGAGGCAAGAAGTGATGGTTAAATTAAGTGAACAAAAGCCCAAGCAGTTAGATTTCTAGACAGGAGCTGGTATATTTGAAACCCAAAGGAATGCACATGCAAAACTAACAATAGCATGTTACCCCACTTTTAATCACAAGTCTCATGATATTTCGTGTCTTTCTTTGAGGTCTATTATCAGCAAATCTCACTTTTCTTTCTTTTTTTTTTTTTTTTTAAATTAGGTTTTTAAGCATCCTTGTGGAGGAAAGGGTAAAATTCCAATTATCCACTTTTTGTGAGATATAACATTTTTAGGGGAAAAGGCAAAAAAGCCACAACATATGTATTGACTTTTAAGCCGCAATTTGGGAAAGCCTGAGGTTGGCAGTACCATACTGATATTGGGGCAAACCGTTTGATTTCCTTTATTACTCTTTTGGGAGAGGCAAGCAGACCAGAGTTTGATCTTGCATTGACCTATTGAATAGACATTCTCATACTTTGTGCCCAGAAGAAACATTCCCCTTGGACAGGAAGAATTTCTGGCGGCCCAAAATTCCTCCTAAATTGGAAAAAACTGTTCTAATTTACACAAGTGCTTCCCTCATCTGCCTTTAGTGGAACATAATGCAATTGCACAAATTTACTGCAGAAATATCACATTACACATGCACATTACCTACATTGCACAACCTGGCTATGAAAACCTTATGTCAACACAATATCTGCTCTTTCAAAGGATTATGCAGCAGAGGGAATAAATAAAGAAAGAGTTCAATACCCAAGCTTCCAAAGGATCAGCTGTCTCTACCCTACCAGAAATAGGCTAAATGCTGCAGATTAAAAAAAAAGAAAAATAGCAAACAGGCAGGTGAGACATCCTTGCTTCAAGTGGGCAGCTTGTTTGGATACGCTCTTCAAAACAATCCAGCAACAGTGAAAAAAGAACATACTAAAATAAATCTATCCATGGTGTTATAAGTGCCAAATAAGCGAAGAATCTGGTTCAAAAATCCATGAGATCAGTTTTAAATAATTGTGAGGAATTATGTTATCTCTGAGCTCCTACATTGCCCATATACATGTTTTACATTTTTGTCTGCATTGATAAGCACTAGAAAATTATCATTTTAAAAAAACGCCTAGAAGACTTTGCAGGACTTTTTTTTTTAATTATTACTTCAGTTTTAAGAAAGGATAGAGGCACAAACACTAAGACACATGGTATAACTACACTATGGACAACAGTGGTCAGCTTGGCTTTGCTACCTGTGCACGTGTCACTATCTCTCCAATTAAATAGATCAGAATTCCAAGAGGCCTGTGCTTCTGGAACCCAGCCATTGGCAGCACTGGCAAACACTGGGCACTGCTTTGCTCCAGCTGTGCCTGCTCACTGCTATTACCATTCACAGAGCCCCAGTGTCACGGCTCTGAAAGCCCTGCAGAGAGGTGGCAGTGTCACCTCAGGCAGCAGCACACAAATGTGAGCCCTTCTGGGAGCATTAATAATGCAAGGGAGGAAGAGCACAAGGCTTGGCACAGCCCCGTGTGTGCATCAGCTGAGGCACCCAGAATGAACAAGTTAAATATGACTGCAGGAGTCAGCAGCCTGTGTGGATCCCTGGTACCCTTTCCTGTCACATTCAAGGGCTTCATGAACAAAGATAAGCTCCACAAACACACTCCATCCGGTTTTTTTCCCCAACATCATTGTATATGCACTCTTAATAAACTTCCTTATCTCTTTTGGTAGCAGTGACCTGAAAGATTAAACAAACCGAAGCCTGAATAATTTAATCGTAGCCAAACAAATAGCTGAGAAAGATGATAAGGGAATGCTTAGCTGACAGTGGTGGATGAACTAAAACTTATCTTTAGCTGACAATGTGGTCAGTGTGTGATGTCAGCACCACTTAAATTGCATCAGGTAAACAACAAACAAGTTACCTTGACATTTCTCACTGTCATTTGGTGATTTCAAGTTGAATGTCTGCAACAATGAGAGACCAAAAAAAAAAAAAAAGAGGAAAACATTTAAGCTCGTTATGGTTTTGTACTAAAATCCTAAGCTTTTTCCATTGTGGTTTTGGGGCTTGTGAATAATTTCTATTTGACCCTCATGCTACAGCAAGATAACATCCCATAGTACTTCAGAAAAGAAAATTCAGAGATGCTTATGCTTTTCACCACCCTGAGGCATATCTCTTTGATAGTCTTATTTACTTAGCTGCTCAGATTTCACAAATCCTGCTAAAATTAATGCAGCCTAAAAGTGTTTGGTGTCACTGAGCACTAATCACTGAGCAGCTGAGGCTCGGTTCATAATGCAGAATTCTGCCTTTGTGCCAAAACCAAGTTGTCACCTTGGCTGGCATCGTTGTGCCAGCAAAGCCTTCTTATTGGGTAAAGCAGCTACATGAAGAAAAAGGAGATTCCACTTTGTTTGTTTGTTTGTTTAAAAATGCTGTACTCTTAACTCTACCATCTGACATGCCCCGGCTAAGGTTCAAGTTAAACTGGAGGCAGAGGTGCTTACAAAACCAATATGGTATGCACACTTTCATTGGCATGAAGAAATTCCAGTTAAAATCATGGAGAATCTGTCCGTAAAGAATTTTTGAGACTTGATTCTCCACTTGTTTAGCAACTTAGGATATCCTGATCTTTACTTGTTCTCTGAGCCACCTTTCATTAAAAACATCAATGACTTTGGCAGCTTTCGAAAAAATGTGTCCTAGAAAAGAAGAAAGGAATTACTAGAAAATAGATGAGGACTTCTAAAAAAGCAAGCAATAAATTCTCAACAGCAGCAGAGAATTCAAAGCAAGCAGAAGAGCAAAATAAACCCTCTAGGAAAAGAGATGTAGTTTATAAATTCTAGAAAGAACACTGGACCTTCCAGAAAGTACTGGGGAACTGCTGGAATGAAAAGAGAAAATTCCTTGAAAGCACAGCAAGGATTTCCCTGAAAGCAGAGAGGAATTCCCAGGTATGAGACTGAATTTATCTAAAAGAGGGGGCTTCCTAGAAGGCAAGTGGGAGTCATTAACAAAGCAAGTGACAGAAAGCAACCAAGGGGTTTCCTGCAGAGCTGTGGGGGGAATGTGGAAAAGCAAACAGGGAATTGCCAGAAAGAAAATCAAGATGTCCTCAAAAGGCACCATCCCTGGAAAAGCAAGGACAAACCACTAGAAAGTAAATAAGGCATTCCTACAAAGGAAATTAGGAACTCCTCCTAGAAAGCTCAGATGACTTCCTTATATGTATGCAGTCCTAGAAAGCAGTGAGGAATTGCTGGAAAGCAGAGCAGAAATTCGCAGACAGCAGGTTGGGAACATTCCTAGGAAACAGATAGGGAAAGGAGACTTGGGGGTTTCCCAGAGACCAGGGGGGAAGCATAATAAATCTGGAAAGTTCCTGGGGTGTGATGTCTTAGAGATTAAACTGGTGTAATCTTAGAAAATGTGGACAATTATTACAGATGCATCCCAGAAGTCCTAGACAACATTAAATATTCCTAGAAAGCATCAAGGAGCAATGCTAAAAAGCAAAAGAAGAGAATGTTTAGAAAACAAACAAATGGGTTCCTACAAATTGCAGAAAATTCCTAGAAATCAAAAATCAGGGGAAGAAGCCTAGAAAGCAAAATCAGAGTCCTAGAAAGCATCAAAGGGCGAGCCCTAAAAACCCCCATACAGTTCCTACAAAGCAATAGGGGAGGATTTGTAGAATGGAGAAGGTTGTGGTCCTAAAAAGATCAAAATAAAGGAAAGCTTCCTGTAATGCAACATGAAAGGAAACATGAAAAGAAAGAGTTATGAGGAAACCGTTCCTGATTCTGAAGGAGAAGCAACATTCCAGACATGGGACAGGACTTTTTCCACACCGTATGTGCCTCTCAGCTACAGGCATGCAACAGAGACACTTCTGAAGGAAAGCATTTCAAAAAACAATCAACAGAAAAACGTCTCCAGCTAAACCCCTAAATCTTTGAACTGTAAAAATCACTGAGCCTTGGAGAAGTCAAGAGTTGGACAGAGAGTTCAGAGCTTGAATCCAGCTCTAAAGATAAAAAGGAAGTAAAGCATAGCAGACTGTGAGCAGCTCACCACAGGACATTTTACCTGCACCAACAATTTCCTCTTGAACAATTGTGTGGGCTTATCTCCAGACAATGGCAGTGCATGTGTAAACTCAGGGGAAATTGAAAAAGAACAGATTTTTATAGGAAAGTCAGAATTTATACACAGAGGGTTACCATATTATCTTACAAGCCTTATCTGTGTGCCTGTGGGGGATTACTCAGCAGCCCTCTATGTTAACATGAGGGGTGATTTCTTCTTAGAGACCTATTCCTGTATTAATCTGTATATTTTATGTAAACTACTACTCCAAGCTGAAACAGAGAAAAGCAGCTACTGCCTTTTTTATCTTTAAATGGAAAACAGATAAGAGAAAAATATGTGATTCTTCACTGTCTGGGGGAAAGTTATTAATCAGGTTTTTGGTTCCCTGAGACACAAGCTAAACCTTTGATGGAAATACTTCAATATCTTTCATTGCCAAAGTATCACAAGGCTTTGGTGCTGGTCTAGTAGGCTGAGCCACCCCCCCATGGACAGCAGTTACAGATTTGCCACAAAACCTCCAGGAGAGCAGGATTAAGTGCCTATTTTCTGTTTCATTACCTGCCTTTGCTTCTATTTACATAGTGGCTGGCTTCTTTCCAAATAACCTCTTGTGAGCCAGGATTTGACTCTCCCCATCTTCCCCCTCCCTCACTTCTCTTTCATTTCAGGAATTACTGGATTGCTTTATATTCAAGGGAGACTCTATATAAATGCCATATGTTTATTCATGGCCATACCCTATCAATCTTTCAGACATGATGACAGACTGACAAGGCAAAACCACACATTTTTGAGCCCACCTGAATGCTCCTGCCTCAAGCGGCACATAGGGAATGGGTCACAGCCTTTGCTAGCAGGAGAACATCAGGAGTGGAAACCTTCAAAATTGCCTCATTTTCATTCCCATCTTAGGTCTGAAGCACTGGAAAATGAAATGGCTTGCAAACAAAGGTAGTTTCAGATGGGATTGAGCAAATACATGAGGTATCGCAGCACAGGATCTTTTTAACCACAGCAGCCTGGGAAAAGCAGGTAACATAACTTAAAGTGAGGTTGGTGCCAGTGAATGTGAAATAACTGAGGCTACCTCAGGCAGAGCAGGAATCCCAAACAAGCTGCATTCTGTACTGAGTGAAGAGAGGGAAGGCTGCTCCACAGAATTCGGATTAGCATTTTAAAAACAGCACTGGCTGCAAGCAGGCAACCGGGCAGTTGCATCCTCTACAGCACCAAACCTCTAAAATCCCAAACGGAAGTGAAAATGGAAAACCACGCTGTATCTCATGCTGAACATATAACATGAGGAGGCAAAAAGTGGATCAGTCTCCTTTGGCAACACTGACCATCAAGGTTTGTCTTGAAAATCTGCTCCCAGTCCTGCCATCTCTGGTTACAGCTCAGTAAGTGATGGCATCTCATCCGAATTCCCCCTTGCTCAGGCAAGCTGGCAGTGTGCAGAGAGCCCAACCCCTGCCAGAACCCCCCTGCCTGGGAGCTGTTTGTCCAGGAACATCCCTGTACCCCATCCCACGCAGTCCCTTTGATCCTTACTCTGGTGGAGGGGCTGTGTGGTAGGGATCTGAAACAAAGCTGCTGTTAAAATAATCCCACGGTACAGAGGGGAGGGGGTCCATGCTGGGGGACCATCCTATGATGACATTTCCAAGGAATGAGAATACAGCACCCACATAATCCCAATCCCATGTGAGACTGTCAGAATACACACAATCCCAAGGCACACAGGAACCAGCCCAACCCTAACTGAAAGGATGCACAGGAGCTCACATAAAGGACATGAGATACTGCCCTCAATCCCTACTTCAAACTCCAGAACTCCCTATTTCAAAGCTCCAGCTGGGCTCCTATTCCAACTCACATCCTCTGTTCCTGCTTCTGTCCCCTCTCTGTCTCTTGAAAATACATTTTAGAGGTTGAATTCACATTCATCCAAAAACAACTGTGCAGAAACAGAGAACCAAGCTCCACTTTCAGGCATTAAGACACTTACATGAACTAGTGGAAAACATACTTTTTTGACTCAAATAATATTTAATTAAAAAGACAGAACTGCAAGTTTAGTATTTTGGAAGGGTTTTTTATTGGGGTTTGGGGGGGGTGGTTTTGCTGCTGCTGCTTCTGGTCAATTCCCACTATTGCTGCCTTCCCCTGAGGCAACTCAAACGCCATAAACATAAAGGCTCCTAATTAAATACACAGCCAAACACTTAATTTAAGAAATTGGATTGACTTCTTTATTCGCCACCTGCACAGTCACAGAATCATAGAATGGTTTGGGTTGGGAGGGACCTTAAAGCTCATCTAGTTTGACCCCCCTGCCATGGGTGAACAATTCACTACACTTCCATATAAATGCCCAAACTGTGATGGTTCATCAGTTTGCTATAGGGGTACTTGGCAGGGATTTGGGTGAGGTGGTCAGGGCTGCATCTCACCAGGTCATTTACCAGACCAGGAACTACAGTTCCTGCCTTGTAAAACACTGTCATGGCCAGGAGTGTCAAATCCCACGACCACCCACGGATCTCTACCGCAGCACGTACTTGGGAAGGGACCTGTTGTCAGCACTAATGAGGCAGAGAAGAAAAGAGTCACCATTTAATTAAATTTGTACACACTAAGAAAAAAAGTCAAATCACTCACCTTGAAGGGAAGAAACTCACTTACCTGCTCTCCTTATGAGTCCAGCTTGATTAATCACTTAAGGGACTGCCTTACACCTCCACTACCTTTCCCCATTTTTCAGCATTCATGCCTCTCCCAGAAGCAGTAAATGTGCCCTATTGGGACCAACCCATGCTTGGGGGATCAGCACCTTCTGGGGAGTTGCCCAAGACCTGCTGCAAGCGCTGCAGGAGGTGGGATGATGTTTAGCACAGCTGCCCCATCCATATCCGTTCCATACCATGCTCATGCTTCTTCAGGCTCAGCAGGACAAACTTGTTCAAGGCACAAAACAGCCCCAAACTCTGCTATTTAGTCCTACTTGGTGTGGGTCACACAGAGATCAACTAAATGTCCATTTTTACTTAATCCCTGAAATATAATATTTTTTGCACATTTATTTTACATAGCCATTGTAAATAGTATCAGAGAAAAATATCAGTAATTTCCAACAAATATTTGACTCATTTTAGCTAATGGCAGTTCCATGGGCATGGTGGGACTAGATGATCTTCCAAGTCTCCTTCCAACCCAAACCATTCTGTGTTTCAATGAATAATGAAGCCATTCCATGAAACAGAAAACCAATCTGTTTTTAAAAAAATTAGAAAGGAAAATGACTAGCAGATTTTATTCTTTAGTGTCTTGAAGACTTCTATGGATTATCCCAAAAGCCTCCCAGAGATTGAGCAGAAAATCTCTTTGGTCAGCATTTGTCTTTATGACAAATTCATCCCAAAGGTTTACTGTGAAAAAGGCAGGGTATAGAAACTTTTCCATGCAAACAACAGTTATAAGGAGTCAGAGGGGGGGAAAGTGTTCAGCAAAGTACAATGCTGAGGAAATGATTCTGTCTGCTTTTCTAGCATCACAGGTTCTTTGACAACATCAGATATATGCAATGTGCGGGTCTGAAAGAGAGAAACAGTAGTTTGAGAGCCAAGAAATTGCTCCCAAACTGATGGCCTAATAAGATAAAATAATTGCTCAAACAGCATAAAACAAGTAAGTGGAATACTGATGACTGCCTCATAGCTACAGGCTTCTAGGTGAGCCTATAAGTGGTTTATTCTGGTTTTTTTGCTTATACGACAAAAAAACACAAATCTTTTAACATGCAAGTAGACAAAGAAAAGCAGAATTTTGTAACCTTCTTTCACCTACTCTTTTTCAGTAATGCATGACAAATTAAGCTGTTGAGCATACAAATCCCCTGTTTTCAGGAAGAAATCTCTGTCTCTGTCAAACAAGCAGCTTTTTCCAACAGAAGAGCATCCTCCGTGCATGTAGAGACACAGCAAGGAGATGACATTTCTGGTTTTGCCCTGCTCAGGCAGGATGGAACCCTAAATCTGCTAAAAGAAAATAATTAAATGCATGCTCCACTAATAAGCCAATTGCACTGTCAGGCAGCAGCTGGGGGAGTTAACCTCAATCTGAAATCACCTTTAGCTCTGTATCAGTTTGGCACAGCCTGGGTTTGGGTAGCAGGGGGGCCGCAAAGGTGGCTCCTGTGAGGAAGCTGCTGGAAGCTTCCCACCGTGTCCAGCAGAGCCAGTGGCTGATGGCTCTGAAGATGGACATG
>VZRV01004450.1:491564-505705 GCA_013398115.1 Falcunculus frontatus | reverse complement strand
GGATGCCTGGAGGAGGCTGTGATCCTGTGGGAGACCCGGTAGAGAGAGAGGGCCCTTGCTTCCAGGCTGGAGCAGCCTGTCCTTGGAGGACTCACCGACGTGGAAAGAGACCCACGTCACAGCAGTTTTGGGAGGACTTTCTGCCCATGGGACGGACTCACCTTGCAGCAGGTGTAGTAGGACTGCTGCTTGTGAGAGTGGATCCACATCGGAGAGGTTCGTGGAGAACTGTCTCCCGTGGGAGGGACACCACAGTCTCACAGGGGAAGGACTTGTCCTCTGGAGCAGTGGAAGGAAATCTTGGTGATGAACTGACCAAACCCCCTGTGCCCTGTCTCCCTGTGTTGTTGGTGGGAAGGAGGGAGGGCCTGGGGAGGGGGGAGAAGGTGTTTTAAGGGCGTATTTTACTTCTCATTACCATCCTCTGATTCTGTAATAAATTTCACTTAGTAATCAAGGTTGAGCCTGTTTTGCTGTGGAAATATTTCTCCTGCTCTCCTTATCTCACCCATGAAGCCTCTGTTAACCCTTTTTCCTCTTTTCCCTCCTTTTGCCCAGCTGTGGCAGGGGAGGGTGAGTGAGCAGCTCTTGTGGGTGGCTGGCGTTGGGCCAGTGTCAAACCACGACAAGCTCTTTGATGGAGAGGTGGCACAGGCAGGAAGGTCAGCACAAGCTTTGGGCCTGCAGGAGTGTTAGATATGAAGGGACAGCATTTTGGAGTTGCAAAGGTTTGCAGTAAGCCCAACTGCAAATGCATAGTGCCCCATGGTGTCACTTAAAATTCCTTCCCCCACAGATATCCCAGGCTCCATTGTATTCTATCAGCAGCTCTTTTCTCCTGCAGTCCTTTGCCAGCACAGATGAAGGTCAGAGGAGAGCAATTCAGCACAAGTTGGCCAGAAGTTCAGAGCTCACCTCACTACGCAGGTGTAATCAAGGCATCAAACCTCAAGGACAGCATCCACTTTCCCCTCACAATATGTGCCAGACCCCAAAAATCAAACCAGACAGTGAGCTACTACTTCCCTAACACATCTTATTCGTCATGAAGTCTATTTCAAGCAACACTGTGTGTCACCTGTCAGGGTAAATGCAGATGAGTCTTCCCAGATTTCAAATTCAAATAGATGCATATTTCCCAAGCAGGGAGATATAAATGTAGGTTTGTGTTTGGGGCATTTCCCAGACAAAATCCCATGAGTTTGATGTGATGCACAATCCCATCAGGGGACCAAAGGTACCCAGGCTGTCAGGCAGTTTCCGAGGTGGAGGTGTCCATATAAATCTGTGCATATGCCATCTAAACTTCACACAGCAGCAGCCTACCAAGGATGACAGGCAAGTTCATCTCCCTGTCCCTCACCTCTTCTTCCCTGTTCCTAGCAGCTCTTTGGTCTGCCCTTGCCTATAAAACATTTCCACTCCTTATAACTGCTCTGTGAGAGGGAGACTCAGATCTCTGGGCTCTCGGAAGGGAAAAGAGACACAAGAAGCAGCTGGTTTGGGGGGCAGAGGCCCCCCAGCATGGGAGCTCACAGCAGCAGGCACAGATGTGGCTCATCAGGTCCCTGCCACGGTTTGCCCTCACTCAGCACCTCAACATGAGGCTTCCCACTGAGCTCAGCAAGCCTGTGCTTCCCATCTCCCAGCCCAGAAGTCTTCTCCATAAAAAAACAGGTCAAGGGAGTGATAAAAATCAGGAAAAAAAAAAAAACCCAAACAAACAAAAAAAACCCCACCACACATCACTTTTCAAGACTGACCTAAATGAGATGAAGCATTAGGCCAGATCACAGATTTTAAGGATGTTTTTTGCCACCACAGAAGGTCTAATATCTTAGCAAATTATCAGTGAAAGGAGACACAGCACCAGCAGGCCTTTGTTTTTCTTTCCCTGGGAGGGTTTTTTTTATTTACAGATTGCAGCTAAGGTTCCCAGATGACAGAAACCTCCATCTCCCCATGCTGTGCAATGCCCTGAAGGTCTCACACCTTACTTTGAATGAGCAATGAGCATCTTGCAGCCAGGGCCTCTTACCTGCTGCAGAGGTCTTCAGGGCAGGCATCAAACTCAAGCAGATTCTGTGTTTAGAAGCAACATCCCTGGCAGCTTGTATTGTGAATATTACTTAGAAATTCACACCATTTATCTACTTGTTCCTCTGTGACAGGCAGACCTAAAAGCAACTCAAATATTGATCCACCTGGGACAGAGATGTGTCATCTTATTTAACACCTTCGCAATCCTCTGGTCGAGGGGCTGGAGTTTAAAAACATTTTGCAGACTTGGACAATCTGATTTTGAAAATTACTTGAATTATGCTTTAATTATTCTGCATTTAATGACATTAAAATATTGAAATGGCTTTATTTCTGAGCACATTTCTCCCACTAGTTTCCTCAAATAAATTAGTTTTGAAAATCTGATTCACAACAGTTTCACTTGACTTTCAGGAGGGGCAGTAAAGCAAAGGATGAGATATACCAAGGGCAATATGCATAAATCCTTAAAATAAACACCTTCTGTGCTAAAGAAACATTTAATCTATTCTTCTCTATACAAAGAAATTGATTTATTACTTGAATGCTTTCAAGAAGCAAAGATAATCAACAGTATTATACAAATGACAAGCTGAGTTACTAACCAGAGCTGGTGTAAGAACAGATAAAACTGCAGTTAGAAGCCCAAGTTAAGGTCAAAGAAAACTTAAATAAATTATAAATTTCACTCATGAAACCATTTAGTGCCATTTGGGGTTTGATAGTTTCTGCTTTAAATGTAAACAAACTATACTAAATTAATATAATTAAAACACAGAGCTGTCAATGTCTATGCTATTAAGAAGAATAGATTTATAAATTAAGTCTGAGGCAGAACAAGACTGAAATCCAGGACATTTCCATCTCCCTATTTGTTTCTACCTAATCTGATTTACGAGATGCTGTGAGGCCTGATACTCAATATGAGATGAAACAATAAAATTAAGTAGCATGAAAAACAGGCTTTAATGTCCCCCATAATAGATCTCATTAAAGAATTAAATATTCACAGATGTTGCCATTAAGTTATTAAAAAAAGATGCAAAAAGAATCAAGTTCTCTTTTTTAAAAAGTACCAATTAAAAACAATTTCCTGGCACTGAGATTTAGAGACACTAGAACAGGAAAACCACACTCAATACAAAGCTTGGGGAAAATCACAAAAGCACCATCTTTGCGCCTTCTCATCCATGGAGAACAATTCCTGAGTGGGAGCATGCTCAGCTAAGGATGACATGGCCCAAGGGGCCCTGGGGAGCACTACAGGGCTGGGACAGTGACAGTACCCAAAAGAACAGTGCACCCCCTTCCCTGAGCCCTCTTCTTGCCCAACACATTGAATTCCTCCACTCAGGGGAGAAAGGGGGGAAGCTTGGCTTAGCCAAGCACAGGGGTACAGCCATTTCAGCCTGGGGAATAGAAGGGAGCTAATTTGCTCTGCTAATAAACCAGGCTTATCAAGCTGGTGTTAAAACCCTAGGTAACAGCCTCCCCTTGCCTGGAAATCCCTCCAGCAGCACCCATGCACCTGGGAAATAGTTACCCATTGCTTTCACCCCTCTGTACCCACCCAGAGAGATCTTTGATGGCCCCATTAACATTTTTCAAAAGTGTAGGGAAAGTGGCGGTTCTGCAGTTTAAAAAAAATTGCTGTGAGAGACTGAAGGGTTTGAGGGGAGCTTTAGTGGGTGTTTTCAGGGAAAGCTTAACTCACAGGAGCTGAAGGGCACCCCTGGGTGTAGGCTGGATTAACTTGAAATACAAAAGAGGAAAGATTTTATTAAAGAAAAAAATGATGGTAAGTAGCAGGTTGATCCTGGTATCTGAGTGTATATCCAATAAAGAGGGTCCTTCAGCCTGGTGTTTTTGCTGTAAAGACCCTGGATCAAATGGCTAATGCTGGTATCTCCAGCAGTATTATTTGGGCCACAGAGTTAAAATAAATAGGGCCTTTCAGCCTGCCTGAAGTACTAGACACAGGACAGTGCCTTGTTTCCCCTTTATTTCCCCATCTGGAGTACTGGTTTTATAAAATGCCACCCAGCTCCAGAGGC
Organism: Falcunculus frontatus; assembly: GCA_013398115.1. Classification (NCBI taxonomy): domain Eukaryota; kingdom Metazoa; phylum Chordata; class Aves; order Passeriformes; genus Falcunculus; species Falcunculus frontatus. Next base: position 501,611 of record VZRV01004450.1, on the reverse strand, counting down.
ACAGGGTAAACATCCAGACAGTCACACTACAGGCAGACCATAGGGACAAGTAATGTGATGCTTTAAAGCAAGAACTCAAGGAGCTGTTTGAAAGAAGCTGTTCCAGCATCCCAGTCTGCCTCAGAGCTGGTGCAGGGAGCTGGAGCAATGTCAATACCATGGAATTACATCTCTGGCTCCTGCCCCACAGCCCATGGCTGGAGCAGCACTGGCTCCCCATTCACTGCGTGCTCTCCCCCTCATTATCCACAGTGAGGCCTTGGATGTATCCCCCAGCCTCACAGCTCGGTGCAGCAAGTGCCTCATGGCTCCAGCACGTGCCATGGAGTGTCATCCCCACTGCTGAGGCTCAGGAGGCTAAGGAACTATTTTAGTGGCTGTTTAGTGCATTACTTGACAGGTAAGTCAAGGTAAGGAACAGTTCTGTTTTCTCATGAGCCAAAGAGTTGTCAGGGTGAGATGTGTCCCGCTGTTTAGCTGACACTGGCTTAAATTTGGCTCTTCTCCTGTGTTGGGTGTCTCTTACTCGTGCTGAAAACACCACACAGAGATTCTCAGCAGTGAGCACAAAGTCAGGCTGATCATCCAAAAGGTGTTCAAAACACTCAGCGAGGTGAGGGGCAGCTCAGGGTTCCTCTGCTGGTGAGAGCTGCCATCACCTCAAGCACAAGAACATCCCCTCACAGTGCTGTGCTCTGAGAGTGCTCGGCACGGTGCTGACAACAAGAAGGCTCATTAAGAGGCAGCTCTGACAGTTGTTTTTAAGATAATTACATCCTGAAAGAGAGCACACCTTTGTAGTCTCATGGCTGGATATTGACACAGCCCTAAGCAGGAACAGCAAGGTCTACTGTGATTTGTCTGATCATGGCATTGGAGGGAACAAACAAAGATATAACTGCTTAATATGGTAGAAATTAGCACCTACTAATTATGGTAGATAAACACTTGGTGATTCCCTACCTGCTAATGCTGGATGCTTTAGCTGTAGGCTGACTGTACCTTTTCCTTTTGAAATTAATTCTCCTCTTTGCAAGCGGAGCAGTGGAACAGCCCACAGAGCATTTCCTTTCCATCCCTCACATGAACACAACACTTGAAAAGCAATTAATCATAACAAAGCAGAGTCATTCAAATGAAGACTTCTACGGCACTGCCTACCAGCCCTCATTCTAATCCCATCACAAGCACTCCAAAAACCAACAAAGAGAGGAATAGATGGAGAAAAAAACAAACGGGACTGTCTGAGAGGGACAAGGGACAAGCAAGCCCTGAAATTAGCAGCTGGGTGAAGAAGGAACCTCGAGGAACTTGGACTAAATGCAAACAATTCAGTTCAAACACAAATTGCTAAGCCCTTCCCAGACAACTTCTCACAAAACCAGGACAAAACTGAAACTTTACAAACTTCTTTGGAAGAATAGATAATGCCCTTTTGGATAGACAAGAGGATTGAATAGCCAGGGATGAGACAAGCTGAAGGACACCACAGACCAGGACTATTGTGGAGTCCCTTATTCTCCCGTTCCCTGGCATAAACACACCAAAAAACCCAAAACCAAACAGAAAGTGTGAATTTCTCCATTATTCCCCACCTCTTCCTGACCTATAATTAATAATTACTAAGCTATATTCATGGATGGCTTGTCAAGATTGTCTTGCAAGACAAATGGCTCCAGTAAGTTTTATACTGCCAAGAATGTTTACTGGCTATGAAAACAGACTACTCCTGATTCCCAGGAGGATCCAAGGGCCATCACTAGGAAATGTACTTCCAGGAAAAATAAAGCAAAAGAGCCACACCCCTCAGAAATATTAGCACAGGCTTTTTAACAAGCACCCAGCAAATAACATATTTTTAAAAAAGGAAAACCATTACCCTTAGGTATATTTACTTCTCTATCAGCAGACAGGCCCTGACCCAATGGATTAAACATCTAAGGAGCCTCTCCTGACTCTAGGGAGAAATGGGTCAGGCAATCTGTCACTCAAAATTACTCATGTTAGATGATTTCAATCCATTAGCACTGTCTTAAATCTGAGTTAAACTGAAAATATGCTACATCCAGCGGTCTGGATATCTTGAAACCATCAGAGGTAGAGTCTAAGTAAACAACGTGAAGACTGATCAAACACATATGGAGCACGCAGCAAAATAAAGCACATATTAACCTGGGTGAACAGTACTTTTGTCAAAATACCTTCTACAAATTTACACAAGTCTAAATGGTGTTTACCCGAGAGTCCAAAATAGCTCCCAAGCTACCAGAGTATTCTTCCCTTTCCCAGGTTAATTTAAGTTAAAGTGTTCATAACCGTTGATCCATGTTGGTGGTGCACAACCATTTCCAAACAAAGCCCTCCATGGCTACAGAGGTAGTGCTGAATTCTTGGGGAATATTTACCCTACCTGTCACACATGGATGTGACACTGAAATGGAGCACCTCATGTGCATCCTGTTATTCCCTGCATCCTGAAACTCTCAACATAACCCTGCTGCCGAGAGTTCCATGACAGGATCAACTAAAAGTTTATTTTATCCTAAATCCTCATCTTTGGATCTTTGCTGTTTCTGCTGCACCTTTTCTCTGCTCCCTGCTTTTGCAGCAAACACTATCCCTTCAGCAGCAAAGCTTGGGGCTTATTTCCTTCCTCACATATTGCCAGCACCCCTGTAAAATTTTAGAGTGTCACCAAGGTTCAGCAGATATTTATTGGGGAGCTGAAAACAAGCAGTAACCTGTGTGGCAGTGACTGTGCAAAAGGACTGCAAGAAACGACTGTTTGATGATTACCTGTTGATGAAAACGGCTGACAAAGTGAAAAAAAAGGAAGCTGGCAATAATCTGCAAGAGCCATTCCTTTGGGAATCAAGCAAAACTGCTCACGTCAAGTGTTTGTGGCAACATAATCCCAAAATTCCTTCCTTTTCACTGCTTTTGAGTTTTGTTGTTTGTCCTTCCCTCCAGAACCAGCTGCATAAGCACTATTCTTCTGAACTCTGCCTGCAGTTTGTTCACACAGCATTTAGTTGGAGCCGTAAGAGAAGTAGGTGGAAACCAGTAATTATTTGCAGAAGGGATTACATTGTACCACTGATAACCAAAATGGCTTTGTTCCTTCTTTGCCTGTACTTATTTCTTTGAAATACCTTTGGATGACACAAGTAATTACTTATTCCATCAGACTCCACACAAAGGCCAACAGAGAGCCCATTGCTACCGTTCAAATTGTGCAAAATAACCCAGAATTGTTAACCAGAGCTTGTAATTGCAAACAAATCAAAGAACCAGTGCAAAATACACCCACTGTCATTACTGGCCAAATTAACACTTCTGCACTTAATACACCCTCCTTTTTCCACCTGACTTCAAACACTGTTCTTTCACTTTGCTCAAGTGCTGTTTCTTTCACAAAGCTTCACGCTGAATCTCTTTTTCTGCCTGGTCCCAGCATTTACCTTGCTGATACTCCTGGTGCCAGCCAGGGTTTGGTGGCTGCAGCCAGAGGCTGACCCACAGGAGATGGGCAAGGTGGTACCTGGGAGTTGGGCAGTATGAGATCCATGTTCCCCATGTACCACGCAGGAAGAAAGAGCCTGTGCCTCTTTAGGTCTCTTAAAATTAATCGTCTTTCCCTAAAAGCAATCAGAAAATCAATCACAATTAGTTGACCTAATGAAAACATTTCCCTACACACATGCACAGACACACAGAGCATAATTAAACAGTGTCAGAGCCCTGAGTGCACTCAAAGGCTCCAAACCACCCTGACCATCCTCACCTGGGACCCCCAACCAAACTCTTGGCCACTGTGCAGAACCTCTGGATAAGCTCGGGCTGCACTCCCACTCCTCACCTGAGCTGTGTAGTTGTCTGATTTCAACCCTGTCTCCTAGCACAGACTCTGAACCTACTTTGTAGTCATCCATCTCCCCATCCCCACCCTGCTGCTCCCCTCCTCTCTCCCGCTGCTGGTTCCCTGCATGGCCCCCAGCATGGTTCCTCTTTGTCTACGAGCTGCTGGACCCTGTTCCCAGCTGCCTGCTCTGCCCAAACCCCGTGGGGCTGCTCTCTGGCCTGTGAAGGTTCTGAGGTCTCCCCTGGCTCCCAGTTCACTCCACACCTTCCGAAAGATCTCCCTCCCAGGCAAGGCCAAAGGAGTGCCTCAAAAGCAGCAATGAACTTTCCAGAAAATTGTATTCCCTCTGCAGAAGAAAACATCCCCAGATTTTACAGGTCCTACAGAGATTATAACCCCCTCCTCGTAGTTCAACCCTTTTAGATATTCAGATATTTAGATATATTGCTGCACTTAAACCTAAGCCTAATTTCAGGAAGTAAATTCATTTGACCCTAGAAAGAGATGGAAAACTCCTTTTGTTCCCAACAGGATGCGACTAGATGTTTAAACAGCACAAGCATGACACATAATCTGCATTTCACAGCAGAGAAGCAGTATGTATATAGTCTAGCAAGCAGCACTACCAGGAGTGTGATAAAAATTATCCTTCCCCAAGTTTAAATAAAAGAAATCAGTTCAGTTAACCAATCATCTGCACTTAGCCATGATTTTTTTGCATATATCATTAGGAAAAGTGAGAGGGAGGGTAATTATCCACTGGAAAAACCTTGGCCCAAAGAAGGGTCCAAATTAGGACCAACACCAGAGCGTTATAGCTTTTTGAAAGGCAAATTCAGTTAAATGAAGTTACGGTGCCTCAGATGCAACAGGAGGAAATTGATGGAAGTGAGGAGTAAATGAAGTGAATCAGGAGTTCTGTTTAAACAAAACCTGTTCCACCATTGCAAAAATAAAATGTAGCAGCTGTAGCATTCAAAACCAAAGCTATTTCTTAGAGCATTCAAGTGATAATTGTAACAAGTGAGCTCTGCAGAACTTCTGTAAAGAAAACTAGATGATCAAATTAGTGTAGACAAAAGGATTACTGCCACATTACATTAATATAGCCCCTGGAAACACAAAATAAAAGAGGATAAAAATTCAGAGACTACAATTTGGGAATCAGATCTCATTGCTAACTAAAAGCAACTTCTGAGCCCGTCCCACTTTTGAGGGGGCTTTTGGGAAACATAAAGCAATGCTTGAGGGAAAGAAGGGCTGCGGCAAATCATTCAGGAGATCAGACGGATTTAGAGGAGTAGTTTTTAATCGCTGTTTGCCACTCTGTTACCCACACAAATCAAAGATCTACTACAGCATCCTCTCATCCCAGTCATTTGTCCCAGCATAGTCAGGCCACAGACTGACCCTGAACCATTCCCACCTCCACTGGCTGCCACCAGACTCCAACACAACTTCCCACAGGAGATACGTACTCGTGCAGACACTGCAGCTCTCCAGCTGTTCCTCCTTGCTTCTTCCCCTGTTTCCCTCTTTTAAACATCAAAGGCTAGCTGGGCTGGCCAACACTGGATTTCCTGCCCTGGCAGGGAAAGCTTGGGATGATCTCAGGGACAGGCTGGAGCTGTGCCTCTGGCACATCAGCACTGCTGCCATGCCTTGGAGAGGATGCCAAGAGCCCTGGACAGAAGCTCCTTTCTCTCCCTCTTCTTCCACTGGTTTCTCCTGAGATTTTAGCTACTGGTTCACTTTCTTCTCAGCGCTTCTGCAGACAAAGGTCAGACATAACCATCTATCAAACCAGGACTTCAAAAGCCATCAAACACATTTCCCCTCTTTGGCCCACGTAAAAATTCTCTTCTGCTCTCAAGCAATTCAATTTTTTTTTCCTCTTCTGTAGCTAATAAAAGTGATTTTCCTGCAAGCAGAAGCCATGGGGCCAGGCAAGCAAACACATCCTCTCTTTAAATCCCAGGCTGTGCTTTGCTGTTAGCACCACATAGTGACCTATCTGCACCTGGCCAGAGAAAAATCAGACTTCAAACTCTTCGTGAACACCTCAAGTTACACCCACCCAGTTCTTGAAACTGGTCATATATGTAATTGCTCTCTACCTGGACACTCATTTCCTAGTGGCACTCACTCCCTATTTTAGTCTTCAGTTAAAAACAAAATGGCTTAAAGACACGGAAAGATTTTCGAAGGTATTTGATAGAGTTAAAGAAAGTGACAGAAACACTCATCCTGCCCATGGCAAACGGGTTGGACCTAGACGATCTTTGAGGTCTCTTCCAGCCCTGACCATTCTATGAAACCTTGTTAGGATTACACCAATTATATGTTTATCGGCCCATTCAGGTTAGGGGGGCGTCTATCCTACTCAAAAAGCAGAAGTAGACATTTACAGTAATAGCTTTCAGTTATTTACTGATTTACTGACAACAGTTAATATTCGTGACATGAATTATCCTTCAATCTGAATGTGGAATTTAAAAAAACCTTGAAATGGGTGAGACGGTACATCACCATCTGGCTCACCCATTTCCTCTTTGTGGTGCTGTGAAATTTATACCCTTGTCTCAGCTGGTATCTGATGTCATTTAGGTTTTGAAAAACATTGCACTGTACTAGAACACTGCTTCTTTAAAACCTGTGGGTTTTTCTTGACCTGTCATTGTTTTCCTGCAAAGTAATGTCCAAATGGCATCTCTGACATTTCAAAGTGACAGCAAACAGGCTGAGTAAGTGCACTCTCTGGAGGGGAAAAAGAAAAGAAATCAGCAACAGAAAAAGAAGGCATTTGTTTACCATAGGGTAATGAATTCTCAGGGCTGGGCTAAGCAAACGAACTGTTACAATGAGAATTTGAGAGTTCTCACTTTAAAGCTTGGCTGCTGAACAGTAAATAGAGGGGGTCCCATTGAGCCATTTTGTGTAAGGAAAGAAAAGGTGAAAAGAGAACTACAAAAATCCATCTGGGAAGCATATCTCCCCCTTATTATGAATTCTACTATCAAGTTTTTCAGTTAAACCTGGAATGCATCTGCCATAAAAACCAGCTCTCTGTTTACAAATGAAAGTAAGCCCACAAAGTAAAGCAGTGCCTATACCAAGAAACCTCCCAGATGCTGGAAACCTGCAGGAGCTATCAGGCCAGACGCATAATAACTTCCAGCATTCTGATATCTCATTTCAATAGGACATAAACTAATGACAGTGGGAAAATATGCTAAGTGCAAGAATGATACTTTGCTGCTCAGCAAGAATTTCTGAAGATCTGAAGCACAGCAGGCTCTGGGCTATTATTCAGGTACAGTGGATAAGGCTGTGCAAGGCAGCTTTGCACTCGGTGATAGAAGTGATTTCTGAACTAAAAAGGAGCTAATTCTGTGGAAGGTTGAGCGCCACAGCAATCCCTGCACATTAAAATGAAATGGATATAATGGATTTCATAGCAGGAACAGAGTACAGCACCACAGAATCACAGGTAACTCCACATCAGGCTGCTGTGTAAAGTCACTGGTAAATAGAGCACTTCAGCCTTTATTGCAAAGGGAATGGATGCACGCAATTAAATGTCATTTTAGGAAAAGCACCCTCCTCCTCCCTGCCAATATGGGGCTGGCATTTGACTTGACATGAAAACAAGGAGTGTAGGCACTGGCAACCAGCATTCACCTCGCACATTCAGGCCAGGACCGGGTCTGCTCCTGCCCTAACATAAATGGGGAGCACATCCACAGAAAACAGCCAGAATTGGGAAAACTGGAGGGAAGGCAGTTCTGTCTCCTGTACATTTCAAGAGAACAGAGTGCCAAACCACCTGATAATAAATTACCCCACTCCAGCTTCAGGGGGCAAGCTGACAAATTGCATTTCTTCTGATTTACTCTTTCCTAAGAAATCATCATGCCTCCTGGAGATGCAGATATTGCTGTTATCAGCCTGCTCTTTGCAAGATTACAAAGGGAGCACTGAAAAGCATTTTTAGCAATGGCTATTCACAGGTGAAGAGATTTGCAGAAATGCTGACTACTCACTCAATTTTATCCTTTCCTCCCCACTACACATAGCAGACACACATCAAAACATCCCTTGAACTAAAACATCGTGGAGTAAACTTGCAATAAACTGAAATAAATAAAAATTAATTCATTTGATTTAAAAATGAAACATTATTCCAACTGAAGAGTTTAATTTCAATTCCCACTCCAAGACAGTCCCCACAGCCTCTCACCTGATGTGCCCATCAGTAGCCTCACAGAGGGGATTTTCCCTCAAATTATTGATGGCTGATGGAAAAACTGCTCTGAGAGTCAAGCCTGGGGTTTGCTGCTAATTCTCATCTGAAATAGTGTCCGTTTCAGAGGATCACCCTTCACAAAGATACACTCTAATGAGAAAGCATCCAGAGACTCCAGCTAAGAGAGATCAAGATTTTAGGAAACATAGTCTTGTTGGGGAGGATGAAACAGGAAAGCCTTGTGAATATGATTGTCTGAGTTTGGAGAATATGAAACCTATAAGTGAAATAGAATTAAGGGCAGAGTTCGATATCTGAAATGCCAAACCCCAGTTACTGAACCACTGGAAAACAGTGGTATGGCTGCTGAAGGTAGCCCCCTTCTTGATTGAACAATACCCTCTGCTTGCAGACAGGTCCAAGGGTCAGAGCAGACCCTGCCAACCTGGCAGGGATCCAGAAAGCAGTTTTTAGAGTTTGAAATACAAGACAGTATGGTAATGTAAGGATTCTCATAGGCTGTATGTAAATGCTATAGGACTCTGTATCTTGTACTAGATTGGTCAAGTAGACTAAAACATTCAGTAGAAAGAGATAAAAGGATCAGGAGTTTCTGGTCCGGTCTCTCTCTCTCTCTCTTTTTGTCTTCTCTACCGGCGCCTCTTCGCCTGCTCCTCTTCGCCACCTCTTCTTCTTATCAGCTCTCTACCTCGGCCCTGCCCAGAGCTGCGGCTGGCAGCTCTCTGCAGGGCCTCTTCACCCACGCCCTAGCAATAAATCGCTTGCTTCAAGACAACTTTTGACTCCAGAGATCTCTCATCGTTTGTCCCGACCGTCCGAACCACGTGTTCTACATAGTCTTATAGGATTAATCAGAGGATTGATGGACTTGGGTTTTAATGTCAGGAAGACAGAAGAGAGCTGTGAAAGAGTCTTCCAGTATGCAAAAGGATACTGCAAAGAAAAATGGGATAAATTACGCCCTGTGTTCCATGATGAGGGCAGGGTGTGGACAGGGATGATAGGAGCAAGCTTTTCACCCAGGAGGAGAAGACAGAGCTGCATAGCCAGAGGTTGGTAAGGCCAACACAACCACAGTAATCACAGACCAACTGGATGTCAAGAATTGATAAAAAGAAACATGCTATCAAAAGAGCCCATCAGACTTCCTCTTGTTCTTCTTTATTTCCTTAGCCTGCATGAAGCCTTCTGAACTGGCCATTTATGCACACTCCAATCTCTTGGGAATTAAGGGAATTTTAATTCCGTAACTCGACAGCAATTCTTTCTATCAACTAAGCCTCCCTACAACCCTCCTGATCATTGTTACAAGCTCAGAGTCACAAGGAGTTAATCCCAGCACTGGCAGTACTGAAGGTAAGAGAGGTGGGAGAGAAGTAATTCAAAAGACTGAAATACTGGCGTGGTTTTTAAAGACCACTTTCTGCTAACTGTATCTGAATTTTACACAGTGCATACATAGGCATTGTAAAAATCACTTTCCCCTTGGAAAGGACTGCAACTTGCTTTAACATTATGGCATAGTGGTGTTGTGGTTTGACACTGGCCCAACACCAGGCACCCACGAGAGTCACTTGCTCACCCTCCCCTACCACAGGTGGGCAAAAGGAGGGAAAAAGGAAAAAGGGTCAACAGAGGCTTCATGGGTGAGATAAGGAGAGCAGGAGAAATATTTCAAGGGCAAAACAGGCTCAACCTTGATTACTAAGTGAAATTTATTACTAACAGAATCAAAGGAGAGTAATGAGAAATAAAATAAGCCCTTAAAACATCTTCCCCCCTCCCCAGGCCCTCCCTCCTTCCCACCGACAGCACAGGGAGGCAGGGCACGGGGGGTTTGGTCAGTCCATCACTGAGATTCTCTTCTGCTGCTCCAGGAGAGGAGTCCTTCCCTGTGAGGCCGTGGGGTCCCTCCCAC
>VZRV01004450.1:431760-491483 GCA_013398115.1 Falcunculus frontatus | reverse complement strand
CCCCGTGGATCCCCACGGGCTGCAGGGGCACAGCTGCTTCACCATGGTCTGCACCACGGCCTGCAGAGGAACCTCGGCTCTGGGGCCTGGAGCACCTCCTGCCCCTCCTTCTCCACTGACCTTGGTGTCTCCATGTTGTTTTCCCTCACATGTTCTCACCTCCTCTTCTCTGACTAGAAGGCAAACCCTGGTGACTTTGTTTTGATTTTCTTCTTAAATATGTCATCACATTACCAACCTCTCTCATTGGCCCAGTTCTGGCCAGCAGCATGTCCATCTTCAGAGCCATCAGCCACTGGCTCTGCTGGACATGGTGGGAAGCTTCCAGCAGCTTCCTCACAGGAGCCACCTTTGTGGCCCCCCTGCTACCCAAACCCAGGCTGTGCCAAACCAATACAAGTGGATTCTCCTCGCCCTCCCTCAGAGCACTGGAACTTTTCTGTAAATTTCCTGACTTATTCTGCAAATTAACTTTGGCCGGCAAATATGGCTCTAGGGGCTAATTCTCCCTGTGCTGGCACTCTAATTATACCCAAGCAAAAGCAGCAGCTGAGGACAGAATGCTGCTGCACTGCCAGGGCAGTGTCCCACATCGCTGAAAACTGGAGTTGAGTTAATGCTCTGCAGGTGCCAGGCTATATGAGATCTGACAGGTCTAACAGACCCCCAAAAACCCACTGGAGAGGGCCCTGCAAGTGAAATGGCAGGTCCAGATATTTTCACCTTTTGTTCTCTAGACACTTCAAGTCTTGGAGTAACTCATGGAGAAGAGGCAAATGCTGTTATGTACCCCAAACTGTTCGCCTGACATAATTTAAGGGAAAAAAGAAATAAAGCTGAGACATTTCTAGCTGCTGTGGGGCCAAACTACTAGAAAATAAGTGTTAAATCAGCTCAAATGCTCACTCCAAGTACAATCTAGCATTTACTAACAGCTAACAAAGGGATTCCTATGCTGGTCAACATTGTTCTGATTCACCATAATCATCCAACAATCAGTACCTCCCTTTGTGACAATCCAGCAACTCAAAAGCTGCATTTGAATGCTGCCCACTTCGAGGCATTGTCAAATTTGACTCTGGTTCATAGAAGTCGCTGCTTTTTGGGCCAGCTGTCCTCTTATGTGGGTAATGGAGATCAACTGCTCAGCTGTACTATACCACACCAAGGTTTGCTCAGACCTCCCTTAATTTCCTCCACCATCCTAAAACTTGTAATACAATTACTTAAGGTTACACATTACTGTTGCCTCTACTACTTCCTATACGCAAACTGGTCAGGTTCAGTTCCCCTCTAAGTCCTGAACTTGCAAATAGTGAAGAACAAGTGCTCCTTCCTCTGAAGAAAAAAAAATTAAATGGACAGGCACAATTTTGAATGTCAGTGCTTCTTTCCACCTTCCTCTAAATTGTGCAACATACCTAAAACTGCAAAATTCACTAGTGCTGGGGAGAGGGGGAAAAAGACCCCTGCGCTATGGTGTAATTGGGAAAAAAAAATGCTCCTCAGAACAAATGCCCAACAGGCACCAGGGGAACCACGAGTGTAAAACTCACACATGCTTGGACACCATCTGCCAAGATATCAGAAATGCAATTCCAGTCACAAAAAGAAGCATAACAAATTCAAGAACCTGCCAAGCACGAGGGTTCTGAAATCCTAGTTCTGAAAAGCCAGGAAGAAAAGAATCAACAAGATGAGGAACGTGTTTCTTGCCACAGATGGTCACTCCATAAACGTCTACAGTTCTAAGAAGATAAACCAGTACAAACAAGAGAGGGTATTTGTACTTTTGTGTCGTGGCCGGGGTCAGCAGTGAGGGGTCAGCAGTGAGATGCCGCGACCTTCCGGAAGCATTCCCAGCCAGGAGCCGCTCGACAAGGCAGGCACACACACACACACACACCAGACAGCTGTAGCCCACACAGAGTCAGTGGCAAGAAGCAGGGAAGGGTCTTTGTGTAGAGGTTCCACAGGGGTACTTTCATTCCATCTACACAAAGACATTCCAGGGACAAAGACAAAGGAACAACAAAGGGTACAGGGTTTAAATATGGGGCCGGGTAGGGGCAGAGCCTACATTGGGGACAATCATCTGAGGGTACAGGGGCAGAGGGTAGGAGGAGTCGAGGTTGGGGAACCAACGGGGAGATAACAGGGGAGGGAGTAAGGACCACGGGCCAACGGGGCATCGAGGAAGGTAGAACATTCTGGAACAGGGATACAGCTGTAAAAGGGGCAGGGGGCCAATGGGGAACAAGGGATTAGGGTACATTAGAATAATACAGAAGATCCTGGGAGGTGCCTTTTGCCCACCCTAACTAAGGGAGAGAGCCCAAGGCTCCTGCCTCCAAGGGGCTGTTGTGGTTTCTGTGTCCTCAGCCTCCACACTTTTGAGAATCAGCACAATAGCTGGGCTTGAAGTATTTGTACTTCAAAGTTATTTATTGTGTACTCTTTTTCAGTATAGAATGGTGTCATTATACAGTAAATATCTTAGTCCAGAAACACAACCAAGCATTTGCCCCTGGCTGCTCCTGGACATTCTCACACAGACTTGTTCCTCAGAGACAGCTCCACTCTGCACTTCAGACAAATGGTCAGTGTGGGGCACCACTAGCATCCCTGACTTCTACATATTTAAAATTCAGTCCAAAACATCAAGCAATGAGCTTTAGAAACCAAACATAGCCCTGATACAGCTTTCTCTTCCTATTATTTGGGATTTAGAAAAGATTCTGATTAAAATTTTCTTGTGAGTGCTAAAGTCAGAAGATAAATCATAAACAGGCAGTTTACAGAAACTGTTAACCTCTGAAAGCCAGATAAACAGCAGGATGTCTGTCGTGTGCTAAGGCTGCTCTGGGCTGAGGGTTAACAGCAGTTTCCAGAGCAAGGACAGCTAAGCAAACAAAAGGTAATAAAACCTCAAAGAAGAAGCTACAGGCCCCAAAATACAGCTTCCCTGTAGAAGGTATAGGACACAGGTGCATTTGCTAACAGACCAGAGTAATTTTGTCCCATGACTCTCTTATGAAGACAACTGTAGATACTATTCTTCATTCTGTTTCCATCCTAAACCTCTGGGGAGGTTTCTTCCCCCTGTCCTGCACCCCTCCTCCCACAGGCTTCTGTAGCAGAAATGGCTAATAAAATAAACCTTATTCCTTAAACTGGTATTTGAACAAGTATTTCAGATGAGACAGGACTGTGGCTTTTGGCGAGCTCCTAGACTGTCAGTAAGGCTTTTAATTAATCAATCAATCAATCACTAATCCATATAACCCGAACAACTGATTCAGCCCATGGCAGCAGCACCCTCACAGAGAAAAGAGAAAACAGCAAGATGAGCTCATTTGCTCACACTCCCCCCACCTGGTGAAGCTGCTCTCCATCCTCCCCATGGGTGGTATCCCGAGCAATAACCCTGTGTTCCTTGAAAAAGGAGTGGGTACCAGGCTTCACGCTGAGATAAGGCTCCACATTAAATTAGAGCACAGGGATTTGGTGCTAAACTGTCTCATCACTTGGTGGCTTAGCTGACCTCAAAACCTCAGCTTTCTGGGCTCAGAGATAAATGGCTTTAAAAGTTTCACCCAAATTCCCTTCCAGGCATGCCAGGGCACATTTCACTGGGGTCACCTGTCTTTTCGGCTACCTCAGCAAGAAATTGGATCGTCCAGCTGGGCAGGTACAGTCTGCAGCAAATGACCAACATTATAATGTCAGAGCAGCTTCTCTTTACTACTTTCATCAGCAAATGAGTGGCTTTTGCTCTAAAATTGCAGAGGAGTAACCAAAGCCCAGTGTAGTGCAGTAAGTTGTGTCTCTTTGGAGTAGATACGGGGTGTTTTTATTATTATTTCCAAACACGCTATCACTGCAGCAGGATCTTGCAGTGTTCAGGAGTGAAGTTCCAGACCACTGGTGCAAGACTTCTACGTGTTGCTGAGGCTTTTTGAGCAGAGTATCAGTACTGCCTCCCTCCTGCTTGAAAAATGTCAGTTTCACCCCAATCTGCAGAGGCAGCAGAGCTCAGCCAACATAAGCCAGGAGCTTTGAATTCACAGGGCTCTAGTGCTGACACAGGTGCATACAAAGCCCCTTTCAGTAAGTGGGAAATGGGAGAAATTGAAGGAAGCCCCTGAGTGACAGCACTCCTCACTGGGGGGCTCAGCTGACTCAAGCAAATATGTGCAGTGCAAATGCAGCTCTGAGCACTGTGAGCAGCCAGGGCTGAGTGCTGCCAGCTTCGCTCAGCAACAGTCTGCAGGCAGAAATAATGGCTGGCCTAAAAATATGGGAAAAAAAAAATGGTGGTGGACACACTCAAAATGTCAGCAAAAATAAATTATTTCTATAAAACCACGTTGGCGACTGGATGGTTAAAATCATTCTCAGCTGGGCTCCTGGGCTGTTGGATGACAGAGGAAGACAGGATGGGATGCTGGCACTCCTAACATCTGCATGCAGAACAGGGAACCCTCTAAAGCTGGTTTGTGGGGAAGCCTGAGCACCACCCCCTCCAGGGATTAATGTCCACACGTTCCTGCAAAAATACAGACAAATAAGGCCAGATAAATTCCAGGCTAAGGTCTCCAAGCACAACTGGGGATCCCAGATAGGGCTGCACTGGTGTTTCTCATGGCACAGCTCCTGCAAATGTACATGGCATGCTGAAGAAAACGTGGGATTTCTGTAACACGCAGGGCAAGAGCTGTCAGAGCTGAGATTTACTGTTGCAAAGCCCATTTTCCCCTCTAAGAGACTAAGCATGGTGCTATTTCAAGCAAGTATCCCAAAGATAATACTTTTTGTTCCAGTGTGTATTACTTCTCTCATGTTAATTATGCATTTCTAATGAAAGATCTATTTGTTGCTTAGCTGAGCAAACCCTGATATCCTTTTCACTGGGGACTTGTTGGGATATATTCAGCCCAATGCATGGCGGAAAGATGTATCCAAAGCGAATGATTTCTGAGAGCAGCAAGGAGAACAGAAGGAAATGGAGATGCTGGGTGAAACAGCACAGCAGAGAACCCCGGTGAAGATGCCCTGGGGGATGGAAGGAGCGGTCCGTGGTTCTGCCCGCGGACATCCCAGCACACGGGCGCTGCGGGAACAGCTGCTGATGAACGGGAACACCCGATCCCTCTCTCCTGAGAGGTAACTGATCCCCCCCCATCCCGGGCTGTGTTATTCCGACGTGCGAAGAGCTCCCCCAGGCTGCCGCGGGCTCTGGCCGAGCGGCCCCCGGGATGCGGCGGGGAAAGCCAGCCTTTGGGAACACCTGGCAGCCCGCGGGGGAAAGGGACACCTCTGTCACCCCCTGTAATCCTCGCTGCTCGCTAAAGTCACACGACAGGTTGGGTTTAATTTCCCTTTATCTGCATCAGGCTTCTTTAAACCTGCCAGGCATCTGCTGCTCCTCGCAGCCTCATGATCCTCTCTCCTTCTGCCTTCTTGGATGTTTGCCAATTCTGGTTTTCGGTTCCAACTCCCCAGCATTCTCCCTTCCCTCCTCAGCTCCCCCAGCCCCATCCCTTTCTCCCTGTATGTTGTGTTTTTCAAGAGAAAATAATGAGTTCTTCGGACACAAAAATCTGTACGTCTGCTGGATTAAATAAATACCAGGTCGTGTTTGACTCTGTGTAGAGAGGATGTATATATATATATATCTCCTGAACTTTCTGTCTCTTTAATATGGTATCCTAGGCAACCTGGATTTTCATGTTGGAGATACAACTATCCCAGCTTTTCTTCTTTTAATATAAAGATTAACCTTTGCACATCATCTGAGATTTTAAGAAAGTTCATAACCTGATTATGCCTAAACACCATGAATTATTCATTTGTCTGCTAGTGAAATCAGATTTAATTACATTTGAGGGACATCTTGTATAGAATTAAATGTTGAAATCCTCATTTGCCTTCGTTGCAGCTTTAAACACAACTGACATCGGGCTTTAAATGTACATAGACATGGCATTAGTTAAAAAGTTAAATTAAAAATATGCCAATACCTCTATACAACTAAACAATAGGCATGTTTACTTAAGTTGTTTGTATATTAAACCAAACACAACTTTATCTCCATTACTACAAAATTAAACCAACAATAAATTAATACCACATTATCCAGAATGTGGCTGTAAGTCACATAAAACATTTATGTACTGTGGGAGATCAATTTCTTAAACAGCTATAGGCTGATGTCAGCCATCAAAAAACGTGTATCAATAACAAAGTAACAGCCTCTTGTCATATTTGGCATGCCTTAAATTCAAATGCAAAAGAGAGACTTTGATTGTAATCAGTATTAGTTGTCTGTGTAAGCATTTTACAGAGCACTTTTACTCTGAAACACTGATGAAAAGCATCTTACAAGAGCTATTATAATATTAATATAAATGCTTCCACCCTTTCAAAGAAATTCATTGCCAAAACCTAAGATAGAATCTAAGTTTTCACCCCACCAAAATTTACTTTAAGGGCTGACACACCCCTGCACTGATCTAAATTCATACATATGTGTAACCTAGAAGATTTTGGTGCGGCCATTCCCCAGTTAAACTAGAACCATATCCCAGTTAAGGCACCCCATCGTTTCTCTGTGTTGAGGGCTTTAATTTTGGGGCTTATTTTATTTGGAACTGCTAATGCAAATCAAAATTTCCTGACAGCAAGCACTCTTGTTTGTAGGGCCTCATGCACAGGCTGGTTCCCTTGACAGCCAAATGAGATACAACCACAGTCACTTTATCCCTCACCCTGACAGCCTGAGATGAGTCTTGGCAAGGGGAGAATTTGCACTGCCTCAGTTTTTCTGCCTAAAACTTGATGACACAGATTGTTTTTCATACAGTATTTCAAGACCTACTGAGAACAGCGCTATTTAAAAGGCTGCCGTTCTTATCTGCTTAGTGTGATTCCAAAGCCAGAAAGAGAGGTTGCTTTTTACTTGTATTTCCTGGTGGCTTGATTTTGTTGGGGTTTTCCTGGGGTTTTTGCTTTGGTTTTTGTAAATGGAAATAAGAATATCTCATGTATATGTGAATTGGGTTTGTGTGGCCAGGTTTTGGTATCAGGGGTGTTACAGGGGTGGTGTGTCTGGCATCCAGCCAGGGTCAACCCACTAAAATCTGAAACTCTCCCTGGATGTTTGCCTTTTCCAAGGCACAGAGAAAGGATTTGGAGAGCAAGCTAAGTACCCAATTCCTTCAAGCATCACCCCTTCAAAGCCTGCAGCTGCCTCAGTCCAAATTTACCACTGCACTTTGAAAAACTCATTTGGCTGGGAAGCAAACACAACATTTGCTGACATATAAAGGATAAGGCTTCCCAAACCTCTGCACAAAGCCAGCAGCAGGCCCCTGAATGTGCCTGCCATGACCAGTGTGAACACTCACAAATCACCTGTCGTGGGTTTATCCCAGGTTACAATGGATAGTTTAAAAATTATATAATTTATATAATATATAATAATGTATTATTATATATAATGTATTATATATTATATAATAATATATAATTATATAATATATATAATTTATATAATGTGTGGCTGTAAAACCGGAACAGACCTTGAATATTGCTCCCCTTCTCCTATCCAGCATCTTTTCCGAACCCACAGAGTTTACCCACAAAGGTTTTTTTTATGTGTAAAGTTTTTTTCAAGTCTACCCTGGTGGTTTTTTCCTATGAGACGCCTTCTCGTGGTTTGTTTCCCATTGCAAGGCAACTAAATGGATAACATTATATTTTAATACTTTAATATACAACATTTTATTGTTTTGTGAAATATTAATGAGTCCTCAATGCATCCTTATGTAACAGCTGTAGGTGTCTAGACTGCCTGCTCACTTCAAAACTGCTAGGCTGCATAAATTTAGGTTTTCTGTTACTTTTCTAAATGCATCGTTTTCTGATGGGAACTCCTTGCCTATGATAAATAAAAAGATTTTATGGATGGTTGCCTTCACATAGCAGCACTCTGAGCGCAGGGGTCTTTGAGCCCAAAGTCTTGCAGGGATTCAGAGGAGGATTTAAGGATGCACAAAGATTACCCTGACTCCTGCAGTATATCCCAGTAAATGTTGTGTTCCCTCCTTTCACAAATCAAGATATTGCATTATATGAACATGCTCTTTCAGAGGCCACAACTCAAACACACATTTAGCCAGGCACTCCAGCACCAAATTTAGCACAAGATAAAATGCCACTTACATTCGTGCCAGTATGAAGCCTCAATGGGACTTTAAACGTGCTTGAAGCTAAATCCATGGTGTGCCTGGCTGAACTGAGACAGGTTCAAACATGGGCATGGATGGGCTCTCCTGAGCTGTGGGGAGCTGCAGCTTTTCCCTGCTGACATCAGGGGGAGGCAAGGAAGGCCCCTGAAAAGGAATTGTATGATTAGAGCCAGAACGTGCAGCAGAGCAAGAGTTTCACTCTGGTTTGGGGTTTGCTTTTCCCTTACTAAAAGCAGATAAGTTTTTTTCCACATGGAAAGATTTGAATTATCAAATTCTTCTGTTCAAAAAGACTCTCAGTTTGCACTCCTTCCTTGTTCCCAACCCCAAGGCTTATTATTTTTCAGTGTGTGTAACACACATGACACTAATTTCATACAAATTTTGTGAGATTTTGATGGTAAAGAGCATAAAGTCTGTAAACCACCCTATGACAAGAAAGGCTAAAAACAGCTACAAGACTTCAGAAGCCAGGGACCCTCCTAAGGTGCTGCTTACATATTCTGGAGGAGCAGTACCTCTGAGATCTTTCAGTTGGCTTCTTCCACTAAGAAAAGCTAAAACAGAGACATTTCTTGCCACCTTGAAGGGGCAGTTTTCTTCTGTGAGCAGCTGCCATGCTCCCTCAAGCTCCTTGTGCAGAGGATGCTCTGGTTTTGCACATCCTGACTCACCTCTACAACCTTAAGATAGGTACAACACGGAGCACAGGGCACAGTCCTTGAAACTCAGTGTCTGCTCAGAGACAAAATCCTCTCCTGGTTTTAAAGCATGGGATTGTTACCCTGGGGGTGTTTGACACCTTGAAAAGTCAAACAGTTTACTGATGTCACCTGAAAACGGACCAAAAAATATAAAATAGGAGGCTCCTGCCTGCCTGATTTGTTCAAGGTCATGCAGCCAGAACTAGTAAAGACTACATCCTCTTCAAAAATACTCTTGATTTGATAAAATTCAAGTATTTGAAAGCATTGACCAGAGCTGAGAGTAGCAAATTATATCTAAAAACGTGCCTTTATGAGCCCATCCAGCTCCCACAAAAATCAATAGGATCCTGCCCACGTTTAGCTCAGAGCCTGGAAGACAGATTACCTTCCTGGGAGTGATCCTTCACAACAGAGCTGCCTGAGCAAAGGAAAGGGAGAAATTATTTCCCCATCAGACATGTTCCCTGGGCCAAAGGCTCCAAGGTGCTCTCTGCCACACAGGCACAGCACAACTGCCCTGTTTTCCAAAAGCTCCGTGGAGGTGTGTGTGCTACAGGTCAGCACAGCATTCACCCTGAGCCTGAAAAGCGTCTTCCTTCTCCAAAATTATGAAAAGTCAAGAAAGAGATGCAAAACAGTATTAACCTGGCATTTAGGAAGAAAAAAATAGCAAGACATTAAAGCCATTTTAGATATCGTGGATAAGAAGAATGAAAGTGATGCACAGCCATTCTCCTCAGACTTCTGCCCTCCCCTCTGAGCAGCTGCTAATTTTTTCTGCAAACACTGTCATTCTGTCTACCCCAGCAGGTAGCAATGCTGAGCTCCTCACTGTTTCTAGAATTAGCAGAGCTCATTGAAGTTACCTGGAGTTAATGCTGCTGACTTTTAATCCCCTCTGATCTATTTCAGAGCCAGTGGTTGTGGTGGTATGAAAGTCACTCGAGGTCTGAGTTCACTTTTGTTGTATTTCCCCTGTGTTCAGGCAGTGGCCCTGCTGTGCAGGACCTGGAATGAACTCTGAGATCCCATTATGAGTAACAATCCCTGGATTTTAACAGGGCTGGGCTTTCACTCAGGCTCTTCAGAAGGCACCTTTCTGTATGGCAAACCCCCTGCAGAATTCAGAGGCTTGAGCTGAGTCCCTCCACAGAACTGAACATGCTCCTTGCTTCAGTCCCTTCCTATCTACATGTATTTCTTCCATGAAATCTCTGTTTTACATGATGCAGTTTGAACATCACAGGTGAGGGCCCTGCCAGCCTTTCTCTTTGGAGATTATTATATTGTCACTTGTGAGGACTCGGCTATGGAGTGATCACAATGAAGGCACTGGAGACAGCAAACAAGAAAAAAGTGAAGATTGTGTTTCAGTTCAGAAACCTGGTCCAGCCCCAAATTAGCTGTGCCTCCCCACAGCTGACACAAACCACCTTTGCAGGAAGAGGGCTGAAGACTGAAAAAAACCCCTCAGGATGCTCACACAGATTAACAACAGACTCAGGTGGACA
The DNA here is from genome assembly GCA_013398115.1 of Falcunculus frontatus. Classification (NCBI taxonomy): domain Eukaryota; kingdom Metazoa; phylum Chordata; class Aves; order Passeriformes; genus Falcunculus; species Falcunculus frontatus. The sequence goes on along the minus strand of VZRV01004450.1, from coordinate 481,013 downwards.
GATGGAGTTGCTCAAAGGGGTTTCAGTAGAAACAGATTTTGCCTTTTGTTGGCTCCATAAGCTTGATATCATACTTTGTGACATTTGTCTAGGAATTTTTTTCACACCTGCTGCCAGTGCCTCTTCTGTGTGTCAGTTTTGGTTGCCTGTAGTAGGGTGTCTTGTTGACGTCACTTAGTTTCTGCAGTGCTTCTGCCTGGAAGCATTTTGTCGAAACTCAGCTCCTAAAAGCTAAACAACCTGGAAAGGTCAATCCAACACTGGGGATGGAGACACAGATCCAAAAGGTGCAGTGGAACAACACAGAATCTCCCCCTATCTTAAGGTGTATTTAAATACCTTGAGGGGGATGTTGCTTAAAGCGAGACAGCAAAACCACGTGGCTGGGATATGAACAAAACTGCCCCAATTCAACCTTGAAATAAAACTGCTCCTGTCATCTGTGGTGTAATAGCAATTAGGGACTGGGAAAGAGTATAAGGGGAAGCTTTAGAGTCATTCACTGGAGACATTAGGACAAGACTATCCTAATCTTCAGTTATAATATCTTCATTAATGACAAAGGCAGTGAGATCGAATGTTTTAGCACATTCTTACCAATAAAAATAGGAATTTTTATCACAGTCTCTAAAAAGCACTAAAGCCTATTGCACTTTTGCAGTTTTGTTGTTGTTTTCAAACAAAAAGGCAGCAGCTTCCCAAATGTAAATCTTGGCTCCAGCCTATTCCCCCAGTGACCTGCATTCAGCTTTATTCATTGCTTCTACAAAACAACTTCATTCAGTCATATCTGCAGTCAAAAAATATGAATAAAGGTTTTTTAGAGTGATGTTTGCTTCACTCAGTTCAATCCTAATACTCAGATGTTTTACAGTATCTTTTGTGTTCTAAAATGAAAATCCTACTTTGGACTGCATCAGAATTCAGCTTCTTGGGAAACTCTTCCATTGCACACTTGCTATTTCCTATCATAATATGAAATATATCTTTGAAGACAACTGTATGTACATCAAGTCCCTAAATAGTTCTTTTAAAGCACAAAAGAAGCTGGGGGTTGCACTGAAACTTTTAGATTTGTTATCAAACTTTAAGTGTTGTGCAGCTCAAAATTTACACTAAATACAAAGGAAAGAGATAAACTTTTTCCTTTCCTCTAAAAACACAGCCTCCTCTTCCTAATAAACCACAAAGTTGAGAAGAAAATTAACTCATTCTTTACAAGGACAATGGTAAGTGAAGTAACAGCTGCCAGAAGACAGCATCTTCATGAAGCAAAACTTTTTAATTTTACTATATTGCAGGGGTGCAAAGAAAAAGCTTTTCTAAAAAAAAAAAAAATTATTTCGCTATGTCACCTTTTACTCCATATCTGTGAAATAAAATGGTGGTTTCTGTTATAAAGGAGACACAAGGAGCAGTAAATTCCGTGTGCCAGGGGCACATGTCAGCTGGAAGTGTGGACACTGCTTCTTGAACTTGCCACCATGAACGTTCCACTTTGAATTTCCCATGCTCAGCCACGTGATGAGCTTAGCTCAGCTCAAGTTCTTAGTCCTGTTGGAGTGGGAAAGGCTGTATCTCAGCAGAACAGCTGCCCTCCCTACCTGCTGCTGCTTGAGAGAATGGAAAAGGGAAAACTTGTGACTTTTTCTTGCCCTCCCTCTCTGCTTCTTCTCTTTGTGTTTGGTCATTGGACACTGAGCCTGAAGTGCAAGGATAGAGCTGCTGTAATCTCAGTAAGACTACCAAGGATGCTTCCCAAAAGTGTGGGCAATTCAGCTGCCCATCACATCCTTGCTTCTCCTCAAACACATTCCTTCAAAAATTTTAATGACAGGCTCGCTGTCACAGCTTTTGTCCAGAGTTGGGCAACTTGCACACGCATAAAAACAATGAAAGAAGGTAATCATGCTTTTCATATGTCAAGTTTCAAATGGAAGTGGAAACAAAGAAAGAACTGTAATTAAATTTCCCCAGGCCACCTCCTTTGTCAGTCCAAAAGTCTTATGCCAATTAACATTAAATATAATATTCCAAAGAAATTCTAATAACATTAACACAGTTTTATCACCCTTCAAAGAAGAATTTGGTTGGAAATGAGTCAGTACTGAAGGCATTTGAGCACAAGTTTTCAAGAACAATGCATATATTGTATCATAAATTGTATAAGCTAAATCTGTTTTTCTGGAGGGTGGCATTTGAAGACAGAGACGTGAATTTTTTTTTTTTTGCTGACCTCATTTTGATTATAGAATTGATAATAAGATGTAAACATTTATTACGATAATTTCTGCTGTCTGCATTTTAGTTGCTATCAAGTGCTAAGATAGCAGGGTAGACACTTTGTTATAAATACAAATCAAATTCCAAAACTAATAAACAAAGTCAGTGGGATATTGTCTAGAAAACGTAATCAAATAATACTCATTATCATCTCCTAAATTTTCCAAGAGGCTGAACAAATCGTGTTAGGAAGGCGCAGTGCTCATTTACATTCCCTGCCCATACGTGGGTTTTCCCAGGTGAACTCCTGTACCCAGCTTCCAGATTGAGTCCCAGCTCCCTCTGGATATCAAAGGCAGCCACCAGAAAGCAAGGCCATGTCACCACCTCCCAGTTTCTTCCCTCATTTAGGCTTGGAGTTGTACTGGGAGCATAGGTTCATGTGTGTACTCACAGCATCACCTTGTCACGTGTGCTGGGGCTTGTGTGACAGCATCTCGGGGACTTTCTAGAATATTCAGCACAAGGCACACGCATTACTTGGAAGTGGACACCTCATCTCATATCCAAAAATACCTCCTTGAAGCATGACATGTATGAAATAAACACCACAATCAGCAAAATGCATTCAAATATCATTTTTTTCTGCATAGGTAACCATTTCTGCCCTTCCCCCCGGGTTCTGGGTAATTACTATTGATTATTGACATTGTTTCTATCGTGTAGGAGCACAAAAAGCTGTTTCCCACTTAAATTCTGGAAACTGGGGCATACAGAGGGGTTTTTCTAATTGTACCACTCACCAAAGGGATTGCTGGCAGCCCAGGCAATGTTCTCTTCCTGGCCTGAAAGGTTTTGCTCCGCAGCTGGAGGGAGCCCCTCCCAGCTCATTAACTCCAAAATGAAATTAAGGGCATCCTTATCCACAGGGTAAATCCTACACAGCCAAACACTCCTCTAAAATTTTGACATTGCACACAATACCACATAAATAAGAAAGGAAACAATACACAGACAGCTTTGCTATTTTTTTAAAATTCTCACCCAATTTATATCCTAAGGACAGCAAACCATCAAAGACAATTCTAAAGTCAATTTGACAATATCACCCTTGCCAATGCAATCAGATATTCCTCTGTTTCTCTTTGAAAGGAAGTTAGGCTGGAGGAAAGTGTACCTGCTTTCATAAGTGAATGCCTCGCTGCAGGCAGCACCCTCCTCCACAGCATTTTGTTATCCCACCTCTAATTCCAAGCTCTCCTGCTACCAGGGAGGCACTTTTGGAAAAGGAAAAGAGAGGGGGGGAAAAAAGTTAGCTGAAGTATATTTAGCTTTTGGGTTTGTTTTTTTTTAATACAGAATTAACAAGCATTTCAAACTCTCCTTCCACCGGAGATTGCATTTGTACATAGTCAGGAACTGGTCTAAGTTGCATTTCAAATCTTTAGAGTGTGTGAAGAACTTTTCATGATGGCTTAATTGGGTAAGTGGGGAATGCAGTGGGTATAAGCAACTGTTATGGTGTTATGTAGGAAATAAAGCCATGTCATTCCTGCCTGGATCTACATACATTCCTGAATTTCCTTCTGAACAGGAAATTAAATGTGCTTAGTGCAAAAAAAAATTTTTTTTAAAAATCAAAGCAAAAATCTTTAATAATTTGCTATTTTCCAAGAGATCTGCGTCAAAGGCTATCTTATGCACACCTTAATGTGGTTTTTAAAAATGGTTTCCTTTTTCAACATTAAGGGACTTCATATTTGACTGCAACCAGAAGAAAATAAGTTTTTAAACAATGACCAAATAATATACAGGGGAGAGACCCAAAAGCCCAACTCTCTTTAAGTAAATGGTGATTTTGCTTTGTTACTAGTAACTGGTAAACTACAAAGAACACAATATCAAACTCTTATAAACACTTTTAAAAGTTACTTTCAGCTAAAAAGTTTTATTGAAATACATTTGACATCTTGATGGTATCTCAAATATAAATCAATATTTAAAGTTAAGTAAATCTTAAAATCCTGTACTTTTTATGTAACTGAGTAATAATTTTAATGACATTGTAAAGCTTAAATTATTTTGCTAAAAGCTCATAAATATGGAAGTCTAAGCATCTTTTCATGGATAATAAAAACCAGAAGAAAATACAAATACTCCATAATTTTAAATACAATTTTAATTCTATAGTGCCTAGTTTAGAGCTACACATTACCACACAGTTATTTCTATGTGATAAAATATCGAAATCAGACCGGTATTTTTGCCCTGTTGTTTTGTCTCACACAATCTCTAATTGAATCCATTTCTTTCCCTCCTAACCTTTGTTTACTTTCATCTCCTGTACCTTCTGACCTCTTTCTATGCCTTTGAAGTTATTCTTGTTGCTCAACAAAATTTGGGGTCTAATATGAGATGTTTGATATAATAGAGAAAAGATGCTTTTTCTCCGGGGTGGTAGTAAACAATTTTTCTTTATGGCTTCCTTCCTCTAGAGAGGGAAGCAAATGGTGTTAGTGACTTTAGCCTTCACCCACTCACTTCTTTATTTCAGATTTTCTATAACCCTCACTAAACCTGATCATGGTAATTAATTACCACATACCATCCTTTGAAAGCACATGTTGGACTAGCCAGGCAAGAGGTTTGGAGATTAGCAGACCTTATTTAAATAGGTGACACAGCATTATCTGCTTACCAGGTGGCCTGCACAGCAAATTCACTGGATTAAAGCCACCTGACAGCAGATAAGGCAGCTGATCCTCGTGCTGCTCGTGTGCTTCAACTGCATTGCTTAAGAATCACCCAAATAAACTCCTCATGTTACAAGGAGTATCCTACATTAATCCAAAGTAGGAGGATTGCATGTTTCAGGAGCATATTTATTAAATCTAAACCCTAGAAACCTAGGGACAGACAACACCGTGCCCACCTGCTTAGATTTCACCTTCAAACTGTGCCACGTGAAATATCAAAGCACTGCATCTCAAATACAGGGACTGTCCTAACACTGGGAGCTGGTTTAGGATTTACATCCAGCTCTGGCTTCGTGCGCAGCACGGCACACAGAGAAAGGCAGGCAGTATTTTTCAATAACCTACCCTTCCTGAATAGAATCTAACTAATTAAGAGTCAATTTGATTCAATTACAGCATCAAGCCAAGTTCCCAGAAGACAGAGATGAGGCTGATAAGGCCTTTTGAAAGCACAAAATCTAGGCTGCAATTATGTTCTACAAGGCTCCTCTTCAAAGGGCTGAGCTCCCCAAAGGAGGTCTCAGCAAGGGGGTTTGGCTCTTGCAGGTGGCCCCAGCCCCACACAACATCCAGGTACTAAAGATGTAGCTCTGTCACCAGTATCAGCAACTCCAGATTGCTGCAAATATCTTGAGTCCCTAATTATCTGTGAGACATTATGGAACAACTACATTTTAATTTTTTTCTCATGACTGAGGTTGCTTTAAAGAACAGCATTTCTTATTCAGTAATATTCTCATAACAAACTCGGCTTCAGCACTGATTTACATCTCTGCCTGGCTGTGTAAATTACATTGCACACAGAGGCTCAGGTGCCTCCAACATCCTGTATTCCATTATTCTGAGTAGCCAAGCAATAAATGTGTTTTAATTAGAACCAGAAACAGGTACTTGATATGACCCAGCAGTCCCAGTGATACTGGGTGCCCGTGGTATGCATTTAGATCCAGGCTTCCCTGGAGTTTAGAGGTGAGCACATTGTGAGCTGCATCCAAAATTAATATTTCCTTCTTCTGAACACTGAGATACTGAAGCAGAAAAATAATCTTATTCCATAACTTGCCCCTCTGACCTGCATCATCCCCGGCTAATGAGGGCTGGGGAACAGACACTGGGTCCTTCTGGTACTCATTTATTGATGCTGCTCAGAGGTTGCAAGCTTCATATTGTTGGAAAAATTGCAAAGGCTGTTTTTGATTTAAAGACATTTCTGGTACTGTCAACTTTGCCAGCCCATCTTTCGTTCCTGAAGAGCTTAAGGAAAAACCTCATCAGCCTGGGAAGAGTCCTCAGTCTGACACACAGCTTCAATGACAGCTCAGCCAAAGATTCCCTTTTTTCTAAGGGTTAAGATCAAGCATCTCCTCATTATTTTGCAGTTTTAAACATTTTTGATCTGTACTAAATATCTTTGTTCCTAAGTGCTGCCAGTCACGTGCAAACCGTGGGATTCCTGGGTGACCTCTGCTGTGACATCCCAATTGACCTTCCTGAAATCTACGCGTGTGACACGTGGCAACTCTTTTCTGTACAGTGAAGAATTACCCAATCTTCAAGGAATAGCATTTTAAAGATTTGGGGCTGCATAGTTCTCCAGACCAACACAGTGCTCTGCTGAAGACCCAGCACATGGATCACTCTGTCTTTAAGTTAACCATAAAATAGTAAAAAAAATTTAATCCTTTGGTATCTGCTGCACTGTTAAAACTGCACTAAAATAACAAACTACGGAGGAGAATCACTTCCTCCATGCAGAGGACACGGTGGTTAATTAACATGCCAATAATCCTCCTCAGCTGACAGACTGTTGGGTTCATACAGACACATATTATTAGTGGCATATTGCCTGGTAATAATAAAAAAAAATATGTAAGAAGTGGGACTATAAATCATATTCATTGCTCATTACTATCTACAGCCCTACCTAAGCATTACAGGTGGTTTTCTCCTGCTACTCCAAACGGTTTCGCACACCTGCTTGCAACTAAAATTAGACTGAAAACACTGAAATTTGACATTACAATATCCAAAAGTACAACTAAACCTGTAAAACTGTATCTGATGCTAAATCAGTGAAAGTCTAAAAACCCAAGCTAAAGGAATGATGGCCATTACCAAGGGGTAGAAACTTTTCTAAGTTCTCCAGTTTTGCATCCTGAGCAGCAACAAACAAATGTGTAATTCAAAATTATCCTCACATTCCTGAGTTGCTCCTTTCTCCAGGATTGTTTTTATTTTGTCAGTGTATCCCTAAAATAAATATTTTTTGCTTAAAAAACACTGGAGAACTGACATAGGCTATTTTTTCCCCACACATTACAAACAGAAATCAGAAAAAATGCAGTATATTCAGTACTCTAAATATAACCCGAAAAATTGATGGTGGAACAAATTAGACAAATTTAATTTCATTTTTCACATTTGCTCATTTACCCAATAAACAGAAATGGAACTCAAATTAGCTTATTAGAACCACTAAACCAATATATTTCTGTTCTGGAAATAGGTCGTATGTCTCACTTATGAAGAGTTATTAAACGTAAGCCTTTCTCAAAAAAAATCTCTGAACAGATTCCCTTCCCAAACACAACAAATGAACTCATAAATAGACACAGTATTCATAATACCTAAAGAATTATTGCTGGTACAGTCTCAACGCATTCTTTCAGTGCATTTCAACTCCATTAGCATTTAGACTGCCTTACAGCTGGCAGGATAGGGCAGGAAAAAATCACCTAACAATGGAAAAACTATACAAAATGTCATTCAGAATGCAGCATTACACGAAAATGAGGTGGTAGACCCCAGGGTTACCTGACACAAAGCTTGGGGCAAGGAATTTCATCCGAGATCCATGTTGGAACAGGCCCTTTGCAATGCCTGGGTGCCCATTTTCAGCACATTCAAGCCCAACAGGAAAAAAGAAGTCGTTCTCATTGAGGAAATATAATTAAAGGATTCAGTGCACAACTCAATTATTTTTTTCACTAAATTTTCACTGCAATCATCATAATTCTTTTGCTTTTTCCTCCCCCTCTCAAAGGCAAAACTAATTTGTCCTAAATGATCATGCAGTGCTGGTCACCATGTTTGTGGTCTGGTCTAAAAATCAAACAGCCACCCCCTCCCTGACTTCTACTGTGTTCCACATCAAATAAATTCTTTGCAACATTGCTTACGGACAGGAGAAAATATTTCAGGCTCTGAGATGAAAATAAAGGTGCATCCAGTGATTGGACAAAAGACAAGCACATTCCCCTCCCCTTCAGGAGGCACAGGAGGAGAAATCACAGATAAACTTATCAGTACCCGATTTCTTACCCCCAGAATTAAGGCACTTTATTTTAAATACACTCACCATGCCCACACACATTGAAATGTGGAAATTACTGCAAATAAGAAGAGGCAATCACTTGTGCAAAGCAGACAGGATTAGTGTTAAACTTACCATCTGATGATGTTTAAGAAGTACTTAGAACATCATTATCTCTGTGTGTTCATAAGAAAATGCTGGTTTTCTTTTTTAAATAGAATTTCATCAGATGGGTATAAATAATTTGAAGCTGCAGGAACTTTTTAGGCCTTGGTGTGGGATGCAATGGTCTGAGTATGTGGGGACTAACAATTTAGGTGACACAGAACTTGCCAATGCAAACTCCAGGTTAACAAGAGGTTTTAGTTCTGATTTACACCATAGGTGGTGAGCACAGAATGATAGAAAAGATTCCTTATTTACCTCCACCTTAAAGAGGATGTGTAAAGCGTGCTTGCTGATACAAATCGAGATATAAATCAATACATAAAAAACAACTGCATATAGTCAGGTCCCTAAAAAGCAATCACTGAAAAGAAGGGGAAACCCTTAGAATCACAGAATCATTAAGGTCGGAAAAGACCTCTGAGATCATAGAGCCCAACACCAAACACCACCCTGCCAGTGCTATGGTTTGAGTGCCACATCCAGTAATTTATTGAACACTTCCAGGATTTAAGAATCCACCATCTCCCTGGGCAGCCCATTCCAATGCTTGACAACCCTTCCCATGAAGAAGTTTTTCCTGACGTTCAACCTGAACCTCCCCTGGTGCACCATGAGGCTGTGTGCTCTTGTCCTGCTGCTGGTTGTCTGGAAGAAGAGGTCAGCCCACACCCGGCTACATCTTCCTTCCAGGCATTTGTAGAGAGTGAGAAGGTCTCCCCTGAGCCTCCTTTTCTCCAGGCTGAACTCCCCAGTTCCCTCAGCCTCTCCTCACAGGACTTGCTCTCTAAATCCTTCACCAGCTTTGCTGCCCTTCTGTGGACATGCTCCAGTACCTCAACATCATGTTAAAATAGTAGAAATCTAACTACAGTTTTGGTTTGGTGTGCTATATATCTGAAGTTTAAATAAGCACATGTCGGGGAAAAAAAAAAACAACCCTACCACTAGAAGTGTTTATATTAGAAAAAAGTAAAATTCAAAGTACTGGCAGACAAAGCAAGAAGCAAGGAATTCACCAGAAATAGTCTGTGAGGAAAGTTAAGAACCATCTGCTTAGAAGAAGTCTTGTAACTCCAAGAAGTCTCTAAGGTACCAAAGAAAGCTGAGGTTTCACTGCAAGATCAACGAAGAATTAAAACAAAATACAAATGTATGCATAACTGTCCAGAAATCACCTGAAGTGAAGTACTCTTGATGCAGCATTTCTCCTCCTTCAGTTCTGCTTCCAGGAGCATCTCCCGCTGACAGCTGGAGTTGCTGCAGGTGTTGTAGCAAAGCTGCTCATGAGCACAGGCTTTTGTCAAACACATCTAAACCCAATTAAAGGACCAATTAAAAGGGAGGGGGGGATGAAGATAATAAGAAACCATGTCGTTTTACCCAGTGGTTTGTCCAAACAAGTGCTTTGCATAACACAAGGAGCATTAACAGCTGTGGGTGGTTGACAGACTCCCCACTTCCCACACTCATTTAAGCTCTGATGGACCTGCTAGGAGAGATTAAAAAGGCAAAATCTTGCAGCTGAGGCAAAGGATCGTTCTCATCTGATAAGACCTCTCCCAGACACTGCAGGCTTTCCCAGAGAGTCCAATAAAGATTTAAGGTATCACATGACAACAACATGAAACAAGATGCTACAAACTTCAATGTGCCCTGTACCCGTCAAGGAGACAAATTTGGAGCGAAGGAAGAAGTAAAACTGCTCCTACAGGCTCTCTCTCTCTTCACTTATTGTGAAGCTAGTACAGCAACACCTAAAGGGCCCGAACATATTCCATATATTCCACTTTGTTACAGAAAAGGCTGTTCAGTATTTCTGTAAAAAGGGTTTTTATAAGTGAGAACACAGGTCTAGACAAAATCTCGCAAAGCATTATTACACTGTGTTATATTATACAGTAAATATTTTTATTCTTTTTGTGAATTGGATGAGGTGAACTGAAACCAGTGGTTCCAAGAAATGAGCAGTACCACTTCAGGAAAACACCCATGGTAAGCAACACATCTCAGGAGACTCCAGCAAGGGTAGAAGTAAATTGTCTCTGAATGAGGATTTTGACAATCAAATCAGTCTGGAAAAATAGAAACAGATTTTAGCACACCCTGTGAAGCAAAAACCTGCTAGACCTGCTCATGTCCATTATGTGAGCACATCTCTGCCAAGCAAACTTTAAGGTTGATCTTAATAAGAAAGTACCAAAGTGTCCCTGGTTGGAGGTGACAGATTGTTGTGGGTAACCCAAAATGTTACTCTATTCCATATATATCTGTGCCCAAAACTGTTATCGTCTCCTTAAAACCCTGCATGACACAGATGCATATATATAGATATAGAATATATATATATGACATGTGTTTATATAGATGGAATATGCCGATACAAAAATTTTTAAATGGCACTTTTATATTTTAATTTTTTAATTTAGTATACATATGTATATTTTATATATATATATGTGTGTATATATATGTGTATATATATATATATATATATAAAAAAAAGAAAAGTTGGCAATTCTCAAACCAATCATAAAGAGAAAGGCTGTATGAAACCCTGTTGCTGTAAGGACTCAAGATACCTTCCCTTCAGTAATCCAAGCTGATTGTACAAAGGCACAGCACATTTCCTGAATACAGAGAGCTGCTGCAGTTTCTCCAGTGTCTCTGGATTTCCCCATCAGGAACATAATTTTCAGCTTGTTTAAATTAATCCTCTGTCAACCCACACTCATGAACTAAACCTCCACTTTACACAGATGCTGGTGGTGCAAGAAAACTGAATTAAGTGAATTTGATGACCAGACTGGTGAGCTGGAGGTGAAAACCATCCTCATACAAATAATGCCATGGCCCAAGAGGTCTTCCTCAGCATCTCCTGTACATTCAGAATGGGGGACCAGTAGCAGAACCTGTCCAGGACTGTGTGTAACATAGGTGAGGATGTCTTTGTTCTTCCTTATTCCTCCTGTATCAAGGAGTCACCAGTCCTCCTGATTTTTGGCCTCCATAGGAAGCATCCTACAGCAGGTCCAAAGCAAGGTTGTGGTTTTGGTATAAAACAGACTTAACAGGAGCAGCAGAGGCGACAGTGGATGAACCTCAGAGCTCAAACATCACATTTCAGAGATGTAGAGTTACTGGAGACGGCCGAAAATGATTGTGTTACACCAACATAGCAGGCCAGAAAGGTGCAAACAAATGATGCCCAAATTCCTGCCTCATGTACATTTAGAGATAAACAGATGATCAGCCTACAGACTCCACTTCAGAGCTCTTCAGATTACAGGTCAGTGTGTTTCATACTTTATTTACACCAGCATGGCAACACCATTATAGTGCATTTAATTAATCTCCTACGGGATTTTCACTTGGTAATGCTGGGCACACTGCCATCAGTGTAGGAACATCCAGTTCATACATGAGGCATCTTTTACTCCACTTGGTTTACTTCAAGGAAAAAACCTCACAGATACAACTCAAGCTTTCAGCTGTTTCCCTTCTCCCTTACTCCCCATTTCCCCACTGGGACCTCAAAAGGATGCATGCCTGCACAGGCAAGCAGGTTTTTTTCCTTCCCAGCATCTTTTATTCTATTTTACATCCTTCTAAACATTTCCAAAAGCAACACAAATCCCACTTTGCAAGCTGTGCTGGAAATTTGGCTTATGCAGGAGCCCCAGGGGGATGGGTCCACTTTTCAGCATGGGGTTACAATGGACGGAGGAGCAGGAGCTGATCAGCTTGATCATGGGGAAAGAAGGGGTGCTGGAAGGCAAGATAAAATGTGCTCAAAAGCAGTGCATCTGGCACCTTCCTTAGGAGGCACAAGGCATAAAGAGGAATTAAATGTATTCTGTGTTTATCTTTACAAACACATGTATTTCAGGTAGGAAATAATTGACAAAAGGTGTTGACTGACCTGGCACTCATGTGCAAAATCTTTCTGCCTTTTCTGGTTCAGATTGTAGGATCATCAACACTGGTACCCACATCAGCAGCAGCTTCTCCCAGCCTGAGATCCTATTCACCCTGAGAGATTCCTGGAGCTGGCACAGGTAAAAAACAAGTGAAAACACATCAGCACAAAGCACAGTTTCAACACCAAAGCAGAGAACAGCAAACAAGATTTGAATTTAAGAGGTTGTAGCCAAAACTTCTGGGCTAATTTGAAGTCCTTTTCCCTAAACCGTGTTGAACATAATCAGTACCAGTTTTAATGTCAGCACTGTTATCCTTGCAAGAATGCACAATGCTGCTCTTCAAGATGGTTTTCTAATCAGCATGTGGCTGCTTATGACTCCACGGACTTCTCAACAATACCTTCTATTAAAAAGGGACATTACTCTGAACCTAAACACTCTGATCGGTTTTCTTTATGGATTTTAATCATTAATATATTATATTTTATGTAATTATTTGCAGGAACATTCTGGCTAGCTCGGTATACTTTCACCAGTGGAGCATTATGGAAAAAATACAATATGTCCTACCATCAGAAATATTTTTAATCAGTTTTATAGAAGAACAACGTGGATTTCCCCAAAACATGGGTGGGGAAATGGAAATTTATTCATACAATGCTTTGTTAGATGTGTTAAAAATATATGCACATTAAACTAACTGGAATAAAAGAGTTTCTCACCTTCCTCTTCTCCCCTGAAACACAGAGGCAGTTTTGCAGCAGGCACACAACAACTTCATGGTTGCAGTGGACACCTCAACTCATGAAGTCCTCTGGCTATATTCCAATAAGTTTCCTAAAACTTAAAGTTTTAATTGTTCTTCCTTTTAGTCCATAATAAACATCCCCATTGCTCCACCCTCCCTCCCATTTCATCAAGTCCTCACTATGCAGTTGCACACCATAAACTATTCTAGCAGGTTCAGCGTGGGTTTGTCCAGGTTTCTTTTCCAAGGACATTTATCAGTCTCTTGGAAATTTTGCACACTGGCCAGGAGTTCCTTGGCTGGGCACCACAAGGTTGCTGCCCACGCTGCTCCACTTCCTAAAGCACACCAGGGAATGTTACCTGGCTGATTGCTGTTTGTGCCTGCTTCAGGGACAGCAAACCTCAGCACTGTGAGACCATGACACAATAATCAACTCTCCATGGGGAGGAATATTCCATCTGACTGCCCTTTTGAAGCATTATCCTAAAACGATGGCTTTTAGAATGTGAACGTATTTTAGGATTGACAACAACTGTATTTGCTCTTCACATTCCTGTGTCCCCCTTGCCCCAAACAAAGGAAAGCAATTAGAGAGAACTTATTTGGAGCTATCATGAGACACAAATAAAAATCCATTGTACAACAAACAGTGTCTGGCTTCTGAGGAGCAGGAGCACCTCAAAGAAACAGAATGAGAGGCGTATTCGTAGCCTGATTCAAACTGCCCAAGGAAAGGCAACCTCCTCCCCTAAAAGAGAACTTTTACACACATATGTGAGTAGGACCATACCCTGGGTTCATTCAAAAGGCACCCACCTGTTTTCACAGGCAGGTATTTGTCAGTCCTAAGGAGTGATTATGGTACTTGTAAGCATTGGACTCATCTCAGGAAATCCACCTCCTGCCTTGGCACCCAGAACACATCTATTGGTGCTGCCAAAATTGCCATTGTGTCACTTGACAGAAATGCTCTAAACCTAAGACAGCTCAGAGCCTGAGGCTTCCAAAAGGGCAGCACAGACAGTGCTGATGCCACCACAGGGCTGTTTGAGCTGCAGTAACAAAGGGCTGCTGCTTCCCCTCACAGCTTCTCTGCAGGGCTGAGGAGTTTGCAAAAATTTAATGCAGATCATTGGGTTAATATGCAAAGAAAATTATTATATCCACAGTTTTTGAACTCTGGAGAGTGCAAATACTTATACCAAATACCCTCTGAAGAAACAGCTGTGTCAGTTATCAGTTAAATGATAATTTTTCTTTAAGGAAGGAGACTTTAATGAAACCCACCTTAATCCGCTGTCATGGTTTTCAATTTCTTATGTTTTGCTGCCACCAGGTGACACAAAGGAAAATCGTCTGACAGCAATAAGCATCTCTGGTCCTGCTTCAGCAGCCACATCACACCTCACCCTCTCCGAGTCAAGATTTGCCATTTTCGTTACTACAAAACCAATACACTCGAAGTTTTAGAAGAGATGCCGTGGAAGACTTTTACAGGTTAATAACATCTACCATATGAACTGTTCACCCCCAAGTACTCCAACCTTTTGCATACGGTTGTGTTAGTGCAGAAGGAATAGCAAAAAGACACATACATGCTCCATACAGCCAGAGGCTTTTCAACCCCCCATATAAAATGAGTCCCAGTTCTTAATAGGAAAAAAATTTACCATCATACCTCATCTGACACTGGCCAACATCCCCCAAGTAACTAAACACAAGAGGAAAAAGCACTTTTGCATGAATAGCAAAGTACTGTCTTACACAAAGTGTAAATCTCCTCTCCGTAAGTCACGACTGAGCCACATTCCCCATACACCAATATATTTACAATGTATCTATTACATCAATAATAGTTTTTTGTCGTGAAAATTCAAGGAGCGACTCCAAAATATTGTGGGTATTAGTTTAAACTCACAAACAAAGATATATTCAGATACTGCTGGCTGCAAGTACTAAAGTGTTTATTAAATCAGAGGAGCTCTTTGAAAGAAATCAGCAAGGAGAAACAAAATATTTGGACCACGGTCAGACACAGCTCAGCATTTCCATGGTTTATTTTCAGGGACCATTGTCATCCACCCCTCCAGCTTCAACCTGGCTCCTCATTCCCTTGAAAGAGCTCAGCTTTGAGCCCTTTATGCTGGGGTGAACAGGAGGCCAGTTTTCATAGGAAGGACTGGGATCTGGCCTAGCAAACAGAAGACAGGGTCCTCTCCTCCTAAGGCATTTGGAATAGAATGGCTTACAATAAAACTGAGGTTGGTATGAGAATGAATGTGTCCTCCAGAATATGGAAAGGTGACCAGCCTCAGGATTTCAGACTAGTTTGTATTTTCACAGTATCTGCTCTGATTCCCGCCAGGGCTCTGCCATCTCACTTCTACTGAGAATCAGATACATGTAAAGGGTATAGGAGTCTCTTTTTGGATTTTCACCAAACTTTTGCTGTCTGCAGAGTCCATAGTTACATGCAGCATAGATAAGCATTTCTAACCACTTAGGAGCAAAATTGACTGAAAATGGGCATTTCTGAGAATACTGTGGGACTTCTCAGGATGGACTGGCTGCCAGGGAAGAGCAGACACCTCACACCAGCTGAAAACCTGCCTGGGGAGGTCTGTCTGCCCTTTGCTGGGCAGGTACTGAAAGGAAGAAACTCCGCTAGTCAGAATGGGGGTGCTCCATGAATGAGCATCTCTGTAAATCAGAGCATTTTTAATTAATTGTCCACACCAGCTTCTAAATTACGAGCTTATCCACTGGGTACTTACATCAACAGTCGTGTTAGTTCAGCTTGGATTCATTGTATTTAGACTCCAAAATAAAAGTGCAACCATTTTTCCAAACAGCTTTGTAGAAACATCACTTATTCTGACTGTTCCATTCTTAAAATCCTATTTTTTGAACTAACATAGCTCATAGATTCAGTATCTGAATAGAGATGCTTGAAAAAACACGTATAAAACATAGTTTTTAGCGTCACAATTATTGTAGTTTCTGGTCATAGCAGTCAATGACAATTAGCAGTACATTTTCATTGGGGGGGTCTTCTGTTGAGAAAATATTTTTTCCTCCAAAATATCAAGCCAAGGAACAGAAACAGGAATTCAGGTCTCCTGGTTTTTGCTTGCAGCTCTCTACAACCAGAAAAATTCATGGGATAAATACCCAGTTTCAAAGCCATGTAACTGCACTTGGAAGAGTGGCCTTGCCCAAGTTTTGCTGCCAGCAGAGTAGGGCAATAAATTTTGTTAAAGTAAATAGTACTTTTGAATGAAGTGGGGTTGGCTGGTTGGTGGGTTTTCTGAAACTAATCATGATGCTCAAAAATACTCTGAGCACATGACAACAGGAAGCATCTCTCCCAAACATACAGCTTTTACTTATATTGCATATAGTGGTCAGATGGAAAATTAAGTAATTCTTAAAGGCAGGGCGAAGTGTAACACTTCCACCTATCCTGCCCACTCACCATTCCTCTTCAAATGCCAGGTGTGTAGCTTGCCAAATCTTTACTTTTTAAGCTTCACGGCTTTTAAAAGCCACGTCAGGGTGCAGATCTGAAACTCTCCTGTCTTGGTTTCACTGGTATTTTGCAATACAAGCAGCCTACAAGTTAAAAAAAAAAAAATCCCCCAGTTACAGCATTGTAACTGTGATGTGCATTTGGATTAACAACTCTCACCAGTGAGTTATCCCTACAATCAGGGAGAGAGCTGTGCAGTGGCATCCTGGCTCTGATGGCAGTCACAGCAGGTGCCCAGGGAAGACTGGAAGGACAAGGCAGACCAGGGGAATAGCAAATATAAAAGGTAGCACCATCTCTGAAAGAAGTCAAAGTGTAACAATCTGCAGTCTTTTATTTCCCCCGAAGCTTCCTTGGCAGTTTTGCAGCTGCTTCTCAGCTCCTGTTGTTTGCTGGCAGTTTCCAAATGCTCTTCTGTCTCCCATGGATCTGCCTGGATGCAGTAGGTGGAGCAGCTGTGTGGCATTTTGATGGCCATCACAAAATAAATGACTTAGATGTGTTAGAAACAGCAAAGATTTCAGGTCAGCAGCCTGACTTCCAGCCTCCCACAGGAGAGGTCGATGAGTTGAGGCAGTAGGTGTTTCTTGGCCTGCAACTTTAGCTCTGTGTCCCCCCACTTTGTTACACCCAGGAGTGACTCAGGGAATGCAATACACAAACACCAACAGGCACTCAGCTGGCATCATTTGTTTAATAAAGTCTTTTCTGGTTTTAAAAAAGTTTACAAGACAGATGTGTTCCACGTGATAAACAACTAGAGGCTGATCTTCCCTTGTAATAACTTAATCCATGCAGAAAGACTGGACTGCCTAACCTGATGTTGGGCAGTAGCTAACAATTTACCAAAAGATGCACAGATCTGCACACGGCAATGGAAACAGGTAGTACATGACACCACAGAGTGAGAATCAATACACAAGCCTGCTCGGAGAATTTTCAGAATTCAAGTGTAAGTTTAAGGAAAACCCCTGATTTATTCTTTAAATGGAGCTTATGTACTGAGAGTGAAATGTTCTGCTACAATCTGCCTACAGTCACCCTTTACTCAGCAGTCGTGTGAGAACGCATACACAGAAATGTCACAAGTCCTTTTCACTACTGACACTACACATTAACAACTGAATCTGATAGCATTGCTTTGGTTGGTTCAATACAGAATGATAGGTTTCTAATGTCTTAGCTCTGCCTTCCCATTTTCCATCCTTTTCCAAAGGCGTTGAAGAGTGTTGCTGAGGCGAATGTTGGGTCTCTCTTCAAGAATCCAGTGTAGCTTTTGTGTAAGAAACTGTGGAAGGCAAACAGACAGGAACATTACTGTAGGTAGAGCAGAAATACAGCAGGATTCCTGCAAATCCCATAGGGAACTGTATCTTTATTTATTGTCACAGCATGAAAATTGATGCCAGGTTATCTGTATACCACATTTTAGAGACATTCAGCTCCTTAGAAATCCAAATTATTTATTGGAAAGATTGGACTGACCGAAGCACTCCAGAAGGCCTGCAAACCCTCTAAAATGTTCTTATTTCAACACACAACCCAGAAACAGTGGGGGGGAAAACTTGTATAAAACAGAAATCAATCACCCAATGTCTGACCACCTGGGAAATTCATGGATTTAAAAAAGGAAAAAAAAATTAAGTAACTTTGTAAGCAATGCATAATGCTGAATTGTATAAATCACAGCCACACTAAACTCTAGGGACAGGAAAATGAGAGAAAGGCTAAACCTTAACTTTGCAAAGCTGTTAATAATTAAACTGCACAGCCAGCTCAGGGCTTCAGTGTGCAGATGACAATATTAGCACTTTCTTGAGAGCTTGGACACATTTGAAAAGTCAAAATCAGCAATGTAGCTTTTTAAGGGCAGGAAGGGGGAAGGAAGGTAATGACAATTGTGTCCTGAAGGCTTAAAACTGACTGGAAGAGTACGATAAATACCTATCTACATAGGCAGATAATCCATGACAAAGGATTTAGGTCTGTATTCAGTCTAATTCCATTCACTGATGTCTAGGCATGTCCTGCAGGTCAAGTGCCTGAAGGGAGAGAAGATCTCCTGCTGCTGAGGCAAGTCTGGCTCTCAATGCCTGCCCTAATATCCTTATTAGATGGTGAAGGTCTATAAAACAGCCTGTTATTAATGCATCCTGAGAAAGAACAAACTGAGGAGGGGCAGGTAAGAACCATAAAAGAAAGCTGCAGTTCTGCCCTGTCTCCAACTTCTGAGCTGTTTTCCACCTCCATTGCTGGGGACTGTGTGGTATTTGGGCTGTTCCACAGTGAGCTCCCTGCGAGGTGAGGACAGACAGAAATACAGCCCTGTGTCTCTGTTTATCTGAAGAACACAAGGCAGGATTCTGAGTTAAGTCATTGCTGTATTATCAGATCAAACTTTCAGATTTCCTGAGTTGACATGGAAACAGTCATGTCTGGGCCAGACCCACAACTCCAGCCGAGCACACAGCTGGGAAGAGGTTTTCACCCACCCAACATTCTGGTGTGCGACTGCAGATGGGAGCACAGGTTACCCACCAGCAGGATTATAAAATTCCACCTTTCAGCACTTCTAATGCCACTCTCTGCATGTGCTGCTTCGGTAAAACGGGCAGGGGGCCAAGCACTACAGAGGAGAGGAGAAGCCAAACCTGAGGCCTGCCTTGGATGAGCTAAGGCTCTCTTTCTGAGGACACGTCTCCTTCTGCTCCGCTGCTGGCACTGGGGTCATCCTTGTTTCGGGGGACATTTCTTTCTCTACTTGACTCAGAGGGCACCTTGGTTCTGGTCTTCTCTTTTCTTTGTTGCTGTTTTTCAAGTTTTGTCAGCTATTCACAGAGTAAGGAAAAAACATATCATGGAATAAAACCATTTCAGAAGTCTATTTCTAAGAAATCACAAATGTGAGCATTTGTATAAAACTTGCCACTTAGATTCACAACACCAATACATGCATCAACAAAACAAAAAAAAAGCAAAAAAACCCTGAAGGCTCAGATTTTCAAAAATTTAGAAAAGACAGTGAATTATCACCATAAGATAACACGATCACCTCAAGTATAGAAGAGAAATTATTTATTTATATCCCTCTAGCACAAGGAATACAAAAAATACATTTGGGTTGACTAATCCAAATGTATTTTTACTAATTACACTGCGAATGATTTATAAAGTTCAGATTACCAATTACAAACACAATTGCTCACAAGAAAAGAGACATTTCACTGTCACATCCAGTGACATAAAAGAGCTATTCATCAGCAATTATTTGTTTCATCTCTTCCTGCTAACATCGCATTAAACACTGCAGGATGGTTCCGTTATCTCTTCTTGCTAAAGCTGAAAGCAAGAATATAAAAACCACACTATTCCTAAGCCTTAGTTCCCATGCTACAGGCAAATCAACAGATTTGTGACAGCAAAGAAAGAATGCAACGGGCAGGGAAGAGGAAAAAGAACAACAATTTAAATTGGCTCTTCCTCATCACATCTTGCATGATGGATGTCTTGATCCTACCTCCTCTTGGAATTTCTATCAGCTGAACATTGCTGGGACCAGGAGTGGGAGCTATATTTGTTCTTTTCTGTATCTTTTCTGTCTCTCTTCTTCTAATTCCCTCTTCTCTGAGTTTCGAGCAACTTAAAATCGGACGGGTTTGGAGTTTGTGAAGTTGAATGGGTTAAGTCAATGCTTTGTGAAATGTTTTGTGTTAACTGGATGTTGCTGTAAACTTTTGCCAAAGCACTCTGATTTTCTGAAGGTTGCCAGTAAAGTTTTTGTTGTTTTGACCTCTTGATAATATCCTGTCGGAATTTCTCCCTTGTGTCTAACTCAGGGAACATGAAAAAAACATAAGCCCTTTTAAGAGGCTCGTTGAGCAAGTTTTGAGGCCTTACAATGCCAGAGAAAGTTGAAAAAGCAGCATCCTTCCCTATCTTCAGCCCAAGCTGAGGCCGCCAGGAAGGTGTTGTCAATGGGTAAAGCAGGCAGCCTTGAACTGTGAGGGTAAAAACCCTTAAACAAGACAATATTCCCCAAGAAAGAAATGAAACTTTGTAGAATCCTGCATGCCTTGGTAATTCCTTGGTTATTTTACATGTACACACAGGGCAGCAGTTCTCACACCAAAAACAGAGCTGCTGCTGCTAATTATGCATGGTTTGGCCTGAGAACTCTTTGGGCTAAAACTGTGAGGGTACAGAAAGAAAGACCAGACACAGAAGTAGTTCTTTCAGGGGCTAAAACATCACACAAGAATACAGAACAGAATTTGAAGGCAAAAATGAAACTGTCTTCAAACCAAGATACCCAAGCTATTTAAGGCAACACAGGGCACTTGTATCTGCTCATTTCATAGCTGGAGGACTTGTTGAGAAGGATACTGTGATCAAAAGCTTTACTAAAATCCAGAAAAACTAAATCCACCACCTTTCCTTCCTTCACTTGGCAGATGGTCTTATTGTAGAAGAGTATTAAATAAGTTAGACAGGACTTTCCCTTTAGAATTCATGTTGACTGTGCATTGTGCTTTAAATGCCTTTCAGCAGCACCCAGCATGATCTTCTCCACAGTTCTTCCAGGCACTTAGGTTAGATTAACAGGCTTGTAGTTTCCTGGTTCTTCCCTCATGCCCTTTTTATAAACTACAGTAACAATTTCAACAAGTGAAGCAGTAAACAAATAAGGTTGGTGTAGCCTTGCTGAAGCAGAGTTGGTAATGACAATCCCTCCCCCTTTTCTTTCAGCCTGGAAAAGTTGGCCACTGTTGTGTTTAGAGGATGAGGAAGCCTCATCACTGCATTTGGTTTTCAGCACAGCTTGTGCTGTTCCTCAGTAGAGGTAAATCTCCGCTCCAGACTTAAATTTGGGACTGAAATTTGCTATTCCCTTGTTTCTGACAGAGAGGCATCTCTCCACTTCCATCCAGTCACCCACATTCAAAAGCTCCCACATGGCAAGAACCTTCACTAAAGGCAGGGGAGGTGGTCCAGACATATTAAAAACATTGTTAATGAGTCATGATTAAACAACAGCTTTAATGAGGAGAAGGAATAAACTGTGAAAAGCTGGTTTACATTACACACACACAACCTTTCCCAGGACAGCAGACAGCCATCAACAGGCCAGGGAACTGAAGAAAATAATGCAATTATTTGACTGTTCAGAGGCTGCACAGGAAGGACAAGGTCCTTGTGCCTAAGGGAAGCTGTACTGCTTCACAACAGGAATGCTACACATTTGCAGAGGATACACATCATCCTTTCCAGACAGACCCTATGGGTCACTTACTTGTTTAGGGTCAACAGTGGCTGCTGGGGACTCCAGTTCTATTGTTACAGGACCATCGTTCTGGATGTGGACCTGCATGTAGGCACCAAACTTGCCATCTGAAAAGGGAAGAGACAATAAGTGCTCAGGGCCCTTGGAAGGATAACACACACCAAAGTTTTTACCAAGTGTGACACCACAAAGAAATAAAAAATATATAAAAGGGCAGCCAACTATTGAACTGCACAAAGCTACCAAGAAAAAAAAACAGTGTATGTGCACCCAGGTATGTAGCTTGACATTCAGAGAGAATAAATACACAGCTAAGTACAGAAAAGTGCACAAAACAAACCAAGTCTACAGGTAATCCAGGTGTCCAAAGTTCAGGATGGGCATAATTCTCACAGGCATGAGATGACATTTTAAAGAATGTAACAGCTAAGCCTAGGGATCCAGTCCAACCGAACACTTGATGTTATGAAGAAATTTTACATATAGGCAAAAGGTAAGAAGACCTTGGAGTCTACTCTGAAGCATTTGACACTGAATACTCTAGAGCAGGGGACACTGGGGTGCAGCTCAGTCCCAATCTGCTACAGCCATTTCTACATTTCTGCTTGTAACCTAGGCTGGTCCTTGAGAGTTACATAGATGTAACCTATACCCTGTGACCACAAAACCCAGTCAAAACTAATGCATCTTTCTTTAACAAAATAATAAACAAAGAATATTATCTTAAACTTTACTAGTGAGAGCACAACTATTCAAATTGCTCTCTACAATCATCCCATCCCTCTGCTGTACTTTACTCACAAAAAAAGGATGGCCTTTTTCATTTCCCATTCATATGTACGGACCTAAAAAACCACAAACTTCACAAGCCCCTTTTTTCAGAGGCTGATAAAGTGGTCAAGCAAGCCCCCACCTTTACTAGAACACTCAAAGCACTCCTCTGCTCACAAGAACTTTCTACCTTGTTTTGGCACCAGAAGTACTGTCGAGGAACATCTTTCTGTAACAGCTCCCTCCCATTCTCCTCACACATTCAAAATTCTAGTTACTGCTCTTCAATGTAGTAAATCTTCCCCCACTTTAAGACTTTTGGGCTGATCAATTCATCTTGCAACATCTTCTGCAGTAAAAGACGATCCTAGAAGTATCGTTAAAGTGACAAGTTCATTCTGCTGGACATCCATCTCTCTAAATTCCTTGTCATTTTAAGTCCAGCACACATGCCTTCCTCAGAAGGAAGGAAGATCTTTGTCTGAGGTGAGTCAGAGAAGCAACATCTGAGCCATAAAGACTTGAAAAAGAAGTATTACTTACTTCCAGAATATTTTTGTACATATCTCAAGCCTTATGACCTAGAAACTTCACACCAGTTTTATTCAGGAGTTACTTCTAAGCTTGTCTGCTTGGGAAGTTATTCTTAATTAACCTCATGTGAATATTCTTGCTCCAGATAAGAGCACTTATTCTGAAGTGACAACACTCACAAAGGGAATTAATCAGGGAGAATAATTCTGCTTTCAACTTGTACCAAACCTTAATCTGAATTAAACTCTTCCTTGTGGAACAATCCTCTCATATTTACTTAAGATATTACTACTAAGGGAGTAAGACATTTCACACTCCTTGCCATGTTAATCTTTACTGCCTCAGAGGACTAAATCCACATTCAAGACAGAGAGCAAAGGCCCTGACTCATAAGGAGAGCATTGGTAGGTCTGATATTTGGATATTAGCTTGCAGAACATGAGTGCTCAGGCCTGCAGTCACCAGCTCTGCTCCTCAGAGTAGACGGAGATATTTAAGAACACAACAAAGCACTGAAGCACAACAAACAAGGACTTCTGATACAGCCTTTTATTTCCTAGACATGGGTGCCCACGTGTTAAACTAGGAACCACAGCTCTGAACCTTCTCCAAGACTTTGTTTGTCAAGTTTCCCACTGCTCTTGGTGTGCAAGAATGGTTTGTGCTTCTCTTTGGGGAACACGTCCCATTCTGAGCTCCTGGCTGGCAAGCTCCAGATAGACCAGGGAGCAGAGAGCAGCTGCCTGCCCAGCACCTACAACTTCCAACAGCCAAATTCTCTACTGAACACAAACAGGAACCAGGAAACACAAGGCTCTCAGAAGACAGGACAAGACCTTTATTGATCTGTCTTTGCCTCAGCTACACAAATTCCACTCCCAGTGATTAAATTACTCCTCCAAAATGCATTAAGCAAATTATAAGATCAAAGGGAAAGGCACCTACAGCAACCCAGAGAATCAAACTCTCATCTCCCAATAACTACAACTGGCGTGTGCATGCCTATGTGTATGTAGGGGCAATGTGAGTACAGATTTTCCAGACAGCAAAGAAGCAAAAAACACTGGCAAAGCAATTGGCACAGCAGAAACTTCAACCTGAGAGAACCTTAACAGACTTGGGTGCAACACACCATAACTGGCACAGCTTAATAAGACAGCAAAATCATAAACTGACAGGTAGTTCCAGTGCTGCCAGCAGTTTTAAATGCATGTGTTATCTGACACAATAGCACACTTGGGCTTCCAAATCTGTGCTTTTAGCACAGAAAAAAAAAAATGCAGAAGTGAAAGCTCTTTTTGCAGCAAGCTCTAGGAAAAAAAAGTGCCAAAATATGCGCACTTAATATTCATTTCACGTATACAACTGCTATTCACCGAGAGAAGGAATTCAAAAAGCTGCTGTCAAAATATGAACTGATTGAAGGGGTATCAGAAATGCATTCCTTATCAGGAACAAATGCTGATTGGAAGAACACATCAAGCTAAAAAAGTTTGAAAAAATGGACTTTTTTGTGTGCATTTCACTTTGCCTCCTTGGAAAGCAATGGAATAATTACCCTAACCTAGAGTCAATATGAAAATTAGCCTCTAAATCTTTCCCCAGCTATCAGTTTTCTATCTTTTTTTACTTTTTTTCCTCATAAGGAAAGTAAGGCAAACCATTATCTATTAACAGCCACCATTTTAAAAATAGTCTTTTCTAGAAACTTGTCTTCTGTCAAGTGTAGCAAAAAGTCAAATCTGAATATGAAAATGGACAGAAAGCACTCAGAAAATCAAGCAGAAAAGACTGAGTGTGGACAAAGCACAAATGCACAGGGAAGCCAGGCATTCTCTGGTAAAGAGAAAACTGTTCCACACGTGACAGAGTTGAGGAAAAAGAGTCTAAATCAAAAGCTGCTCTCAAGCAGCACATTACACCTCCCACTGTCACAATTCCATTTAACAGGATGTGGAAGTGACAGATGGAACTGTGCTGTCCATCACACACTGGTGACACCTTCGAGCCTGACTAAACACACTTCTCAGAAAAAATGCTTCTCTTGGGTTAATCTAACTACATAGCACAAAACATTCAGAGCCTTTGAGGGAGCCTGATCTCAGAGTTTGTTCTCATGGCTGCAGCCTCTCTGGGCTGCTCATGTTGTGCAGCCAAAAGGAATACAAGAACATCTACATGTCATCCAGAGGAAGGCCAGGAAATGGCTTGGCTAGAGGAAGACTGGAGCAATCACCCTGATAGGCTCTACTGAAAATACCATAACATCCCCTTAGCTACAGAAAACCACAGAATAAAGAAAGCAACAATCAGGAGGGAACACACGAAAGAAGTGTCCAGTGGTCACACCAAGGACCTTACCAACCTTCTGTCCTTACCTTTAATAAGCTCTGGTTTGTAGGCTTTTCTTAGCTGCTCTAGGAAGTTGTTATAAAAAGACTCCGCCTGCTCCGTGGGCATTGCCATGTGATAGTCAGGCTTGTTTCCCTTCAGGATGCACTGGAGAGTAAATTGGCTCACACACAACACTTCATACTGTTTATCCATCACACTTTTGGACCAGTGCTTCCCACTTTCATCTTCAAAGACTCGCAAGTTCAAGATCTTTCGGACCCTAGGAGGAAGAGAAGATAATTCCTAAATTGTGCCACATAGGATCAACAGGTACCATACGGAATGAGATTAACAGATGCACATTCAGTCTGCCTCCACATAACAAGATATCCCTCTGCACCGTCATTCCCAGCCATGGGAATCTCATCACATTAGGCAGAGCCATAACCAAGAGAGCCCTTGGTTAGATCATTAATCTACACCACCATTTGACAGAGTCTGATATCAGGACAGAATAACTGCATGTTACACAGTGACATAAGGATGGCACGGGAAGTAAGAAAGCTCACTCTTTACTATCTGCTTTTATGTGTCACAACATTATTTAACGTGTGAACAGCTTTGGGAATTTTAATCCTCCCACCGCACCGGGAAATCACACTCAGTAGGAAATGAAATCATCCTAAAATGTGTTTAAAACTGTGGTTTTTTTGTTTCCAATCATGATTCACATATACTCCTCCTGCTTTGTCACTTCCTAGCACTATTCCCAAATCAGGCCCCATAAGCCAGATGACGACAACACTTTTTCATCAGGATGAGAGGAGGAATCCAAGGAAGAGGAGAGAACTGCAGCTGGCAGCAAAGTGGTTTGAATTCTGGGCCAATTTTCTAGAGATAGGGGACAGAACTGACTGGCTCAAGACAACAAGGCGACCTTCAAAAGTGGATCATGAAAAGCAGCAGGCAGCTGCAACCCAGCCCATGCCAGGACTTTAATTGATAACAGGACTGCATGCAAGCCACTCTCCTGTCTTTGGTTTCTTCTTCTGGCTTCTTCACATGTGCAGCACCAAGGGAGCTTATCAAGTGCAAAGCACATCAACTGCAGTCATCAGCCAGGCATTTTGCACTGCACCAGAGGTGAGGCAGTCAGTGTAAGATAAAACTGAGACTTTGCTATAGTCTAGCTTCAGGGCTTTGCCATCGCTAAGGCACAGTCACGAGAACATCCTTGCCAATTTGTGTGTGTCAACAGCAAACACAATTAACTCCTCAATGAAGTGGATTGTTGGAAGCATCCACTGGTAGGCCTCAGGAGAAAGCTTAAATCATCATCACTGCTCTGTTTTCTTCATAGAGATGTTCGTTGTTTCATTTACAGGATTACTAAAGTTTCCTTTAATAGGACCCGAAAAGCCTGGTTAAGCTGATTTCTCTCACTCCTTTTGCCTAGATGCTGGCTTCCTGCCCTTCCTGTGTCAGCCATCCCAACAACCTGACAGAGCACAGTAGCTACAGATCTCCTGCCTTCAATATTCAGCAGCAGCTTCCACATTCACCAGGGTAGGGATGGGAAGCGATGGCAGAGCAGATGTTACACAGTGAGGGAGGCAAACAGTAAGGCAAACCCATGGAGCATGTGAGAATAAAAACCCCTACTTCTTGACATCAGTCAGCTCCATTACCCTATTTCTTCTTTGCCTTTGCAAGGACTGAGGTCAGCCCTAGAGCAATAGCCAGTCCAAAAGAGACAGAAGAAGCCCCTGGAGAGCTCTCTCTTGCATGTGTTTGCTGGCTGAATTCCACTATTCTGTGGCCATAGAACAGATGGCCAGAGCCAGTCCTCCAGGCTGCCAAAACTGATGCCTGTTTACAGACAAGCAACTGACAAGACTATCCTGCCTTTAGGAAGAACAAAACTCATGTGCAAGCTAAAAGGAGAGTTTGAGGTTTCTGTTAAATCCCATCCTTGAAGGACAGATTTTTTTTGGACTCAAAAAGGACAAACACCTAAAAAAGTCCACTCTTGATAAAAAACACATAGCAGAAAATGGGAACAGATTTTTCTCAATGGAACATGAAAACTCTAAGAAACCTGTATGCAAGGTAAAATCTGAAGAGGAACTAACAGGCAAACCTGAATTTCCCAATGGGAATAGCTGATTTGTTTGGCTACTGCACAGGTATCAGAAATGCACAAATGGAAGAATACAAGGCAAAAGGAAGGGAGTGACTTACATGTGCTCCAGCTCTCTTTGTGTATCTTCCAAAGAAATGCCCAGCAGCACACAGAGGCCTCGTCCTATTGAACTGATTTGTTCACCACCCACTGGAGAAAGGAGAGAGGGAAAAGAAAAATAAGGCTAAATGCACTGTCTTGTTTTATGGCACAAGTAAAGACTGGTTTCAGCTGGCCAACCACTACAGAAAACAGCATTCTAAACCCTGTTTCCTCTGTCTTACGTTTGTAGATTGGAAAGACCCATGGAAGCATTCTTTCAAAAGCTTTCCAACATCACCACTTCTTTATGAGCTTGGGTTACTTACTCCAGCATTTAAAAACACTGTATAAAGATTTTTTTACTACAACTGGATCAGCTGTGGTAACCAGAGATGTAGTAAAACTCTCTCCAATCCTTGAAAAGTTATCTACCTGGCTGATGCCACTAAGTGCACTCAATTTCTCTAGTCCACCATTCCCTTCATACTTTGCATTTTTTGTGAAAAGGTGATTTCTACCTGATAGAGTCCTCATGGATTTTTTGAAACACGACTTTCAACTACCAGCAAATTCTGCCCTCTGAATTGGGAAAACAACCCCTTTAATGACATTTACAATAAAACACAATCTATCATAGATCTGTTGTGTTTTCCTAAGAATTGTTTTAAATTATCTTAATTAAATTATCTTAACGTGGTTGACCCTGAGATGACTGCAGTAAGAATAAATGCAGTCTTAAAACTGCGACAAGCACCAGTTACCCAGCTGTTAAAATTGCACCCAGGCTCACGACTGGAACAAAAAGCTCCAAACATCCCATAAAACAAAAGGAGATCAGGCCTCCAGTGAAAGCCAAAAGTAACTGTGCACTAGTGGCTGGATCAGGGCATGGGTCCTCTAGCCCAGAAATCTACTCTGCTAAGTACAGCACTGTCTCCCTCACAGAGTGATCTCTCAAACTCTTCAACAGCCAAAAACAACAGTTTAAATTCTCCCCAGAAAAGTGGAACTAAGTCAGCAAGAAGCCCAGTGCTGACAGGGTCTGACCAGCTGTGCCCACAGTCCCAGCTATGCACAAAAGCTGTGCCCTTACAGACACGCTCTGCCAGTGCTGACACACAAGCAGAAGCTGTTTGATAACTTGAAGGCCATCCTGCTGCACACCCAGGACTCCTACAGTAGGCGCTCGCTGTCTCAGGGGCAAACTTCTTGGGGATTCTTGAGCACAGAAGGTCCAAACCAATAGCAGGGACATTCCATCAGGACACGCCATTCCTACTGGCACCAGGGCTAGACCCTGGCGAGCAGTGCCTGGTGGCAGCTGGGACAGCACCACTGACACACACAAGCAATGCGAAAAGGTGAGCCAGGCTGCACTGTCAACATGCCTGCGATGGACTGAGGTGACAGTGACTGTAATGCCCAGGTATCTACGCCACGGGAGAGGGGCACCGGGATGGCACTGCCACCACACGCACAGCAATGCGCGGCCGTGACCGGGGCAGCCCCACTAACACAGCACCAAGGCGGTGTCACAGCACCGAGCCTGACAGAGCCCAAGAAGCGTTTGAACAACGCTCTCAGGACATGGTGTGATTCCTGGGGATGTCCTGAGCAGGGCTAAGAGTTGGACTCAGTGATCGTTGTGAGTCCAGCTCGGAATACTCTTGTGATTCCGTGAACACAAGCGATGCAAGATGACTGCGACTGTGCTGCCAACACAAAGGCACTCGAGGAGGCGATGGCAGCGTGACTGCCAGCCCACGCCTGCCAGGCAAGGCTGCCCACAGAGCTCCATACACACCCCCCACACGCACCCCACGGGGGCCGGCGGCCGGGCCCCCGGGGGAGCCGCAAGCGAGCCGACACACGCCAAACCCACGCGGGGGAACAACGAGAGGGGAGCGCCTGNCGGCGGCCGCTCCCCGCGCCCCGCACGCAGCGCCCCCCGGCGGGCGGGAGGTGCCGCCGCAGGCCCGGCACCACCGCTATAGGGAATTCTATAGGAAAGGGACAGGGGCGCACGGGAAAGGTGCGTTCACGTGTTTGGCCTTCCTCTCATTGCCTATAGAGATTTGGGGAGGCGCCTACAAAAAGGAGAATATGCAGGTAAGCAGAGCGGCATCTGCTATAAGAACAGCTATAGGGACACAGTGAGATGCCCACAAAAATGAATGGCTGGGAAGAGCCCTCTGGAAAAGGCAGTGGTGGCTGTAAGGACCTAAGGAGTCCACGAGGAAAGGTAGGTCTGTAGGTGCATGGGCTAGGTGGGGCTTGGGTTGTAAAAGCCCCTATAGAATCACAGGTGTGGGTTGGAAGGGACCTTATCACCTCGTCCCAACCTGCTACTGTGGGCAGGGACACTTTGCACTAGGTTGCTCAAGGTCTTATCCAAAACCTGGCCTTGAATACTTCCACAGCTGGGGCATCCACAACCACCCCGGGCAACCTGTTCCAGTGCCTCACCACTCTCACAGTAAAAAATTTCTTCCTAATATCTAACCTAAATTCCCCCTTGTCCTATCGCCACAGGTCCTGATGAAGAGTTCCTCTCCAGCACCCCTGNCCCCACGGGGGCCGGCGGCCGGGCCCCCGGGGGAGCCGCAAGCGAGCCGACACACGCCAAACCCACGCGGGGGAACAACGAGAGGGGAGCGCCTGCACACACACACGCACACAAACACACACACAGAGCCCTCCCCCGGCCCCCCGCAGCCCCGCGGCCGGGGCACACTGACCTGTGACGCTGGCCTGGGCCACCCGCTGCACGATCGCCTTCATGGCGCAGCGCAGCGCGGCCGGCGCCGAGCGGGGACAGCGGCGGCGCCCGGCANGGAGGCGCCTACAAAAAGGAGAATATGCAGGTAAGCAGAGCGGCATCTGCTATAAGAACAGCTATAGGGACACAGTGAGATGCCCACAAAAATGAATGGCTGGGAAGAGCCCTCTGGAAAAGGCAGTGGTGGCTGTAAGGACCTAAGGAGTCCACGAGGAAAGGTAGGTCTGTAGGTGCATGGGCTAGGTGGGGCTTGGGTTGTAAAAGCCCCTATAGAATCACAGGTGTGGGTTGGAAGGGACCTTATCACCTCGTCCCAACCTGCTACTGTGGGCAGGGACACTTTGCACTAGGTTGCTCAAGGTCTTATCCAAAACCTGGCCTTGAATACTTCCACAGCTGGGGCATCCACAACCACCCCGGGCAACCTGTTCCAGTGCCTCACCACTCTCACAGTAAAAAATTTCTTCCTAATATCTAACCTAAATTCCCCCTTGTCCTATCGCCACAGGTCCTGATGAAGAGTTCCTCTCCAGCACCCCTGCAGGGCCCCCTTTAGATACTGGAAGGATCTGGAAGCTGAGGTGTGTGGGCAGAGGAGCTTGAGACAGCTTTCCACACAGCAAGATGGGAAACCTTAGAGACCCAGGCGGGGCAGGGCAAGATGTGTCCTAAAAGGGCTGTAGGGAGAGCCCCAAGAGAAACAGGGAAGCCCCCACAGAAAAGAAGCTCTGCTGGTGCAGGGCCTTGGGTCAGCTCCCTGAGAAGGGAGGCCATGTCCATAGGGACTGCGGGAAGCATTAGTTATGGCCACAGAGCTGAGGGACAGTACCCTACAAGGGGACATAGCATGTGTAAGGATCAGGAAAACCCCTAAAGAAACAAGAGCCTGGAGCAGAACATTCAGTACGTTTTTAGCTTACAGAAACACTTCTGCATTTGTAACTCATCTCTTGTGAGCTTTTATTTGAAGGACCATTAAGAACTCCGTACCCAAAACATTAAACTACCTTCCTTCCCATTTACTAATCGTTCCCGAAGTATCCGTGTCAGAGCTGCCCAGCTCAGGAGCCATCCCAGGTACATCCTGGATCATCCGGGTACGTCCTGCACACCAGCTGGGAAAGCAGCTTCACACCAGCTGGTCAGAGCTGTTTCAGCAGTGCAAGGGAGTTCTCCAGCAGCGGTCTGGTGCCAGGCACTGGGATGAGGTTCTCCAGCACAACATTCTGAGCTTTTGGACAGTTCACTTTTCGGAAGGAGGGTCATCATTAGGAACAAAGAATGACACCACACGCCTGAGCAGTCGAGTAAGAGGAGGCTGAACCTCTTTGTATGTTATTTCTGTTGTCACTGTCAATCCAAAAGGATATTCCTTAGTGTGTACTTCCTTGCAGATCCCTTGGTTTGCCTCAGGATCATTTTCATTCTCTGAGGAACAGAAAGGAGGGTGGGGGAGACAAAAAAGAGCATAGCAATGAAAATGTTTTACCCCTTCATCACGGCACAACAACAGCCACACAGGCGTTCAGTATTTTTTTGCTTTTTCCTCACATTCTGAGGAACAGATAGCAAAGATCTGTTAACTGTGTAGCCAGAAAAAGCGATATACTAGGGTAGGTCAGATACCTGCACTGGTACTGGCCAAGAATCAGTACCACAGCAGCAATAACAACAGGCTTTCCAACCTACCCACATTAAAGTTAGCCCAAGCAGCCCATTACAAATGCCTCTTACTTCCACTCTCTGCCCACCCTCTCGGTAAAGAAATGCTTCCTAATGTCCAGCGTAATCCTGGCCCAGCTCAGCTTTGAACCATTCCCACAGGGCAAATAAAAGCAACAGGTTGGGAAGAGTCTAGTCCCCGTTCCTGTGACCGGAGATAAAGCACGAGCTTCTCCCATCAACAGGGGATTTATCTTCCTTCAGGAGGGGCTGTGAGGGGGACCGGGCGGACACCCGGGTCACTCAGCCGGCCCGAGCAGAGGCCGCGCTCCAGCAGCCGCACAGCCCGAAGCGCCCCGAGGGGCGGGCGGGCAGCACCCGGCGTCGCACTCCCCGGCCGGGGGAAGGGGCGACAGCGTGACTGGGGAATCCCGGCGCCTCCCGCTGGCAGCCAGGAGAGCCCAGGCCCCGCCCGCGCCCGAGCTCGCCCTCACGCAAGCCCCGCCCCGGACACGACGCGGGCCCGTCCGGGCCCTCCCTCAGCGAAGCCGCGGTCGCGTCACTCCCTCCCCACCCCCGGCGGTGACCTCAGGCCCCGTCCCCGGTACCGGTTCTGGCTTTGTCCTGGCGGCTGGAGTAGATGAGGGCGCCCAGCGTGGTCCAGCCGCCCAGCGAGTAGAGCAGCGCGGCCCTCGCGTTCCACACGGCCGCGCGCGCCGGCTTCATCGCCGCCCGCGCGGACNGGGCGGGGCGGGGCCGGGCCGCGAGGGGAAAAGGAGCCAAGACCCGCCCATGGCACCAACAGCGGGATTTGGGGGCAGCACTAAGGAGCAGTGCTCCTACCCGGTTTTATTTTTCATTAATATAGCCCCCCCGGTTGCCGAGACACCTCTTAAGAATATTAAAAGTTAAGCTAAAGGCTGTCAAAATCTCTGTTGGCTAAAACACCCTTCAGCTCTAATTATGATGTGTGGAAAATGCAGAGTAAACAGAATATAGACAAACAGGAATACAAATAAATTCGAAGGGAGAAGTAAAAAACTCTCCCTGAATGTTTATTTCGTGTAACAGTTAATAACCCTACTTTAAAAGAGAGAAAAGGAAATGTAAATAAATTGCTCCACTTCTGTCATCAACACGATCCACGTAAATCGTCTGTTCCTGCTGCTCAGTTTGATCAGTCACGATGCACTTGAAACTGCCAGCTTTTTTAGGTGGTCCATGAACACCTGGAGACTCACATCATCTGTCAGGATTGGAGCTCCTGATTCCTGCAGAAAGAATAAAGAAAGAAGGAGCCTAAAATACTGTTGTTAACACAGGGGATGAACTGAAAGCAAATCAAATGTCAGCACTCTGAACTAATTGCCTCCTAAACC
Source organism: Falcunculus frontatus (assembly GCA_013398115.1). NCBI lineage: Eukaryota > Metazoa > Chordata > Aves > Passeriformes > Falcunculus > Falcunculus frontatus. The sequence goes on along the minus strand of VZRV01004450.1, from coordinate 447,389 downwards.
AACCACTTTTTTCTCCTGCAAAAGACAGATGCTACTCTTTGGCAACAGCACTGACATCATCCTCTAGTACAATCTGAACTGCTGCAGGGAAGTCTCTTCTTCCTAAAAAGCATTAGGAATTTCGCTGCCCAAAGCTCTACACAAACAAGGTAAGCAAAGAGGATATAAAAAGATTCTCAGCTAAATTAGATCTGTATGTATCCATATGCTAGTTGCTTTTTTCCAGAATACTGGAAATACATGACATCTAGGCTTGAAAACTGCATTCTGATCATCCAGTGCTCCCCACCAGTGCTGTTTATCTTATCAACAACCATGATAAGGAATCAAGGACAAATGTAACACCGTTTGTGGCCACACGGTGAGACAGGATGGCTACTGCACACATAAACATGTACATGTGTATTTTACAGAATTCCCAAACATGAGCAGCTCTTCCATGGCTTACCTGGCCCCAGGCATAGAGGTTATTGTGGGTCTGAGAAGGATTCACTTTAGACAGGAGGAACCGGGCCTATAAAGACAAAAGAGGAGGAGTTTGGTAAAATGAGGGACCTCTGCTCCCTCAGGCTCCATCCCACCTTAGATCCATTACCAGCAATGCTCCTGCTTTTGCAAGCAAAGTACTAATTTAACTTAAGCAGGTTTCAAGTCCAGAAATAGCCCTGCTCCACAGAAAATTTGTCTCCAAGGGGCATGGAGTGCTCTGTTACAGCAGGCTGTGCTCTCCTGGCAGGGCAGCTCTGATTCCATGGGACAGGAATCCATGGCACAGGAAACACCAGCACTGTTCTCCCCATGCCACATCTGCTCTTCCAGAAAGGGCTCAGTGCAAGGTCAGTGTAATAGAGTCACACCAAAATCAACACCAAATCTTTGGTTTAGAGCATCAGTTCCTGCCTCTTGACTGCTACAAACAAGCACAGCGCAACTGCAATTGCAGGAAGAGTGAAAATAACAACTATTTTATACCTCATTCAGTGTTTGAGAATGGAGAAACAGATGGTCAATCATTCAGCATTACTGTCCTAGCAAGCTAACTATAGGCACATAACCAAATCATTTCTTTCCCACTTTTTTATTGGGGAATAAAAACATATTTAAGTCAGCTTTTCCATTTTTTTTCCACCCTCAGATTTCAAAACCACATCCAGTAAGTGATCAGCTTATTAAAAGATGGAGTTGTAGTAAAAGTTGACGAGAAAATACGCAAGCTCTGTACTTTGAAGAGCTAAATTGTGTTTGTCTTACAGAACCATCCTTTCAGAAAAGCAGAATGAGCCATTTACTCTAGGTAACAAGAGGAAGAGTTCCTCCACAAACTTCCTTACCTGACTGCCCCCATGTTCGGTGTGGATGTAACGTGGCATTGGGAATCTGGTCTGCAAGATTTCCTGGGCATCATCCAGTGGGGCTTGCAGGAGGTGCTTGAAGTTTTCATATTCAGGCATGTCTTGGTATCCAGCTTTCTGCCACTGTGCAATAGTCTATTGATAGGACAGGGAGGAGATGAAAATCGAGCAGAGAATGTCTGCAAGCCTCCCCTTTCTACCCTGCATGTCTTAAGGCAGCAGAATGCTAGAGACACTTCTACTTAGGAGACAAACACACACCTTCACTACTCTGGCTACAACGTTACTTTCTGTCCCTGAATTTAAGCACAGGCACCCAACACAAAAGCTGGCAGCAATTTGTTCAGTGCAAGAGCAATTTGTTGAAAATCTCCAGTATGTTTCAGCCTGTGCCAACATAGAAATGAAGCTTTTATAAATCACTGACATTTTGAATCTGACTTGGCCTTACAGTATTTCGAAGGTACCTATTGCATGTACCATATGTATGCAGCAATTGCTCTATACATACACAGGTCAGACACTCAGCTCCTCCCTTGCCTAAATTTTACCCAGTTGCTGAGTGTCTTGCTCTGCAACAGAAGATAGAAACTCTTTAAGCTATCTCCAGAAGACTTTTAGAAAGGGCCAGTATCTAAGCACTTCCCTCAGTCACGAGGGAAGGAACATAGCAGCACCTTCCAAAAACATCCAGTATTTAAAAGCAAGACTGGAAAACTGCCTAACTGATTTCTTTAAAGCAGCAGTATGTAAGTGTGAAAACTCTGCAAGCAAAGTCTGTCACCTCTCTGAAAATACTTGCAACTCTGTTTAAATATGTATCATTTTGTAACTCTGCCATGCTTTATTTCCAGTTTCTCTGGGCTTTTCCAGGCAGGGTAAGGGACCACCTTCATGGCCAAGCTAACACAACAGCTGCTACTCGGTGCAGAAGACATCCTTAGTGATCCCAGTATTATTTTTACTCTTGACAGTGGCTGGAGCTGTATTGCAACAGGCAGCATGTATATACCCAGTCATTGTGCTGTGTGGGCTTTGCAAGAAGCTTATTTCATACTAACAGCAAAGCTGTCTGCATGCATGGCAGGAGGGAGGGAGTACAAATGGAGAAAAGAGAACACATTTCACCATACCTCACCAAGGTAGATAACTATCTGGAAGAACGTATCCATCAGTAGGATTCTGTCAGGAAGAATACTGCTGCTATCCAAAAGCACTGGCTGGGAAAATAAAGAACAAAGTCAGGCACCCCAAAGCCCTCAGATCTCAGGATGCCAGAGAGCAATTTCTACGCCCATCCAAATGCAATTTGATATGATCTTGAACAAAAGTATCTCATCCTTTAATTTTTTTTTTTAAATCTATAGGAGCTTTTTGGCTATAATAGTGTTACTCCAACTGAATACTCATTATTTTGGGTTGATTCACCTCTTCCTGGAAAACACAGACTCACCTCAGGAGGCCCATGGAAAGAATAAGCATAAAGGATGGGCTGGATCATAATGAGGGACTGGGTCAGATCCTGCCTGGCAAAGTGGTGCCGGTAATAGGAAGATTCATCTGGGCTGTTATTGAAGACCTGCAGGAATGGGGAGCGGCGCAGGTGGAAGATGAACTGCACCAGAAAGAGGAGTGAGACAAGAAATGTCAGCCAAAGCTGCCAAAACTCCTGGACCCAAGTCCAATATTTTTGAACAGCAAATTCTTTGGAAAAAAGTCTACCCCTTAATAACTGCTCAGACTTCTTCCCTTATCAGTCTCTTGCAGCACTGAACTACAGGACCAGTCCATTAAATTAAAAAAGCACCCGTTCCTCCCCTCCTGAATCTGATAAATAGTACAAGATGTTTTATCATCATTCCCACTCACCACTGCACACTTTTCCCACGGCTGTGGGAAGTGACATTCTTACCTGAGGATACAAAGAAAATGATTCTGACAGCCTAAAGGAGTTAGGATCATCTTTGTTGTATTGTCCAAATTTCTGACACTGTTGGAAGCAAAATGGATACTTTGGTTATCTCTTTTTTCTATTTTTTTTTTTTTAGTATTAACACCTTTTTTTTCTAGCAGAGTGTTCTTTTGTTAATTTTTAAACAATCAAGGCATGAACCTGACAAGAACAAGTACTACAACATTTACAGGCTATTTTTCTTTACGTCAGTGGCTTCTCTTATGGGAATGAGAATGAAGAACCAATCTATTTTTATATATATATATAAAAATAAAATCTAGATTTGAAATTATCCAAGAATGAAAGAAATGGTGCTTCTACAGCACTACCCATTTTTTTTCCATTAATTCAGGGCTACTACATTACACCTAGACTGCTTTGTACACTATGAAGCACTTCTGCAGCAACTACTTCTTGCAGAACAGCAGCAGACCAGCATTTCACCAACTGTTTCACTGAAAATTAGCGTCAATGGTTTTAGCAATTAAACTCTAAATGATCCCAATAGTCATTTCAACATACAGCATGTTCCTGTTTGTGCTTGTGCTCAAATCTCTATTTGACTGGCCCTGGTTTTTTAGGGTCTGATGTGCCATACTGTGTTAGTACCAACCCCACACGGGTGTTTGGACAAGGCCAACACCGATTTCGACAATTTGGGCTTGTGAAATACAAAGCAAGAGACAGCAGGAGGTTGCAGAATTAATTCAGATTACTACCCCGAACTTGGCCCACATCTGAATGCTGGGTCCAGCTTCAGGCTCTCCAGTGCAAGACAGACATGGATATACTGGACTGGATGTAGCTGAGGCCACCAGGTAAGTCAGGGGTTGGAGCATCTTATAAAGAAAGTGAGGCTTAAAAAGCTGGGTTTGTTCAGCCTGGTAACGAGTGGGATAAGGGAGTCAACTCACTGTCTACCTGACTGGTAACTGGGGAAATGGAAATTCTGATTGAGGGATAGAGGCAGGGGAGAGAAAAAAAAAAAAAAAATCAGTGAGTGTGACCAGACATTGGAACAGGCTGTCTAGAGAAGCAAGAGAAATCCCATCTTTGGAGATCTTCAAAACTCAACTGAACAAGACTTGGAGCAACCTCCACTAACTTCAAAGCTGGCCCTACTTTAAGCAGGAGGGTTGAACCAGAGACCTTCCCACCTGCATTATTCTGTGTTTCACTATTCCTTACTCAGTCTCAGGTTTAACCCTTTCAGCATGACAGGATGTTCACCTACCCCACCCCAAATTTGCTGATCACATTCACTTCTGAGCTATCCCATGCTACAGCTGTGTGACCATGATCAGAGCATAAACAAAGCAAGTCAATCTGAAAAAAGACTACTATTGTCACTTCCATTTTTACTGAAATCAAGAATGCCCCCAAGCTCAGTGTGTTGGTCTTACCAGCCTGATGAGCTGCCTGTCCAGCCAACGCAGAACATCAGGTCCCTCCTCAGACTCGGCCCTGTACACTCCCAGCCGTGCCATGAGCACGGCAGCAGCCTCCTGGTCAAATGCAGCCTCGATGTGCTGGAGCTGAGTCTGTGCATCTGCCCAGCTGCAGGGTTAGCAAAGGATCAGTGCCACGTGCATCCAAGTGTGCCAATGCATGCAACAAAAAGCCAGGAATTCCAGCACAGGCTGGAGCTGGAGTTGCTGCCGCTCTGCCAGAGCACTGGCACAGGGTACTCACTTTCTGGCTACGGTGGTGACACGAATGCGCCTCTGTGTGCTGGAGTGCTGATACTGAGTGACAAACTGCACTGCCCCTCTGCCTCCCTGAGGGATGGGTGCATTGTGCTGCAAATGAAACAAGGTCAGCCTTCAAAACATGATGGATTTTCCATAACTCTTCCCAACTGTAACAAGCCCCCACAGCACATAAAAGAAGCAGACATGGACAAACAATTCCTGAGATTATTTCTTCATCACGAAACACTGGTTGCTTTGCAACCATCCACCTGGAACATAGGGGATGCCATTGCATTTTCTGGACCTCTAACAAGTAGTTCGATGTGTAAAAAAAGATGATTAAAAAAAAGAAAAGAGAAGCCAGGACTGACCTGATTTACCACTTCAAAGTAAACGGCCAGAGTTGTACTGGGATCCAGACTACAGATTTTCCATTGAGATGTCCCTCCAATTCCAAGTTCCTGCACAGAATCAAAAAGAAAGCAGCAGTTTTCCTCTAGCAGCAGGAAAGGCAAGCTTATGTCAAATTCTGATTAGAGGTACAAGTAATGGCAGGCCTTCTAGATTCCTTATATTTTGGGTGGGAATGAAATTACTGAAAGTCATACAGTTAAAAGAAAGCCTTAGGAAGCAAGAATTCAGTCTAAGAAAGGCTGTCATTTCCTAGGGATGTTTCCTTGAAAACTCTGACATTGTAGCTGAGCTACAGGTCTAGACAGAACCTTTGCATATGTTTATTTACTTCTTTATTACAGATTTTTTCATGTCCGAAACTTACGTTTTCAGAGACACATGGCCCTTTCGCATTCAGGGATATACATGGTCCAATGGCTCCTGCAATTTTCAGCTCCCTGGAGGTCTTGAACAAGGTAAAAAAAAAAAATTTAGTCTTTTTTTAATCAAGTCAGTCAAATAGAATGCACACAGTCTAAATCAGTTGCTCAGCTTTAATGAGATGGTATTTTCCCAGACTATCTACTGCTAAAATTAGTGAAGGTAAGAGAATCTACAGAGCCACATTTTAATAATGAAGACATATTTATAGTGATGACACAGTATGAAACGTTCCTTGTTGAGTGAGGAGAGGCTGAGCTCAGCTGCTTTACAATAAAACAGAAAGAAAACAAACAGACAAAAACAAACAAAAAAACAAAACAACAAAACTCACGAATTTACTAAGCTTCCAAATAAAAATCCCTCCAGTACAGTGCTTCTCCCAAAGTAGCACTACATCTGACCTCAAACATATACACTTTCCTACACCCCAAACACCCCAGAGACTTAAACTGACTTTTGAATGAACAGCACCTATATTTCCCCATTCCTGTCATCCAACCAAACTACTGTCTCACCTTCACATCCAGATTTGCACCAAAAGCCATCCGAAATTCGCCATTGTAGCCTTTGCTGAATACCCGTTGGAAGGTCTGCTTGAAGAGCGAAGTGTTGAAGGAGTCTCCCATCACCATGTGTCCTCTGGGAAACAAAAAATGGTAGACAGGCAAACTGAAGCAACTGGGAACTAGAAGTACAAAAGATACATCCCCTGCACCTCTGACACATGCAAACACATGCAGTTACTGCTTTTCAGCATGCCTTTGCACAGGCAGGATTCACACCAAGGAGCGCAGATTCATGGGTGCCTCCTACAGGTTAAAGCCACACAGGTTAGTGCTCCATCTTTGTCAGTTTGCTTTGTCAAGTCTGTTTCTTGCCATTGCTTTAGCTGCCTTCAAAACGTTCATGTTTCAACCCTGGAAAGTTCATTGCTCAGCCTGCTTTCCCTGAGCAGGGCTGGAACCACCCACACTACATCAGGGGTGGCTGCACCACTGCAGCACAAGGAAGGTGCATGGGGCTGTGCTGGGCCTCCCTTAAGTGCCCTGACAAACTCAGGCCTGACCAGATGCAGCTCAATAACACAACCACAGGGTCAGTCTCTCTTCTCCTTGCTGAGCAAGGAGGGATTATTTACAAACACCTTGAACTTGCAGTAAGACATGCCAAGTCCCCAAAAAGCCTGGTTTAGCACACAGCCTTCCTCACAGAGACCATTTCCAGCAATACGGAACACAGGCATTTACCCCTTAGAGATGTCACTTAAAACTGGACCTAAGGAAGTCAAGAATCCCTGGAGAAAGCATAAGCGAGCTGTTAAGCAGAGAAAATCTGGCCCACATAAGGAAAGCTTCTACCCACCATCGAGTTTCCTAACAGCAGTGCTAATTCACATGCTGCTTTGAGACTCCAGAAATGTGGACTGGGATCAGGTGAGGCTTGCCATATAATTCCTGGCAAATTCAAACCACAGTTTAGAACAGAATGATAAAAACCCTTCTGCCCTGACAGCACACTTAACTGCCTTCTGAACCATTCTCCCCCTCCAAAACAAACCCCAAGAAGCAGGTGCCAGCTGTGTGCTGCTCTGCTGTGAACATACCCAGTGAGGTTTGCACAGCACTTCATCTCCAGCAGCCCCGTCTGGTCCAGGGCACAGGCGTAGATGTCGATGCAGTGCCCGTTGGCCGCAGAGCGGTTGGCCAGAGTCTCGTAGTGCTGGGAACACACACAGGGGTCAGGAGGCTGCAGTGTGCAGGATTTCTGCTGCTCCCCACCTCAGGCCAACACAAGGTACAGATGGGGCAATCACCAGTGCTGTGCTAACTAAACAGATGTTGGCTGCAGCACACTGCTCCCTTCTGGGGGGCGAGGATGCATTTGGATGAGCCTGAGTTTATTGTCTCAAATACAGACAGTGCATAAATGACATGGGGTCACATAGTCTGTGACAGCTTAGTGGGAACCCAAAGATTTCCAGGTGATAGTTAAGAGAACAGCTGTCATACTGCTTTCTCTAAGCTGACAGGCACATTTCATATCTGACATTTTTACCATTTTAATGGTTGTTTTATATGCCAAGAAAGCAAAGGGGATTTCTGGAAATTACCAATTCTTGGGAGACAGACTTTTTCCTCCCCAGAAGGAGATACGATGATGTGGATGAACAAGCTCTCCACCCACCATCAGCTAAGAAACAACACTGAAATACTTTCTTCTCTGAGAAGCCACAAGACCATGATGGAGAACTGGAAGGAAGTCTTTTTTACCCTTTCCCTTGACCATTCTCATAATTTAACATAGACAGAGACTCAGGCATTTCAAGGATAATGATGAAACACAGGTAATGTTCTGACACAATATTCAGTTTTAGCTTTTAAACACACCCAGCATGCACCAGCACCTACTTTGGTGGCCTTCTTCATGAACCTTGCATTATCCTTCTCTATGTCATGCCAGGAACGGATGGGTGTTTTCAGTTCATCTCCCACCACCATGCCTGGCCCTTGTGTTGGTGGCCCGCCTGTGAACAGCATTATTCTGGCCCCTGTGTTTGGAAATGTGCCCTAAAATAAAAACAAAGACTTACATCAGAGGGAAGAAGGAGAAATAAAAAAAAGGAAACTGACTAAATGGCAACAGTGTTTTCTTTAGAGAAGGGTCTGCATGTGCTTCTGTAATGTCAATGGGGACCTCTCCCTGCTAGAGGCCACCTCGATAAATAGTGATGCATTTCCTGACAGTCACAGCACTCTGTGAGTTTAAACCCAAACCATGTCAAGCTTCATGTCTTCAAAACAGGAAGCAGGCAGTTTCTGTTCTCTTTGCTTGTATCTTAGATTGCACTCAGATAAATCCAGTGTGTAGTATCACCTCTTGTGTGGGAACACACACAAGAATCAGAGACCTTTAAACACTTGCAAACTTTACCATTTAGATGAAACTTTCCAGCCCACTCTACATCAGCTGGTGCTAGCACAGCTCAAGTGTCAGTAGAGACAAATTGCACCTCTGCACCCCACTGTAACCCAGCTGCACTGACACCTGCACTTATCACAGCAAGCACTGCCATGTGCTTACTTTGACCTGCTCATCTCAAACAACAGCATTAGAAGTACCTCTAATAAGCCAACTGCAATTGAAAGAGCCACTCCAGTAGAACGTAAAGGTCTCTTTCCCTGGGTCACTGGCCATGGGTCCCTTTGCAGCTCTCCAAGCAGATCTGTTAAATTCATATCAATCTTATGCACGGGCTGCAGGAACCTGCAAAAATTCAAACACGGTGTTTTCCTGCTTCTAAGTTCAGAGAAGGAAAAAAGTGCCTCTTTGCTCCTGGTACACATAAATTGCACTGAGACAGTAATCAGAAGTAGAGACATGCAGCAGGTTGCCTTCTTACACTCAAACCTTCCAAGAGAACAAGCCTGTGCAAAATAAAAAATTTGATCAAAGCAAGACATCAGGAACTGACAAAAAGGCAAAGGCACATAAAGAACAGGAAAGAAGTTCAAAGGTGAGTTAGTTTGCTGAAAGGCATGAGAGCTGCCACTGAAAAAGAGGAGCTGAGAAAGACAAAACTGTGTTCGACAGAGGTAAATAACTGTGACAAGATAATACCATTTCAATCTTCTTTCCCCTCTCAGGAAACCCAGGGTTAGAACAGTGACCGACAAGAAAAAAGGGGCATAAAATATCTGCCCTGCTGTGTGCTGTGCTGGTGAAGCTTACCTGCTGGAAATAGCAGGTTGCTCTGGGGTCTGAAGAGGTCTTCCCTGTTGCATGGGAACAGCTGGCCTTGAAAGCCCAAGCATATCCTAGAGAACAGTAAAGAGGAGGCAGAGGAAATGTACTACTCAAACACTAAACACATTATTTATATTATTATTTAATATACCCTGAGCACTGCAATACGGCAGCATTAAATATACTTAAACCTGTAAAATTATTCATCTTTGCACTGCCATTAGGAATGGATCACGGGTCCATTATGTGAGATACACAAACTCAACCCTGAACGAGCTTCCAAGAAATTTACAAAGGCAAAAAGACAGGACAGATACTGGGAGGGCAACAGGCTCACAGTTAAGAGCACTGAGCCCTCCTTTCTCCCAGAGAGCCTTGTGCTTGAGAGGCCAACAGAGCAGAGAGCTACAAGCCCCTGGCCTGAGGGATGACAGAGCACACCTGTATTTGCTTGGCTGTCAGGTCCTTGGTGCCCCGGAACACGTAGCTCTTGGAAATCCCTTCACAGCTCAGCTCGTGAACCTGGACCATCCTGCCGAAAGTGATGAGCCCCACCAGGGCATCAGGAGGCAGCAGGCTCAGGGACATCTGCAGGGACTCCTTCAGGGCCTGCAAATCCTCCTCTTCCAAGCACGTGTCCACAACATACAGGAAGATCAAGGGTGTCTGCGGACCTCGCTGATGTGGGAAGAAATGACATTTTATAAAGCCTCCAGCCAAGGAATGGGCCCCTTCTTAAATACCCTGCACACATGGTATTTATTTGTATTATCCTGAGAAAATTTTACACATATATCATCTGTTCACAAACAAGACGAGTCTAGGGGCTTCAAACTCGCCTGTGGTTCACTTACCTGCACTATATATTCAATTGTTGAAAACTGAGGCATCAGCTCTGCTGGTTGATTGACTTCAGAAATGCCTGCATATGCTGGGGGGAACTGAAAAAGAGAACAAAAAATTAGGACAAGGAAGTTGTAGGACAAAAATGTAGGGCTCTCCTCTGCAGTACACAGCCTGCCCTGCTCATGATGTGGTTATTCAACTCTTTATTTACTGCCACTGCACCAACCTGATTAATTCATGACAAGAAACCCACAGTGCTGTTTTCCTAAGCACAAACAAGTGGCCAGCAGGATGGACAGCTGCTCCATCCAGTGTAAATAAAAGGTAGGACTACAGCAGCAACAATGTATTAGTTGAAATTCTTTTAGCCATAGTTTCAGATCGCAAAAGTCTACTCAAATCTAATGAATTTCATATTCTGCAAGAATAGTAAATATCAAATGCAAAAAACACACTAGGACACATGGAACAAAATAGAATTTTTCTCTCCTTCCTGTGCTCTGCATGCCAGTAACATCACTGACAAGATGTCAGGTAAAGCAGACTGTACTCTGGCCTGGTTCAGCAACAGAAGAAGGCCAAGGGAAGGGATCTAAAGAAGCAGAATTTATGCTTAATGTCCAGGGAAGGCCATCAATAAAATGTTCGCTGAAAAGGTGGAAGTGCTTTTTCCAACTTACCTGGTTTCTCTGAAAACAGAAGTTACAAGCCCAAAGCTTGGCCCGATAGTCAACTTGGCTGCAAGGGAAAGATGAGGCATTGGCACAACTTCAGGAAAAATTTACAGCACAGCTTCACAATTAATTCATTAATCTATGCTGGTTCACAGCACTGAGGAAGAAACAGACACTCCAGCTTGAATAGCAAGTGTTTTAGGGATTCAGACTCTTGTTTTATTACCACGAAGTTTATTAGCTCATCCAGCCCTGCCATCTCCAGGCTTGTCAGCATGAGGGACCACTGACAGCTCTCTGAAGCCTAGCCCTTGGCAGACATAGACTTGGGTCTAATCATTCTTTCACTACACTTAGGCTTATCTCATTGTCTTACTGTTTGTGCAGCTGTAGCACACAAGTGCTCCAGTCACAGAGCAGTAGGAGCCATCCACCCAGATCCTGTGCAAACACGGAACAAACAGGCCGTTCCCTGTCCCACAGAGTTTACTCTCCTCAGCCTGTTACAACACCCTGCTAGTGCGGGATGCCTCGCCACGTTCTCATTCCATGGCTTTGATCTCATTTCCCTTCCTCTTGCTGGTGTTCCCTACTTTTTCTCAGCCTAGCACTATACTCCAAGTATGCATGATCATCACACGATTTTGGGACCAAGATATTCCTCCAAAATGACTTCATTATGCTCATACTGGAACTGCCCCACAAGCAGCAGGATGTGTAGGAAGCAGGAAAACAAGTGAACATCACAGTCCAGAGCACAATATCAGTATAATGGGCATCTTTGTTTATTACGAGTTTCCTCATTCACCACAAAATTCTCTGGGATGGTGAGAGGTTTAACAGCCTCCCCAAAGACCCTCCTGTCTCCTCTGCTCTTGCCAGCTCTAGTAACAGGCATGTTGATGTATAGATTTTAACAAGCCCACCACATCAAAGCGAAAGAGGCTGCCAGGCGTTGGGCAGAAAAAAAAGGGAATAAGGAAGTAGTGAACTTCAGATGAAAATTAGAAACCATCCAGCCTCCCCTAACACCCCCAGCCAAGCAACTCCTACCAGAGTGGGTTGAGCACAGCTTTGCAGGTCGGCCTGCTGCAAAGCACTGGTTCGTACTGCACGGGGGGCAGGTCCAGACGCTCCTTCAGCGGGGTCAGGAGACAGGCCAGGGGCACAACCATCCTTGTGGCCTCCAGCCTGCTGGAGGGCCACACATTCCAGCTGAAGCGCACTCCATCACGCTCCTCATTCTGCTGGATGAACTCCAGGTACGTCGCCATGGCCCTGCAGAAGCTCTGGAAGGACAAAAGAAGGCACGTTCAGACAGCAGCCGCTTGTGTGGACAACAGACCTGCAAAGGAGCTCAGCAGGTCAACTACAGGTGAGGGCACGAGACACTGCAGGACAAAGCCAATACAGTACAATGAATTAATCCCATTATCAAATGAACCATGTGACTCTATTAATCTCTTCTGTCCAGTGCTCTCATCAACATTACAGCCAATTAAAACACCACCAAATCCAACAAAGAAACAAGGAAAACTAACACTCAAAGTCAGAATGCAAGGGTTTGGTTTTTTTTTTCTTATGATTCACATTTAACATCTCAATACCCAGCCAGCCTCATGCTGGCCTCAAGGCAATCCTGCCTGATTGGATCAGTAAAGAAAAGAAAAACAGGCCAGATTTGCAACACATCCTGGAGCCTTCAGCTGAAACACTGCAGGGAGAAAAGGAGGCCAAGTCTGAGACCAAAACAATCACAAATGTCACCAGGCTGCCAGCCTGACCTGCTTACAAAGGGAACGGAGTACATGGTAAAATGTCAAAAAAGATCTTTTGGACACCCACTCTGCATGGCATCGTTGTCCCACTGCCAGTAAGGAAGGAATTGAGAGTCCAACAGACTCCAGAAAACATCAAGGAGGAATATCCCAAACACAACAGAGGAGTCACTCTCTCTGTTGTCTTACTAAACTCTTCAGACTACAACACAAACAAGAGCTTCCAGGCCATCACTACCTTTGATTTCTCTGAGAAAGGCAAGGACAAGCCTACCAAAAAACTCACTTTTCAAAGCCAGACCACAAACATCACACAGCACTAATAGCAACTGAAAGCCAAAAGCAGCAGCTCAACAACCTCCTTCAGACAAGGAAACTCAGAGGTTTACCTACACCTGCAGATGCTCCAGGATTACCTTACCTCTGGTCCTCACTGCAGGTGGGATATTTAGGAGGGCCACGTGCATGAGAAATCAGAAGCATCACCTCCCATCAGAGAAGGAGAAGTTTTGGTATAACATTTTCCTACAGAGCTCCAAATTCACTGACATTTTTTCTTCCCTGCTGTTAAGGATGTAAATCAAGCTTAGGGAGAATTGCCCTATAATTCCACCCCCCTCTCTGGATGGACAAACAGAAGGATTCACAACACATCCCCACCACAAATACGTCTGTCAGGGTGAAAGTCAGAGCTGAGTCTGCCTGTAAAAGATCCTGCATATCAGAACAGCAAGACAAACATTTGACATCTCAGGTATGCAGCACAGCCACAGGGCAAATTTATTCCATGCTCCTTCAACTGCAGCCCAGCACCACTTCCCTGCCCCAGGCAGAGAGAGTCCCAGTTGCCATACTGAGTTCGGCGTGGGCTGTCGCCCTACTTTCGGGTCAGGACAGCAGGAGGGGAGGTGTAACCACCCAGCTGCTGCATTTGGCATGGCTACAGGGAAGACCACAGATCCCCCGTGCAGCCATAGGTGCCACCTCTGCCCTCCAGACCACTGATCCCCAGCACGGCCACAGGGCACTGACCCGCTGGACTGCTACAGGCGGCACTGCTGACCCTCCACAGGGGACACGACTGACCGCAGCCCTGCCCTGGGGGACACTGCCGATCCCCACCCCGGGCAACGGGAACATCGCCGAGCCACCGTGCTGCTCTGTGGGACACTGCTGACCCCAATGCGAGCACCGCGGCAGGGGACACCACTGACCACGCTCAACACCCCTTCAGGGGACACCGCTGACCGCCCCCTCCAGAGCCCCTTGTAGGGGACACCACTGACCACGCTCAACACCCCTTCAGGGGACACCGCTGACCGCCCCCTCCAGAGCCCCTTGTAGGGGACACCATTGACCACCCTCTCCAGACCCTCCTGTAGAAGACACCACTGGCCCCCAGCACCCCTCACAGGGGACGCCCACGACCCCTTCCCCCTCACAGGGGCCGTCACTGACTCCCCCCTACCTCCTCCCCTCAGGGGACACAGACCTCCCTCTCCCCCTCATCCCCTCGGAGCCCCGCCGCTCCCACCTGCCCGCGCCGCTCGCGCCGCTCCCTCCCGGCACGCCCCGCGCGCCCGGCAAGGCCACCTCAGCGGTACGGGCTGCCCGCAGCCAAGATGGCGGCGGCGGCACACCGCGCTCCGCCCCCGCTGAGGCTCCGCCGCCATCTTGGCTAAGGGCACGCTACGCCTCCTCTCAGGAGGAGCGGCGCGGCGTGCCCCTACCAAACATGGCGGGGCAGTTGCGTCGGCGTCAGGGAGGGCATCTTGGCTAAGGGCGGCAGGTTCCGCCTTGGAATGGCGTTCCTTCTCTGGCACGGCATGAGAGAAGCAGCTCTGCCCTCAGGGGGCTGGGCTGCTTGGGAGTGTGCTGTCCTGTTTAGCAGGGAGCATAGCGCTTCCTGGGAAGAGGTTATCAGTAACACTGCACTAATAACACAGAGACACTTTTTAAAGAGATAAACTGCGAGCGCCACAAAGTCTCACCTTTGTCTCAGTTCCCGGCTCCTCTCTGGGGCCGAGGGTTCTGTCCCCGGGCACGCTGGCTCAGCGAAGCACGCTGGGCAAAGTCATGAGGCCATCCAGGCCAGCAGCAAGGCAGGGGCAATCCATCGCATTTTCCTCCTGCTCTGTTCCCTGAACCAGCTGCACCCCCACATCTGCTTGAGGCCACAGTGGTTCTTCACTCTGCCAGGAAATCTGTACCCCCTCCTACTGGGAAGACCCCTGCAGTGCCCAGACCCTCTGGAGAAGAGAGGTCCAGGAAAGGATACAATTTTCAGGGAGCCTGTGGATATGAGGTAGAGGTTTGGCACACCTGACTTGCCCCGGGAACTTGTCTCTGTCTTGAAACTAAGCAAATATGTTTCCTCTTTCAT
Source organism: Falcunculus frontatus (assembly GCA_013398115.1). Taxonomy (NCBI): domain Eukaryota; kingdom Metazoa; phylum Chordata; class Aves; order Passeriformes; genus Falcunculus; species Falcunculus frontatus. Next base: position 432,130 of record VZRV01004450.1, on the reverse strand, counting down.
TGCTTCCATCTTTTGTTGCTTCCCAGAGTCTCTTCCAAAGCCAAGGAGGCAAAGCCTTTTCCTAGTGAGCCTGAGACAGGAATCCTCCCCTGCAGCTTTGTGCGATGCCATGCAAGTGAGATTTGTCCTATCTGAATGCACGGACCCGAATCCATCTCAGACTTTCACACGTATTTGAGGGGCAAAGGCGTTGCAGTGAAATACCTCAATCTGCTTCTAATAGTTTGGGTGTTTGCCTTAAATTCATGCAGCGGTCAGCTTATAAATATTCCCCCAGCTTCCGTGTGGGCACCGCTCCACCTTTGCTTAAAGGAAATAAATGCCCTGTGATCAAGTTCACTCACCCATGCACTGTCGAGCTTGGGGGGGG
>VZRV01004450.1:373411-431724 GCA_013398115.1 Falcunculus frontatus | reverse complement strand
GGGGAGAGAGAGAGTGTTTCTGTTTTCTTTCTTTTAAATGCAACAGAAATCTGTGTTTGGAATGTGCAGAGTACTGTTCCAGGTCCAAAACAAAGCAAATTCAAATTCTGTGTGAGATGAACATTAGTTTTACCTTCCCAGCTTCCTGACATCCCAAATACAGTGGGAATAAAAAAGTAGAAGCATACTACCGATGTGTGTATGTTAAAGTGCGTGAAATTCAAATTACTACTATTGCTAGCATTCTAAGACCCAGGACTGGCTCTCCAAGTAGGAGGCAAAGCAAATCTGCTTTTCTGAAGTTGCCTGTTTGTCCTTCAGTTTACATCTTCCTCCCATTGCCATCTCAACAGCCAAGAGCCTTACCAGGACCCAGGGCTTCAAGGCCTTAGTGCACCTCCCTGCAAGCATTAGATTAACTAAAATACTGAGTAACTTGTGTCCTGCTTTCAACTTTCAGAGCTAATTTTCCTCCCTCAGAGCTGGTTTAGTGCTGCATTTTTGATTTAGGATTAGGAAGATGTTGATAACACCCTGATATTTTAGTTCTTGCTGAGCAGTTCTTATGCTAAGTCAAGGACTTCTCATGCCAGGCAGGAGGCTGGGGGTGCACAGGAATTTGAAAGGGAACATGGACAGGAGAACTGACCCCAAGTGGCTCAAGGGATATTCCTTATTCCTTACCATACGGTGTCATGCTGAACAATAAAACTGGGGAGCGTTGGCTGCTGGTTTCCAGCCCACTGCTTGGGCACTCCTTGGGCAATGGTCAGCAGAGGAGGAGCAACTGCATTGTTCATCACTTGTTTTATGTCATCTTTTACCCTTGTTTTCCCTTCCTTTTCTGCCCTGTTAAACTGTCTTTATCCAAATCTATAAGCTTACCATTTATTCAAATTCTGTCCCCCCCATCCCACTGGGGAGGAAGTAAGGGAACACCTCTGTGGTGTTTACCTGTCTGCTTGGTTAGACCAAAGCAGTTTGGAAGAGGAGCACAATCTTAGAGCCCTGTGTTTGTGGGCCAAATAACCCCAGTAAAAGCTTTCCTAAAAGCATTTCCTGGAAGAATCACAAGCTTGCTCAAAAAGTGGGAGAAAGAAAAACACCACAGGCTGACTTCACAAGCATCAGCTTGGTTTGTGTTTAACAGCTGAAAGAGAAGAGAGCTTTGAGCTCTGGTTCCTGTCCTCCCCACTCCCCAGAAGATCTCCCGAAGAGTGAGCAAAGTGCAATGACCAACTTTCTCATGTTGGAAGCGAACTTTTTCAACAACAACTTGGACACCATCCGCAGAACTCGTCACAATACCTGTTAGTCTCCTCCAGGCTGCAAGCTAACCTGGGCTCAGCGTGGCTGAGGAGGGCCTGGCCATGCATTTCTCACAGGTGAAATGACAGAAAGTCCCAGCCAAGCGGAGCAAGAGGAGGCAAAGATGGTCTGTGTGTGGCAGAGGACAGCTTTGTTAGAGGTGTCTGAAGCCTGTTTCAAAGCATCAAGTGTTTAGCAGCAATAGGAGACCCAGCTGTCTCCACTCACTGCAGTTTCTTCCCAAAATCTGCTCTGCACGTGGAGGCAAAAAGAAACCAATGTGGCTTAAGACCGAGCTTTTTCGCTGTTGGAGCCCTGGGGGAGCCATCCCGGGAAGAGACACGAGATGGTGCTCTAACAGCACCAGAGGAACAACAATTACCCATCACACCTCCAAAGGGACAGTTACCATCAAAGTAAAAATAAAAAACCCCCCAACCAACCAACCAACCCCAGGAAAAACTGAACAGCCACTCAGCCACAGGGTAAATGTTTTCACTACCAAAGCTTCAAGTTTGCCATTCATCCTAATGTTTTAAACTTTGGAGTGTAAAGGCTACACATGCCAGGCAATATCTGCCAGCTGTACACTGTCAGTTCACAATGTAGTCAGTGTTTCTCTTGAAAGTAAAAAGCAATTTTGCACTTGATTCCGTGTGAAAGTGGCACCTGGGTGTGCCCACCCTCCAACTTGCCTTTGGAAAGCCGGCTACCACTAGTGAGGGAACCACTCAAAAGAGGCTCATGGGTTGACAGCAGGATCAGGGCTCGTGAAAACAAGGATGAGCTCTCTCCAGCTCAGGAGGGATCTCATGGTTCTGCAGCAGCTGAACTCTGACCTCTTGTATGAGGCCTGCATAAATAAATGAGCAGATTATGCTTCCAATTTGGCATACATGCTTTAAGGGATAACTCAGCTTTCTACACGTAAGTGTTTTCATATTGAGTACTGGAGCTACTATTGTAGCTTCCTCAAAACATTACATTTCATACCAGTTTGGAATAGGGACAGCTTTGCCAGGAAGAAGATTGATAAAACTCAGGACACTATTAATGCTACCTTTTAGCATTTACTCCCTTCAGATAAGAATTTCAGGCTGATAGATTAGTCAGGTTCATGAAGAACCAGAGTGACAAAAAGATAATTTCTCTGATTAATATAGAAATAGATCAGACAGATTCCTATCTGTAAGATAGGAAATTGAAATTACTTTTCCCTTATAGGCACTTTCCTCCAAATCTGAGAAGTCTTGTTACAGCTTCAACACTAAAAAGTTTCAGATACCACAAAGGTCATCTAAGCCAGATAAACCCAATGCCAAAATTTAAAGCGTTTAATAAACCTACTTCCTAAAGCTCGTCACTGAGGAGAAGCTTTCTCTCCTTTTTCTTATTGCCAATGAATGTGGTTATAGAGCATAAAGTGACATACCTGCATGATAAAATCCTGTTGTTTCCCTGGAAGTTATCTTCTAGCTGCAATGGAGCACAAACATTGTGTTATCTCTGCAGCAGCAGGACTCAGGACCCCATTGTGTCAGCTCCCCTTTGAAGACAGGAAGACAAAGGCAATCCCAGCCCCACATCTCAGTGAAACCTTCGGCAGAATAAAGGATGTCTGATCCAAGGCTCCCTCCAGGGAAGTGAGCAGCATTTTCCCCTTGGCTTCTCTGTGCTGGGTGGTTAAAGGGGGCAGAGGAAGAACAAAGCTCCAATCATTTCACCCCCACATCTCTCCTCTGTAAGAACTCTTCCGCCTCTAGAGATATGCGCCCCTTTCACCTGGAGACAACACTGCAGCAAAAGGAGAGCCCGCTAAGGGTGCTCACCTCGCTGAGACAATCAAAGTCCTCCCATGGACTTGCCAGCTTATCAGTACTCATTGTTTGCTCCAGTACACACCTAACTGCTCCCACACAAGGAGCCTTTGCCTCTGCATCCATACCCTCCCTGCATGGGACAGGAACCGTCGGGGCTTTTTATTCTTTGTACAGCACTTACCCCCATTAGCCTCTGTCCTCCATCCATGCTGTAAGAAGGGAAATGGAAATCAAGCAAGATTTGAACACTTTTACATGTGATCCAGACTACTTTTAGAAAGTGTGAACTCCTGGACAGCATTGAAAATGCTGATGTAAAGTCTCTTACCCTTATGAAGTAAACTGTTCCAAACTCTACATTAACCTTCTGTCAGGTTACCCAGGATGCTCCTAACTCAGGCAGAGATGCTTTCCCATCACCCTCCCAACACAGTGTCCAGGAGGGCTTATTTTCAGCCAGGCACATTTGAAAATAGCCAGATACAACAGGCCCTGTGCTGTGCCCGACCCCCTGATTGTTCCCCAGTGCTGGGAGACTGTTACAAAGATACTGAGTGATTGTGGAGAGATCCAGCTTGGACAGAGCCAGCTGAAGCCACAGGCAGCAAGTAGTACAGGGACCAGACTGTCTGTGCACAGCCCCTGTGCACCCCACCCTCCCTGCTAGTGTGTCATTCCAACCCTCTGCTACTCTGGATGCTGGAAGAGCTGGCTGAACCACATATGCACAGTATGCATATTTATGAAAAAGGAGCCACACAGAGAGACACACTCAAGAGGAACACAATTTTGCTGGTATTCAGATAATCTATAAAATCTATAAAAAAATTCTCTGTATCATCAGGCCAGGGGAATCCTTTCTCTTGTAGAAAACATATCTTCCCAAAATACCTCTACTCAAAATTTCAGTGGAGATATACATGTATGTGATGTAGCTACAGAACACATCACTAGAAATTTGATGATGAAGGAATAAATACAACAGATGCATCACCAGGCAGCAATACAGGGAATGAGGCACAGATGTACATAAGAAAAATCAGGGGTTTAATGATAAATTAGCAGGTAAGAAAGATAATAAAGAATCAAGTGAATTCTGTTTGACATATTCAGAATCCGTCCCAAATCAGACTCTTAGTCCTCAATTAGATGGAAGCTATCATGGGAGAATAGTGTCAGGTTTAGAACTTAACCATCCATCAGTAGCATTAATCTGAAAGCAAAGTTTGGGATCTCATTCTTGGTACCACTTGTTAGCAAGTTTTTCTGATCAGCTGTGAGGGACTGATAAATGCTAAGACGAAAATGTCTTAACATTGTTTGAACTTTATTTTGACCTGTTGCTTAGAAATCTGTCTTAACATTAACCACCTTAGTTGCCACCTCCAATTTTGGTTCAAGAATGGATCTACATTTCCATTTCAGCCTTGATCTTCAGCACTGACTCCACTTCCAGTCCACTCCCAGGATAGTTCATACAACTGATACACTGCTGGTTCATGTATCATTGTCACTCCATGTCCTGAAGTTGCTTACAAATTTAGAAGTTCGCTTTTAAAAAAAGCAAGCTGTTTGTCACCTTGGCTGTGAAGCAAGAATCCAGTTTACAGTCTTCTTTCACTTTAAAACTCCAACCACTCTGTCATATAAATACAGTTTGATGGAGAAATCTCACCACCTTCATGACAATCATCAAAAACCTGCAAAAGAAAGCCCAGAGTGTCAGCAGAGTAATTACTTCCAGTTGGATCATGCTTGCTGTGTTTAACATGCTCCCATGTTTTCTGCTCCTTCCCCAGTAGATCAGCATTAGTCTAACAGAGGCTGAAATCTAGGAAGGCTTACGGCAGCTCTGAGGGAGAAGAGCAAAACAGATCCCACCACAAAGGGACATGCTGGCAAGTTTTACCTTCATACCAGTTCATAGGAGGAGAGACCAAAAGCTAGACAGAAATAAGTTAGCTTGTTAAAAACACAGGCAAACCTGGGATCAGAAATATAATTCGGACCAGGCTGCACTTGACAGCGTCCTTTCACATACAGTCCAGTAAAGAGACAGGCTGGAAGTGGGAAACAGCTGGCAGAGCAGGTGTTTAGACCAACTACAGAACTTGCCTGTTACACCACAGCTAAGGCATCACAGGGAGCTTTTAAGCACAGCTGGCTTAGCCAGGAGGCTGACTCATGGGCAGAACCTGTAGTGTGCCATCTGGCCATTGCAGGACTGTGTTAAAGAGCTGTATGCACCCACTAATGATACACAGAATTAGTTACTCACAGGGCAGAGTCCACAGGGAGTCCTGACCAATCCAGTGGGCTGGATGAGAGGGCTAACAGCTCTGTACAGCTTCATCTGCCCATCCACACTGCCCACTGTCCCCTCCTTGGCAGCAATAATGGTCATCTCCACTTTGCCATCATAGATCAGTGTATTCAAAATGGTCTCAATGTCTTCCATTGACAACTCTACCTAAGAAACAGTTTGTGAACTATACGTTAGGAAATATGCATGCCAGTGAGTCCTGCAAGGAGGAAATGAGCAAACACCATGAGTAACAAATCCTTAGAGTTCTAACCTAGTCCAGAAAAGGAGACCAGTCTCACTGGGAACTTTATGGAGTTGTGCAGATGCAAAAAGAAAAGCAAATACTAATACCTCCTACCTCCTGAGCATTTTTGATTTGCACTAGCCTTGGTTTACCAAAAAGAACTTCCCTGTGCACCTGAGGTGTCTCCATCATCCTAGCATGATACAGTTCCAGTTTTGCAGGAAAATTATTGTAAAAGAAGAAAAAGACAAGACTGCTAAAGATGTACTTGTTGACGGTGATCAATAATTATGAGGTATTTTTCCCCTTCTTTTTTTCCCTCCCCTAAAACTCCTTGAAGTACATATGTAAACTTAAGAGAAATTACGAAATATAAACCAGCTGAGACTGTTAACAAGGATGTGAATGCTAATTCTTTTATACATCTTTGAAAACCCACATGCACAAGCTATCTTGGAATCCCAGGCACTATCAGTGACCCTCCCCACAAAGCAATGAAGCCACAAAGCTCACCTCCACTACCCAAGGAATACAGTACTAAGCCACTTATGAGCCCTTCAGCAAGTTTGCAGTACTCAGCTCCTACAGCTAATCAGGCACTGACAATTTGAACAGTAGTGAGATGAATCTGTTCTGACCTTACTGATGCCCAGTTCACAGATGTATTTCCACACCTCGTGGGATGAGGCAAACGAGCTGTTCCTCTGTATCATGGGGTTCTGTTTGCTGTCTCGAGCTGCCTCTGCCTGAGAAAAAGCAAAGGTTAGTTACAGTCAGCACTCACTGCCAAGAGCCTCCTTCATGGTTCAGTTTCAGGCAGACTCAAAGACAAAACTTGTTTTCCATTTCTGGGACACATTTAGCATTTAAAGCCACGTCCTTAAGACTGGTGAATGTGAGACAATGCAGTGCACAATCAAATATAAATGACATAAAATTTACACTGCAATTCAGATTAATATGAAGGAATACCAGCATCTGGCATTTTGTTGACCGAAAAAAAAAAAAAGTTTCTGCTGTACCTAGAGCCAGTTAAAACATATTGTAATGGAATAGACAAATGCTACAATCTGCAGACATATTTAATGGGAAATTTTAGACTAGGGGCAATTGTCTTCTAGGCAGAACTAACTGACTGACTCCTACCTTATGCCCTCTCAGAAATGAGGTGCTCTGCAGAAAACACAGTGACTTTTCCTAGATTTTTTGGACCTGTGCTCTTTGCTGCCTTCTTTGTGTCTTAGTTTAAGACAATTATACAGGGTGGAGACTCCAAAATGAGTTACCTCCCCTTTCGTTTTAACCAATCTCCTTTCACCAATAAAGAGAGACAAAATGGGAGAAGATATCAGTGAAAAAATATCAGATAAAAGGTAACAGCCTCCGCGGTTCCAGAACTTCCTCCTCCCACAGACAACAGCCAGCACGGGACAGGGACAAAACAAAACCTGGACAAACTATTTTTGGCCAAAAGGCTCCGATGCTGCCGAAAACGCTGGAAAAAAACTTCCCGGCAAGTTGCAGGTCCGCCCCCTCCTCAGCAAGCGGCAGGCGACTGGAAAATCGTGGAGAGAAGGTCTGGCTCCTCCTCGGCTGTCCCGAGCAGCAGCGGGAAAAGGTATTGCGAAATTCCCTCTGGAGAAGGTTTGGATTGCAAAATGCAGCTTCTCGGGTTGCGATTTGGAGACCTGCCCCAGGCAACCCCGTCGGGAGCCCAGGGAGAACAAAAGCGCTCCCCTCGTGTCCATTTCCCGTTTTTAAAGGGACCCTGCAACCCCCCTTGCAGGATAAAACACTCAAGTTCCTCTTTCCCGGGTTGCTGGGTCTTAGGGACGGTAATAACCTTGGGCAGGCAGGCATTCAGAATATAAGGAATACACAATTTCGGGTCACCTAGACCAATTTGTCACTGGAGATGTCACTTGGAGATGAAAGGCTTCCCTCCTTGTCCAGGGTGTAAAAATATCCATCATTAAAATACAAAACCATCACACTTGCTGTGACAACAATAATAGTCCAGTACAGATTTGCCAGTCTAGCTGCAACAATGGCCAACACCTATGGAAAACCTAAGCCTTGACTGGCACCTGTTTTAAAAAGAAAACCATTACTTGCACAAAAGAAATGGCAGGTGACTTTGGCACTCACCTTACTCTGCAGAAACTTAAAACACTGTTGATTTAACACCTCCACAAATTCAGACTCAAAGTCCTGGTCGCTGTACCAGGCCCCACCAGTGACTGAGCGGTCGGGCTGAAGGTTGTACAGCATATAGACCTTCTTCTTGGATGCCTGTTGGAGGAAAATGTGCAGCTCTCAACAGCTGAAAGCCTTTGTAAGGAAGGAACATTTAAGCAGATAATCTGCAAAAGAGGTGGTTTATTACTCCCATACCTGGGGCACAGCAATCCACCTGACTTGAGCTACCCTCAACCAGTTTGACCCTCAGGTAACACAGAGATAAAGAGAAGATCAACACATTTCAGTTCCTCATCGTTTCATAACACGGTGTTGGAAGCCTAGATGAAGCCAGCACCTCTCACAAGAACATGAAAAAGCTACTGCTTTTCTATGTCCAACTTCTCTACCTCCATCTGGTTTACCAGACCCAGTGTGAGCCACACAACTGAAGGGAGTTTCAGGAGATCCAAGGAAGAGGAACCTTGCAGAGCCACGTGCAGCTAGGTAACCATGTCACTAGTGCCACATAAAGGGCTGAGATTGCTTCAGTATTAGAAATATTGAGTTGTGGCAGCAACACTGGGACCAACTGAGAAAAAGTAATTATGGGCAGGTTGCTTATTTGGGTGGAAACTTGAGAGGAGAAAGGAGAAAAGAGAGTTAACAAACAAAAGAGGAGAATAAGGTGTGAAAGTCAGAACAAGAGAGGGCAGGATTCACAGACAGTAGGAGTGTGCATGTGTACAGACAGCAGGGAAGCTGATCTGTGGACTCAGTACCTGTTGCACCTCAAACCTGCACACTAAAGGCAGAGAGTGAAACACTGGTGTACAGTCAAAGAGAAAGCTGGAGGCAAAATGAGGTTTCTGTGCTCCCAGTCTCCTGTTAAAAGCATACAAAGCATGCAGCAAATGTTTGAAATTGTTAAAAAACGAGTCACAAAACACTCACTGCCACAGATTTAACTGCTTTAATTAGTTTCTTGCTTTCCAAGTTTTTCAGTATCTTGTTGATCTCTGTTAAAGGCAGATTACTTTTGTATCTAATGTCCCTGCTCCAAATACCTGTTAAAAAACAGAGAAGTGAACAGAAATAAATATAAGAAACCATTTCTTTCTGTACATAACTCACCAACCAAAAGTCACATCACAGCACTGCTTGAGTTACTTGCCTACCAAAGGAGAGACCCTGCCACTCCCAGCAAAAGGGAGGGAATGGACAGAATGGATTGGGACAAAACTAACAGGTATGTGGACTCTTAGATTTTATATTTGTATTGTCTGGGCAAGCATTTATGACTCTGGACAGGAATGGTCCCATAAGTAAACAGAGTTGGTACCATTCACAATCGTAATTTAAAGTACCTTTGTTGCCTGCATCCTCTATGATTTGGTAAACCAGCTTCTCTTGATTGTCTGAGCCTTTCATTTTACTGTGAAACAAGACAGACATCAGGATTTTTGAAAGGTCCAAAATTTAAAAGAAGTGGGATTTGTTTTAAACTACAAACAAGAATTGTGTTCCAAATATATTTCCCAGCAAACACAGGCTTACCTTGCATTTTGGGAATCTTTGATTCTGTACAGGAGACCTGCACTGCTCCTCAGAAGATCCAGTTGCCCCTAGGAGAGATGGGCACAATGCATTTACTTTCCTTCACACAACTTGTTTCAGAAGGCATTTTAGAAGAATATTCTAAAATTCTAAAATAAAAATATTATTTAATGTCAACTAAATAAAGAAAAACGAAACCTAACATTTCTAGCCACTGGAAACAATAACAGCCTTGAAGATATTTGTTTCCCCTGAAAAGTATCCACTTCTCATCAGCTATCAGAAATAACAAACAGTTCCTTCCCACAACACCTACACAATTCCTATTAATTCTCCTGACTTTCACATGGTACAAGGGACATCAAGTTTTTGTATACTTTGCTCTTGGTTTCCACCAAAGCATGGAAACCCAGAAATCACGGTGGAGCTCTGGAACAATTCCAAGTTCTAGAAGCAAAGTTCTACTTTTTACTAAGTGGCCATCACTGGAAAGTTGCCAACTTTGATGGGCAGTGACTCTCAGAAGCAAATTACTGGCATCTCTCACACACACAAAAAGACTGTTCTGCTCTGCATGCTTGTGCCAGGCAAAACCCTTATTTCCTATTCTGAAGAGGCAACCAATTAGACAAACCTAGGAGTGTAAGTGTGTATAACAGCATTAATTACCATTCACTCTTTCACTGCCAGCTGATCCTTTCCTATAGTTACAGCCTTGGTTTTTACAGATTTGGCATGTTTCACCTGTGTGCCATCAGAGCAATCCACAAGCTTGGGATTTTGTGAGGGGTTCGGAGAAGCCCTTCCCATATGAGAGCACGGGCTAACACCCATCCTTTTCTCTACAGCTAATTAATTCCCTATCACTAATGGGCCCTGTGGTTATGTATGTGCTGAGGAAGAGGAGGAAGGTGGGATGTCCCTACCATGGAGAGCAGCCTGTTGATGGCCACGGCTCTCTGCTGGGCTTCCATGTGAGGCATGTCATTCTGGATCACCTGGTCTGTGATGCCATGGGGGAACTGGTGGCACAGCTCAATAATCCTGCGGGAAGAGAGAAGCAACTTTAAAAGTCATGTTCGGTTGCATCCAAAACCAAATCCAAACAGTACTGGAGTCAGGATGGAAAACGGTGACAAGAGCAACTCAGGGGGAAAGTATCCATCAACTGCTTCTTGAGGGAGCTCAGCACCTCCTCCCTGTGCGCCATTTCCCTTCCCCAGACCAGAGGAACACCCAACCCCCACTGCCCCCTAAGCACCTCCCAGCACGAAACCCTCTGTGCCCCCAGCAACCCTCTCCTTCAGCACCTATTTCCTGACCAACACTCGGGCGTCGAAGCACCCCCCTCAGGCCTTGAACGACAAGGCCCCGCCCCAAAACACGTCCCTGGCCTCCCTGCCGGCCTCCACACACCCACCCCGCCGCCCGGCAGCCACCATGCCTGCCTCTGGGCGCCCCCAGCACCTGCTCTCGATGTCCATGGGGTCGGGCACCTCGGGCTTCACCTTCACCTCCGCCATAGCACGGCCGGCTCCGGCGCGGCGAGATGACGTCAGAGACGCGCGCCGGTGGGGCGGGAGGGGTCGGTTGCTCCGCAACGGCCAATGGGCGCCGGGAGCGGCGGGAGCGCGGCGTCCCTGGAAACGGGAGCGAGAGGGGCGGGATCCAGCGGGATCCAGCGGGTGAGCAAGGGCTGGACAGCAGGGGTGGAGCGGGGCCAGCAGGGCCTGGACAGCAGGGGGGGAGCGGGGCCAGCAGGGGCTGGGCAGCAGGGATGGAGCGGGGGCTGCGCCGTGAAGGGGCGGGGAGCGGGGCCTGGCCGCGCCCGGGTGCCGGTGGGGCCGCGTGCGTCCCGCCAGGGATGCGATCCCAAGAGGCTGGAGCGGAGCCTCCGTGTACCTTTGGTCCAGGTGTGCCAAGAGAAGGTGGGAGCGTGAGGGAAAAGCTGTCACTCCTCTCAGGTCAGGTAGAGATCTGATCCGCCCGTGGTTGGTGCGTGTGTGTCGGGGGATGGACCAGGCTCTTGATGTCTGTGTAACTCAGGTCACAACAACAAAGTGTTTACACAGCTTGAGATATAAGATATCTATGTAACCTTAATATTAATATAACCCGAATCATTACTTTTATCAATATAACTTGAAAAATATTAGTATAACCTGATACCTATAACCTGATGCTTATAACCTAAATCATAGTTTCTATACCTATAACCTGATGCTTATAACCTGAATCATAACTTTTAATATCCATATAATCTAATATGAATAACTTCTTATACAATGTAATGGCTAGTATATAGTTAACTAGTTGCTTATACGCAGAATAGAGAAAAAGAAAAGAGATAAAAACTTACCAGGTGTATTTTAGAGATAAGTAAGTGTAGTACTAATGAGAAATTGGCAAACCAAGCCAATTATCCACAAAACCAAGAATTTAGACTGGTTAAGACCAGATAGACTAAAGGCCATCACAACTGCGCATGCCTCGAAGACAAAGTTGAAAAGTTCGAGTGTGAAGAAGACTTTAGAAGCCTTCATCAGAGACCCCCGAAGACCCCCGAATTGGGGAAGTGCATGCGCAGTGCAAAGAATTATCTAATAACCGTGAGATCATGTTATGTAAATTAGTTCCAGCGCGTATGTGATGATGCTGTAATGACATAGCAACATTAAGCAAATTTTTACTGTATAAATAAATCACCGCACTTGATAAAGGCGGGTGAGTTAGGAGGAGAAATCCCCCTCACCACCAGCGCTGCAATAAACAAATACCTGCTCTATAGACATTGGTCTATGGGGATTTATTTCCAGCCTATCTTTCGGGCATCACTCTGCTCGGCGGTGCCCAAAAGTGGGGCAAGAGGCAACAGAGAGAAACTGGAGCACAAGAAGTTCCACCTGAACATGAGGAAGAACTTCTTTACTGTGAGAGTGACTGAGCACTGGGACAGATTGCCCGGAGAGGGTGCAGAGTGACCCTCCCTGCCCGCACTGATGAGTAGCATAAGCGTTGTTTCTGGAGCACTGGAGGGTTGATTACAAAACCAAACCCTTATAGCACAGATGTGTTTCCTGGCCCTGAGCATCAACTCCCAAGATCTGGAGTACATCTCTGTTTTGTAAAATGTCACCATATCCAAATGCAATTTTTCATTCTTGAATTACATGACATGATAATAACTATGTGCATTAGGATAAATCGGGTTTGGCACCTGTTTTATGGATATATTCTTGATTCACATGATAACTAGCATAAGCTTAAGCAATAGCTGTTTTTCTTTAGTCCTTTTCAGGACATCCTGTACTTATTCAGGTGGCTGTAGTAAAACAAGTCTGGTTTCACATCTGACATGATTAGGGTGGAGATTCCTGTTCCTTACTCCTACCATGTATCACTGATACATGGTGCTAAAGCTGTTCTAGCTCAAACACACAGAATCACAGTCACAGGATGGTTTAAAGAATCCACTCTTCTCTCTCTTTTAAGAGAAACAAAGACAAGGAGTCATGCTAAAAGATCATATTTCTCAGTGCATTCTTCTTTTTAGAAAAATGATTGTCTGCCTTTTTACTTTTCTATTTTAAAGATCACTGCTGAGAAAAATGACAGCTGGCTCTGTCTCAGTTCCTCAGATCATCCCACTTCGAATCCCACCTCCAGGGAAAGCTCAACGGGAAATAGACACAAATACTCTCATAGAAATAAAATCAGGTATGAACAAGAGCTTTGACTCCATCTCAAACCTTTACTTATGTGTTCCTTTGAAATGTTTGGCCCCTATGCTTTCTTTGCACTTAATTTTGATTTTTGGAGTGTGCATTTCATTAAGGAACTTAAAAAATTAACCAACAGGTTTGATGTACCAAATGTACTTGCATGTAATTTTATTCATTCAAACAATACTACTGACATAAAAGTTATTTGTGTTAACAGTCTTAATTGCTTCCAGGGCCAAACTTTCAAGCTGTTGCATTTTGCTTTGACTGCAAAAACAATGCTTGAAAGAATCCTGTGCCAGGCTCACTCCCAACATTGTCATGACAATTTTTGAATTGTCATCTTTCACTGTGGTAGAAAATATCCTTTCTGTCACTGGAATGGACAAGCTGCTGCAATGTTTTCAAGCAAAAGCATTGCACAGCTACTTTGCTGACAGAAATATTGCTTACAGTGAAATTGCTTTTGTTGAATAACTGATACTTCATGGGAGAAACAGTTTTGGTCCCAAACATTCAGTCACTTATGAAACTGCTTTATTTCCTTTATGTGAGAAAAATCAAGCACAGTAGTGAGTGCTTTGTTTTTCCAAGGTTGCCTACAGTCTGAGATATTATTTTCTCTATTCCTTCCAGATACACCCGGGGCCTCTATTTATTACACTTTAGATGGAAGTAAACCAGACCTCATTAGGAAACCTGGCCATGGGGCGTGTAACACTTTGGAGTATAAGGGTCCTATCTTATTACCAGTGGGGAAAATAATGGTCAAAGCCCTGGCAGTTACAAAGTGAGTATCCTGTTTTATTTTAGTCCTGTTTTTGGAAGGGACAGATATCCCTGGCATAGCTTGTAGCCATGTTGTTTAAAGTATTCCATACCTTGCAAGTGAGAGATGAGCCTTTCTCCAGGCATTTTGCAATCTAAATGATCCTCATGAATTGCACTGACATGGCTTTCTCATGATACTTTCTATCCATCAAGTGTTTGTGTGGTTGGATTACCTCTTGGATGTTATCTCCTGGACTGTGGGTGTCCAATGATCCCTGGAGGCTGTGGATGAGAAGCTGATGTACTGTCCTGAGAGCTTATCCTTTGGAGTGTGATCATCAGAAACACCAGAGGAACCTGGGTGGAACTTCTGGGCTCATCCAGGAATTTGCTTAGTTTCTCCCAAAGGATCACAGAATGCTGAACCTCACAGCTTAAGTACAGTGTTGGGTGAAGCAAAAATACAATACATAGAAAGAAAACTGAATTTTGCTGCACAGCCATTGACTTTGTCCAAACTAACTTCATGCTTAGAGACAGAGAGAGGACACGTAAATTCACTGTCTGTATTGTGTTGCATTATCTTTTATTTCCAAGAGAGCAGGAACTTCCACTCCACTTGGAGATTTGTGCTTGCTGTTCCCTGTTAGCTGCACCTGCAGCCACAGTGTGCTTGTGTCTGCACTGGGATATAACATTATAGAACACACAAAACCTAGGCCTATGTTGATTTTCTTGCTATCACTACCTAGATTAACACTTGTCTCCAGTCTGTTTTTATTAAGACATTTTAAGAGATTCTCTAGAATGACAACAAATCATGACAGAGTGGTTTGGACATTTACAGCAATTTCAGTGTTACTGTTGTCATTTAATAGGTATTAGAGAATGACAATTGATTTATCAAATGAATGTTGCTCAGGATTCTACTGAAATAGTGACTGGCAAGCTTGGAAGGGATGTTCCACCTAATGAGCCACATCCATCAGTGATTTACTTGTTGCAGCACACAGGTTTGTGGCAGGTTCATAGCAGGTTCTTTGTGAATATTGATTTTCAGGGACTACAGGGAGAGTTCAGTTGTAACAAAGGTGTTTGTGGTAGAGTACCAGCAACCAAACATCCTTTTCCCTGTTGAAGATGATGACAAGAATTTCTTAAAAGATATGGCCACACAGGTAAGTTTTAGCAGTTGTAACCCCTTATATGAATATAAAATGTTGTATATATGGTATTATTTAAAGATTAAGCTTTGACAACCAGTTTTATTTACATATCTTATTTTCTCTGTTTGCCCGTCTTTGCTGCTTTGGTTCTTTTGGTAATATTAAAATTTCAAGGGGACAGGGTTGTTTTTTTTTCCCCAATGGTATTTTATGACTAATTGAGGTCAAATATTTAAAAAATACATTTATAATTTAAGCTTTTCAAATGCTTGCATTGAAAATAGATAGCTCGAGCATGTACTTCTAAAATTTTAACAAATAACTATAGCAAGAGATGATTAGAGGAAAAGCAAAAATTTTATTTGGAATTAAAATGGAATTACTTTTTAGAATAAGGAAGGTGGAATGTTTACTACAAAACCTAAGAAGAATAGACTGAATGTGGAAATCAAGCCTGCCTGGGATCAAACACCCCAAGACCTTCAAGGTACAGTATTACTTCATAAAACTGAGACAGTCTTCTCTTCTAGCAGAAAATAGTGCAGCGTTTTCCTCTTGTATCACTTGTAAAATGTGGGTAATTTTAAAACCACCTCAGAAGACAAAACAGCCTCTGGAAATTCCAGTTTTGATTGCTCACCATTGCAAATAGAGAACAAAACTTACCTTCCATACATCTCACATTACTTCTTAAAAACATATTAAAATGTCATTCATTTCTCAGCAACACAACAAGGCCTGATCTGTATTTCCCTTTGTGCCAGAAAATGCTGTTAAATTGACGGGATTGCAAATCCATTACAGCATTTCTTTACTGATGTTTGCTTACAGTAAGATTCCAAAATAAATACACAAAGCAGAAATGAAAGCTTGACCCAGATTTTCTCTATAGATAAAGCCTCTTATTCCATGGCAACAGCAATGGGACCGTTTTAGAGCAGGGAATTGTATTAATGTTTACTCATTAATTTACTTGTAGGAGCTGGGGTTTTTTGAGCATGCAGGAAGCAAGAAAACGGTAAATAAATTAAAACATGAAAGTAAGCTCTGTCAGAGAGGTGTGGAGTTTCTTCAAGTTTAATTTCCTGTTGTTCCATGCAGTTTATTCGAACCCAAAATGTGGATGCCAAATGTGTTTTTAAATATGCTTAGTGAGAGTATGTAACATTCATGTTCAGATATATATTAACTGCATGAAGTGGGTGACAGTGGAATAACAGGACTGTAATTTTAATCTTGGAAACAGACAGAAAGCCTTCTCACAGATCCCCTCAAGGACCACAGCTCCTTGCCAGTCGTTTGGGAACCACAGAGTACAGAGAGGAATCTACCTCAGCACAACCGATGGAGTCATTGCAGGTGAGGAGAGGGGTAAGCTGAAGAAAACTCTACAAAGCTGTCATCAGGACAGAGGTCTAAAAAAAGAAAGAGGTGAAGATTTGTGATCTCTCTCAGCTGTTAATGCCTTTTGTCTGCATTCTTCAGTCCTGATTTAAATGTCATGGTAATGACACACTAGAATAGGAATGCCCAACTGTAGGACACTGGTTATCAGCATGGACAAAAGCAGGCAAAGGAAATGAGTAGTGACTGCACTCCTACTAATTCTCTTCTAATACATTCCTGAATCTGCAGTTAGCAAATACTTACTGCTGTTTGTCGGCAAGTTAATATTTAAAACTCAATATCCAGTAAGGTGTGGTGGAAGTAAATGGCAAGGCATTGATTTATTTTTATTGGAAGAAGTTGTGGGTCCTTAATTCAGCTAATGGAATGAAATCAAGGGTAGTAGGTACTCCTCAAAGCAGCGCATTTCAGTGCAGTTTGTTTCAAATTACATCTGTAGCTGATTTTGCTATCTTTATATGCATTTTGCAAATATTTCCTTACTAAAGCCTAAAGAATTACGTTTATTTCAGTTTGCAAGTTCCTCTGCAGTGACTAGCCAGAAAAGCTTAAGAAGCACACAAGTGTTAAGGATCCAGAGCGAAACAGATTTCCTTAAGTAAGTGACTTCTCCTTGTTACATATTTGTCCTTTTGAAAATATCTGATCCTTTTGCAACCAAGCTGATAATACTGTGGGCCTCTGTATAACTTTTGAAGGCAAAGACAGATACTGGCTCATAACTGGAGAGTATAATCTAGGTAGGACTTTAAAAATTCCTTCTCTTAAATGTAGTTTTCAACTGTCAGTTATCAGCTGTCTCATCATCCCTTAAAAAAATTCCTAACACCTGTAGGATCAGGGGATAAACTCTCTTTTCAAATTATAGTACACCCTCAGTGCTGTAGGTGAACACTGCTCACTGGAGTAGTCTCACAGAACATTGATGCTTATCAGTATTGAGAATGTTCTGGTCTACGTCAGTGGCTCCCTGTGGTGTAGCAGTGAGGCCTGACACAGGCTGCCTGTCAGGAGACCTGTTTACCTCTCATGATGAGGAGGAAAGTATTAAACTCCATAGTAGCCAGAGAGCTTTCTACCTTGCAAAGCTGTTTAGAGTTCAGAACTTCATATTATGGATGTTGGGGCATGGTCTGGTGTCCCACCACAGCTTGGAAACCTCAACCGAGAAATCAGTGGCCTAAGTCCTGTCAGAACAAGTTCCAGATTATTCACTATTATGCACCAGTGCAGTACTAAAACAAGCTCAGCCAGTTTGCTCTTATTTTCAGATGTGCACACTGTTCTGCCCCTCGCCTGTCTGACCCCTTGGCTCACTTCTGCCAGAAATGTGGATCTCTGATCCCCCCTGTGCCAGTCCAGCGCTTCCCACTCCCCGAAGGAACACAGGTCAGCCAAACATCATAGCAATCCACACATCACCCTTGGAGAGAACAACAGCCTCTGCAAGTTACACAGTCAATGCTGGCAAACCTGTTACTCAGTCCCGCTTTCATTTGGAAGTTCTGCTCTAATTGCTTTGTTCTGCTCAATACCTTTAGCACTGCACCTGATGAAATTCTCCAACAATGGGCAAAACTAACTATAGATTTCTTCAAGTGCTGTGTATTCTAATAAGGAAAACAATGAAGTAAATTGTTTTATTTGCCTGTGTCAGGAAACAGTACCAGTCCTGAAATCTTAAATGGTGGCATGCGTGGGCATATGTAAGAGCACCAAGTTTTTGCAGTGGTGCCTGTAACTGTCTTCCCTAAGCTCTTCCCAAGAGATAATAACCTGATCTAACAAGTCAATGGTGTGTTTCCCTTCCTGTATCACCAGAAAGTTGTCCAGTCTAGGGCAATGCTGTAGTTTTAATCAATGACCAAGATTCACCACCTCTTTAGAGTAGGTCCATAATTAGGGGAATTTCAACTACCTGTACATATTTTATAGTAGCATTTTAATTTTATTGAAAATTACCTCAGTACCTTTCTGGCATTGTCTTTCCAGATGTCTTCATATTTTCTCAGTATTATACTATGATCTTTAAGGATCAATACCAGTATCAGTTGCTGTCAGTTGCTATGTTTCCAGTGACCTTGCTGCTGAAATAGACTCCAGCTAGGAAAATACTGAAATCTCGTTATAACCTTAATGATCTCATTATGATCCTTAACATAACTGTGATGTGGCTCTTCTTTCAGATGGCACCATGCCTTGAATGCAGACATCTTGTGCCAATGAATACACCCACTTGCATTATTTGTGAGTCACCAATAGCTCCACAGCTGCAGCCCCAAAACAACATCTGCATAAAGGTAATTGAGAATAAATAGAACAAAATAGTGATTTAACTCCTGGCATGCCTTTTTCTAACAGGTGACTTCATTACAAATATTTTGATCCAACCTGTCTTTGTATAATTACATTATGGACAGCTTTAAGAGTTAGTAGGATTAAAAACAGCTTGAATGGAAAAAGGGATTAAAGGTTGCCCAGTACAAGAAAGACATGGACATACTTCCCTTGAGAAGGAAGGAGCAGCAAAGGCAATGGGTGATGAGCTGACCATAACCCGTTTCCCTGCACTGCTGAGGAGGACAAGAGATAGAGAATCAAGAGGAAAGTTAAGCCCAGGAAGGAGGGAGAGGTGGGGAGAAGGTGGTTTTTGAGATTTGGTTTTATTTCTCATTTTCCTGCTCTGATTTGATGGGTAATAAATTCAATGACTTTGCCCAAGATGAGTCTGTTTTTCCCCTGACAGTACTCAGTGAGTGATCTCTCCCTGCCCTTAAACTCGTGAGCCGTTCATTGTATTTTCTCTTCTCTGTCCAGCTGAGGAGGCCAGTGATAAGAATGGCTTTGGTGGGCATCTGGCCTCCAGCCAGGGTCAACCCACCACAAGTGAGTTATAGACATTGTCCCAAATGTGATGTTTTATGGCAGTCCTGATGTAGGTGCAGAGGCAGACCTGAACTCTTTGGTGGCAACATCAAAAGAGCAGACTCATTATTCTTAGCTCTGGTAGAAACTCAGTTGTTAATAGTGACTCTGCCCAGACCTTCTAGAGATCTTTTAAGGCACCTCATGGTATTATGGTATTATATTATTAATGATTTTCCTTGCAGATACTGGGCTGTCTGTTTCGTATGAGTGTAATGACTAAACAAACTGACACTAGTGTATATAAAGAGCTGGAGATATTGATACTTAATCTCCTGAGGAAACTATACCATAGTTTAAAAAAAATAGTCACCATGTGATGACCAGGCAGCATGGCCTAACTAAAGTGTGAAACAGCCCAGACTTGAAGGATCTCTTCTATCTGCGGGGCTGAATAACCACAGCACTTTGTAAGATCAAGTCCTTGTCTTCTTGTTCACAGTTTTCAGATACTATATGAAATGTATTTTCTCTGTATTTTAAAAGGGCAAAGTCATTTGTCAGGTGTGTGGCAGTGGAAATCCTCTTCACCACAAACACTGTGCAACTTGTGAGAGCAAACTGCCTGAAGTACAGATGGTAAGACTTCAGTCACACTGAGTGAATGAAACCAAAGCAGAACAGCCTTTATCTATCGAAAACTGAAGTCATGTCCCTGTGTTACCAAACCAGAGATTCTCTCCCCCATGTCATATTTAAACCCAGTCCTCCCACAGAAGCTCCACCACAAATGTCCAGCTAAATGTATGTGTCTCATATACCTTAAAGTTTCTGACATGGAAGTTAGGATTGTGAATGCCATTGAGAAAATTCAGAAGTCTCTTAGAAAATGAGACTCTTGACTCCAAGGGAGTCTTGTTTGTGTCCACATTACTTTCAATTGCAATAGGAAAGTTGGGTATAAACATCAGGAACATCATTCACACTGATTTCAGTTATTTTCTGAAAATAGAATATGCTTTTACATTATTTTTCATATCTCCACTTTTATGTTATTTTTCTTATCTCCATTTGCTGCTTCTCCTGCATGCATACAGCTAGCATGCTTGTATTTGGCTGTGACTCTGCAGAGAGGTGAGAAAAGCACTGAAATATTACCTCTAAAATTGCTCTCTTTCAACTCCCTGTTCAGCTTGGTTCCTTAGAAGAATTTTACTTTCAGTTCTCAAAAGTCTTGTATGAAAAATGTCTGGTACATTTCACCTCTCCAGGTTGTGATAAATACAAAAATGATAGAATAATAATGGTTTGCAAGTTAAAATCTTCTGATGATAATGGTTAACATCCTGAGCTCTAAAACTGTCTGTAGCTAGAGGCAAAAGTCTCTTGTATAGCCACACAAGTGTCATTTCAAAGTGAATTTCAGTAGGATTCAGTACTTACCTAGGATAGATGTATGTTTGGCTGCTTCACTGGATGCAGATATGTGTGTAGATAATATGTAGCTGCATATGTAGTTAGACATGTGACTTGAATGTGAGACCTGTATTAGCTGAGAAAGTTAAATACTTACTAAGAATTATTAATAGTAATTAGAATTTTTACTAATAATAGTGATTAATTCATGATAACAATAGTATTTTGGAATAATTAATAGTAATAATGCTGATATTATTATTAATGGCTATTAAATAATTTCGATTTAGAACATATTTAGACTTGTGCTTTTATAAGTTTTATCTTCCAGCTGAACCCCCAAATTACATTGTTCAAATTGCAGTGCAGGACACAGATGAAAACAGGGCTATTTTATTGTGGTGTAATCAAAATATTTCTCCTCGGGTTCTGTCCCTTATCCATATTCCTGACTTGCAGAGAAAATAAAGTGCATAAGCCTTGAGGTAAAACCTAACAAAACATTTTAAAGTCCTGTTTGTCCTAACTGGGATCTATACTTAAGCTCCAGAAGTTTCAGATGAAAAACCTGTTTTCTTTTGCTTACTCATATAAGTTAATTGTAGAAAAGTTGGGTAATATGCAATTTGCACAAGGCAAAAGAGTGCAAAAAAATATTTATGCAGCAAATTCCTGCATAAAAGACTGTGAGGAAACTCCTTGCCTGAACACATTCTCCCTGCCCTACTACTAAAAAGAGAGGTACAAAGAAAATTGTGTATTGGATTTGGAAATGCCAGTTTATCAGCAGAGAAGCCTCCACCTTAATTTCATCTGTACCTATACATAGGGCCCTATTAATAAATACTCAGTTTAAAAGCACGCCATTGATAAGGTTCTTATTTTTTGGTGCTAGTTCTGCTAAAAATATTTTCAAATTAATTAGTGCTACATTTTATCGTGGTTTTGTAATGAAAAACAACATTACAGGTTGAATCGAAGTCACTCTGTTGCTCATTCTAAGCTGCAATAATTCATTTAGGCTGAATATTACTTTATGTTGTCACAGCAGCTTGCTTTCCTCTTTCCCCTTATTAGGCTTGTGAACTTTTCTTCATGAGAAACATCTTCTCCCTGATGCTTGTTTTGTTTTATTAGCCCATGTTTGGAGGAGAGTCCTGCCCACCTCACCAGGGCCAGCAAAGGAAGATGGCTCTGTGCTCAAAATGCAACGGCGTGAACCAGAGCGACGCCCGCTTCTGTGCCTGGTGTGGGGCCAAGGCACGTGCTGCTGCTGTCTGTGGGGACAAACCTGCTGCTGCTTCTCTGCAGCAATGTCAAATTTCTCTGTGCAAAACTCTAGTCAGTCAGTAAACAGTGTTATTATCAAGATACCTGCTTAGAGCATAAAGGACTGTGTATGGAAAAATGATAGGCTTAGATGATGTCCCGACCCCACATCAGTCAGTGACCCAAGGGTTTAGAGTTGCAAACAAATTATCAAATGGGTCAACAAGCCCCAGATCATTGCATCAGCTGAGATGCAACAGCCCTGTGCTCAGGCAAAGTAATTTACCCATCAAAGGTTAAAGTATAGGCTAACCTAATGCAAGTTTTCCCATAACAACTCTGGGCTATAATCACCTATACAGGCAATGACCAGATATGAGATGATGCATGCAATTGTTTTGACTGAAGGCCTCCTTAACTTCAGTAAAGACAAGTACTTAACTGCTGTCCAGTAGAGTTACAATCAGTGTAAACAATTTCCCCTTGTACAGTGCTTCTACCTAAGATCACACTTGAGGAGAATTTATTTTCTGTGAGCTGAATGCACATACAATTTAAAACACTCCCCTATATGCATAAATAACTATTAGTCCTGTACTGTACCAGGGGACTCAGGGTGGTACTTTACTTCCTTTTAATTCATTCCTCTGTTCTTATCATTCCTGAGTCATTCATCCTATGCTTCTCTAGTGACAAATGTTGCATTGAACTTTCCAGCCTGGACCTCCTCCATCCTACTTTTCCTGTTCCAAGTGTGGTACCAGCAACCAGCCCTATGCTCGCTTCTGCGTGTCCTGTGGTGTCTACATAGAGCCCCCATCCAGGCAGAGCTCTCCTGCCAGTCCCATGGATCGTGGGGACTCACTGGGATCTTCTCAGGTAGGACACACGGTGTTACAAAGCCAGGTTTGGACACAGCTGAGAGGCTGCTTCATTGTGGGTGTGGATCAGCACAACTCCATTCATTTCCTTGGGACAGTGCTGTGGGCTGGGAGCACAAGGGCAAACCCCTTGGTTCTGCTTTCTGCTGAACAGCAGCCTCAGCCCAAGGCCTTGATCCAGCCTCTTTCTAAATGGCAAAGTGAGAAACAATCAGCCTTTCAAAAGTCTTAGCTCTAAGTACTTCTGTGTTATTGGTTGTGAATTATTTGTGGCCTCCTGATACTCTTTCATGCAAATGTAGTAGTGTTTTTAAAACTCTGTTTTAAGGAAGAGCCCAATACTTAGCAAGGCCAGCTTTTGCCCTACAAAAGCACACATGTCTCCTGGGAATCATGAAGAATTTGGATTTTCCTCAAATATTTGTGATAAATTGTATTGTTGTTACAGACGCGTAATTAAAATAAAAAATTGTTTATGATTCTTCCTGCTAGCTTTTTCATTCCCTTAGAATTTAGTGTACTGTTCTGGTTAAATTATGCTTGTAAGCCATTGAATTATATCTATATTACTTACATTTTCCCTTCTCCTCCACCCTCCACAGGCAAAACGATTACAGGCTCAAGTTGCCTGGCAACCCTGTCCTGTTGCCTTGCCCAAATCAAGGACAGAACTAACAGAAAGAGAAGATAAAGGAACCCAAACCATTGGACTTTTTTACCCATCCAGCAAACTGCTGGAAAAGAAGGAGCTTGAGCTGATTTCACAGAAAGAAAAGGTGGAAAAGATGAGTGATCATAAGCCTCTCCTGACAGCCATTAGTCCTGGAAAAGGTTAGAAGTTCTGATTTTATGATTTCTAAACAATTTATGACCTTGCTTTTTCTTGAAAATGTTATAGTCTATGGAATGTGGCATCAGTAGGACACTGATTTACATCTTTACAAGTCTGTCTTCTCACCAGTCACTTGTAAATGCACTGCTTTAGAATTCAATCACTGATCTCCACCAATAGCTAAAAGAAAGCTATCAGCAGTACCAAAATTGTGGCTACTGAGCCCTGTGCAGCCATACTAATTTGGTAGTAGTTTGATTTCGTCAAATCCCACAAGACTGGAGGCAGGTGTCCTCTATTTGAATTGGAAACCACTGAACAGTTCCCAGTTCCCAGCACCCTCCCCAGCCCCTGCAATGTGAACTTCAGGTAGAGCTGTGAGGGCACCTGTAGGGATATCGGTAAACAAAACTCTGAGACACAGAGGATCAGAGCTCTTGAAAATACAATGAAGCTTGTCCACATGAGGAACTTGTTTGGGGTGCTGTTGTGGAATAAACTATAGAAGCTTCAGAAGCAAAGAAAATTAAACTAGAGGAAGGGATTCTTAATAGGATTATGAAAACATCACTCATTGAAGAGTCTTTCCTCTCACAGACTACAGTAGGAGCAGTATCAGTACTACAGACAACTTTCTTTCCAAGTGAATTTTGTGGTCACTTTGTTCTTTGTGGAATCACTTTTGCTGTCATTAAATGCTTGACATTTTGAGGTTTTAGTTTTACTATCCTGAGAAATCTTCAGCTTTCTGGATCCCAAACCCTTGAAGACAGTCCATCAGTATCAATTAGGGATCTAATAAATGGCTTAGTGGGAAAAATTGTCTTTAATCTCACAGGGCAGTCCAGCTGGGCAATCCATAGAATGAGTTAATTTTAAATCATTGCAGCACCAAACCCTGGTTTGGAAGAGCAGTTACTCTTTTAGATCCACTTTCCCATCCAGCTCTCTTAGCAATCAGATGGTCAACCCCTCAGGCTGTTATCAGGATTAATTTTCTATTGGGTAGTAAAAGTTGCTAGTGAATGGTAGAAATTCCTCTTTTGATCCTGTGTATCTGGGTCTGACCTTGCGTATCAGATGGACTCTGATTTTTAAAATAATCACTGGGGAAATCTGTTTTCCTCCTCCCTTCCTCTGAAATGTGACATGTTCTCTTAGGCATCACTGTAGGAAATACAACACTTGACTAAATATGTCGGGGAGCTTAATTTAGTCAGAGATAAGAGAGGATTGGCCCCTAATAGTGCCAAGAAAAAAGCAAAGTAACACTGAATATTTGTATATCTCTGTCAGAAGTGCAGCTCTTGACTTGTGAGTGAGAACTGCTGTCACTGGGAAAGGTAGGGAAGAAATTCTGAACTGCTTCTGAATTCTTTTCATTTTTATCCACTTAGCAGAGGTAACTTTATTGAAGTTGCACTGTGTAATGTATTCTCCATTAGATCCTGCCAAGGACTGAGGCACTTATTTCTTTCCATAAATCAATAAATGTCTCTTACAGTCAGTTCATGCTGAGTTGTGTACATGGCTTGAAACTATCTGTATCAACAAGACCATGCATTATCACCCAGGAAAATCTTGTTTATATATGCCAAATATGACCATTATTTTTACAATCAAAATAGGATCAGACATTTGATACTAAAGTTTTTAAATACAAGTGATTAAATAAGATGGTGGAGGTTATTATTTCTTGACCATACCAACTATTAACTAACTTTCTTTTCATGTGTGAAGATTAAAAAAAAAATGCTACACAGTTAAGGGGGCAAACAACAGCAGTATCAAAACACTAATCCTCTGGTGTGTGCTGTGTTTCTTTTTTTGCTGTACCTTCAGTCTGTTTTGAACAAGGGCCAAGACATTCACCAGGTAAACTTTACAAAGAAGACTTCCCTTTTCTACTGTAACAAAGGTTAAATCAGTGTGATATAGGTGTAAACTGCTATTGGCAGCATGGATTCAAGTATTCCATCAGTGCTGCCAAAAATCCTTTGAAATCTATTAAAAGATCAACCATGCAAGAATATGTTCCTGACCATCTGGATTTTTTTAAAATAAAATCTGGGGATCTAGGCTAGTTATGAACCACTTTATTGCAAATAATACTGACTCCTATGGAGAGATCACTCACCAAGCAGTCAGTCTATTTTAGATGTTTTAAATACTAGTTTCAACTTGTATTAGTTTTGGCATATGAGACCACAGCAAGGAACAATTTATGGTGTTCTGTGGATCCTTCTTTTTCTGTTCATTTAAAGCTGCTTAACAAGTAAGATTTGCTGGTTTAGTTTGTCATACCAGTTCAACCTTGAGTCTTCCAAGCACAAAACTCCACGTGCCCTTGCTTTGTCTTGTAAAAAGCCAGAGCAGAACTTTCCTTCTGGCTTGGTTTCTTTTCACTGTTTTAAGCTTCACTTAACATGAAGGAAAAGATAAGGTCAGAGCAGCTTCATTGTGTAAGTTAAATGAGGTTACCAAGCCTACATAGTTTATTTACAACAAAATTAATCATGCTCTGTACTTACTATAAGGATGCTAAAAAGGAAAATTAACCAGATCCTGAAAACAATCAGTTAAAGAACGAGAACAAGTCCTTTTGTTTCTTTCTCTGATGAAAACAGAATGTAGTTCCAGAAGTGCCTGGACAGGAGGTGCAAAAGCCCTAAGTGGTTTAAAATGAGTTTTTAATCCAGGCACATTCAGCCCCTCCTGTTTCATGCTCTCTATGAGCATAAAGGAATGATGAGAGATCCTGACAGGCAAAAGAGCAGGAATGCTTAAGCTTTTAATATGCTCTCACATATATAATTGAAAGGAATTTATTTGGAGGATAATTTACACAGACCAAAATGCTGTGTATCCTGAGTTTCTGTGACTGCAGTTTTCAGATTTGATTTGTTGTTGCCTGTCAGTTATCCCAAATCAATTAAAAATCAGTTCAATAACACACAATTGTTTAATTGTAATCTATTACCTTTTTCTTTTCTTGTGATCTGGAATAGTGTGAGATTTTCCCTTCACAGAGGACCAGCTTTGACTCCCAAGGATCATTCCAAGACATGGCTTTGTTGTGAATAGAGGGCCCTAAGGATGAATTATAACCTGTGGATAAAACAGTGTTTCACCTGGCTTTTTAGAGTATAACTTCCTTCTCATTTTCTTCATTAGATGAATTTTCTATAGATTTTTTTTTAATCTCAGTGAATCTATGCTATCTTTCAAATCTTCCATCACTTGACTAGAAGGAATGTTAATCACATTTTAAGGATTTTTCTCCTGCTTAACTCTCTGTGAACAGGTTACTGGAGAAAACAGCTGGATCATGTTTGTGCTCATCTTAGAAGCTATGCCCAGAACAACCTTGAATTCAGAACACTGATTGGAGAACCTCAAATGGGAAAGGTAGGAAGGAGTTTGTGAGTAATGGAGGGTAATGAGATTATTGTGGCTGTTACATAAACACTGGAAAAATAAATGTCTCCCTTTTCTTTAGATGTTGACCTATTTGTGTGTGTAACTTGTCTTGTTTTGATGTTCCATTTTTTGCTCAGTCTTTTTCTGAAGACTTTTTCTGCTTTCTTTCCAATGGCAATTCCTATTCTCTCACCCAAGAGCTGTAAGGGGAGTGAGAAAGCCTTTGCTCCACTGCTTTTATATAGTAAGAAGGTGGATGCCTTCTGGGACTCCTTCCTAAGGAGTAGATACTCCAGTAGATACTTTGCACCTGATTTCTATATCCACTGTGACATGTTGTCCACCAGTATCTTCAGAAGCTGCAGTACAATTATAAATATAAGAGAATATCTGCTAAACAGAGCTGAAGTACAGTCCATTGCAACTTGTTTCCTCTGCTAGAGGATTCAAAAGGATAGGCCTGAAGAATATAAAATTGCCTAGTGAAGGCTGTTCCTGCTGCTTCTTGGCCTTTTGTCAGTTTCTTGTCTTAGAACCAGTGCCCCCAAAAGTACCATAAATGGTTCAAAGCAGATGCCATCTATTTGGGTTTAATGCTGCTTTTTCAGATTTTCATGTGGATTAGAAATATAATCAACCTTACCTCAAAATTCTCAAACCAGCTGCAAAATAATCTTCATTCCATTCTTTATAATCCCCTGTGCACTCATTTTTGTATGACTCCCATAGACTTGTTGGCAGCAGTACTGTCTCAAGGAACTGATACACAAAGGTACCAAAGTTTTAATACAGACTGTGCTTCCCCAGTCTGGTGTGGCTAAAGCAGCCACCAGTTCTCCTGGATCTGGGAGTCCCAAGAACAACACAGCCTTTTTTGCAGCTCCAAAATCTCAGTGGAGAATGACTGTACTTCCATGAAATGCAGCCTCATTACAGTTTCGGATTCACTCGGTGTTTCAGTTGTTGTGAAATTTCCAGTTCCTCAAAAAACACCTGCCCCTTTCTCATTGACATGGGAAGTGTTGGTACAATATCACAAGTAGGCAAAGGCCACATGTGTGATTTTGTGTATTGGCTGCACAAGAAGCACCATCAGCAAGACTTACTCCTAAAAGTACTTCTGTGAGTTTTTTGGTAAGACATACTAATGGCTGCTCTTTCCCTCCAGATTAATTATGCTACCATCTCTGAAGATGACTATGATGTCACTATTACATTGAATTTTGCTGCTATTAACAAGGTCAGTTCAGGGGATGGGGCCTGTTGAGAGGCAGCTGGTCTAAAGCTGTCACTAGAGCAGTGTGATGCTGATGTACTTTAAACTGAGGTCTAAACAAGAAATGCTTTTGTTCAGAGGGTGTTAACTTACTGCTTCAGAGAAAAGAATCTTTTTCTTTCTCTGTTGGAGCTGGATGAGCAGGTATCTTTATCTGATTAAGCCAGACTTCATGGTTATGTTGCTATCATCTCACATTTTGTTAGTCTGCCGTTAGTATTAACTTTCTTCTTTCAGCTGATGTTGTTTGATGATTTTAGCACCCCTTAGCTTTTGATCTCAGATCCTGCTTTTCTTCAGCCTGCAACTTGGGCTCTTAAGGAATAAGCTTAGTCATTTTCAACAGTTTGGAGATAACTTTTGTCAGAGCTCCTGTTAACTCTATTCAAAATCTGGAATCTCTATCTCAAGAATTACCATGTTCCAAAAACCACAACATACACATTTCCAGCTTTTCAAAGGTGAAAATCTACCATTTCAAAAATCCAAAATTCAGACCGTATCTCTTGTGAGGAATCTTGGAAAGCTGACCTTGCCATGTGGGGCATGAAAAGCTGTATCACATCATTTCAGAAGTGAAATTTCTTAAGTGGTAGAAACACTTTCATTTGGATGAGAATCTTCATTTCATTAAGTGAGGTTGTGTCACTTTTTTTTCTAAATCAAAAGAAATACCTAACACAAGGTTTAGAAAAAAATGCTACATAATTTTGCCTCAAAACAGAGTTCAATTACATATGACAATGTCTTGTGGTAATTTGACACTGATATTAAAAGCCTATGTATTTTCTCATTTGCAACAGTTTTGTGCCACTAAGAGTATAGCAGCATTACATGATAATAACTGCCTGCATTTGATGATTCTACAGAATATTCATCCTAACAGAACAGTGAAGTTCAGCAATGATTACCCGAGTGCTGCAACAGAAGTCACAGATGGACAGGATGGCAGTCAGACTGATTTTGGTAAGATTTTTTTTCCCTCCTGTCTTTACAGTAGAGCATAAATACAGCAGTCAGGAATACAGAAGTAGTGCTTGGAAGCTTAGACAGGCAAACATTCTGTGCCTATTTAAGTTGATCTTTTAAGTCTCAAAATGTGTCCGAGTTGAGATTTAAGCAATGTAATCTCTCAAACACTCCTGGAAATTTGTCATCCCTGGAGAGCTACGGAGACCAGTGAACTGCAGCCACAGCTCACAGCAGTGTTTTTATTATAGCAGTAAAACTTTAGATGTTTCACATGTTCTTTTACAATAAGAACCATAAATATCAATATTATTTCTGCTTCTGAGCTCTGCCAGGGACTGCCAGCTCTGGCATATTTGGCAAAGATAAGAAATTATGAAATACGTTCATCCTAGACCTAGTTTGCAGAGGTGTTGTTTAACTGCAATCTCCCACTGGTGCCATTAACAGCTCAGCATTCTGGGCATCTCATATCGGACTTAGGTTTTCATTAAATCAACCAGTTGTAAAGTCAGCATCAGAACTCAGAAACTCCTATAGCATCATTTGACATACCTTATTACATATAAGCTTCATCCACTTTGTGCTTCCAGTCTGGGACTTGGCAAGAGGCAGCCACTACACTGGGAGCTGTATAAACCTTTTGTTAAAACCAGTATGATCTGCAACAAGTATTTCATCATTCTCTCATGCAGAAAACTGATAAATACTGCTTTGATTGTGGATAAATTATTTCCAGATCTCTCCTCCAAGTTCTAGTTAGGATACTGACTTTGCTTTGAATTAACACTTGTTTTCCTTTCTGGTAGGCAGAGGTGATCATAATCTTTTCTATTCAAGAGGCAAAATAAAGAGAACCAAGTCAAGAACATTAATGGGACAGGAATATAAGCTCTCCGTAAGTATCTTCTGCAAATACAGGAGAAAAGATTTATAGAGCAGCACTAACATGAAGGAGGGCATCCAGTGGTTAAAATAGAAAGGTTTTAACCCTGACTGGCTGCAGGGGATAAAAGTCCAGCTTAATGTAAAACCTGAACATTGGTAACTGACAGTTCAGAACTGAAAATAACTCATTTGTTTTTCTACTAAGAGTTTAATTAGATTTTTTCTCTCATTTTGAACCCATTCAATTCTGACACTGCATTAGGCCTAAGGACTGTTGCAGAGTTATTCTTTTACAGATTTTTTTCAGAAGCAACATCAGATGGAGGTATTGTCATCTTCCCTTGACTTTACATTTGACTCCATAGAGGCCTAGTTTAATACAAGAAGCAAGGATTTACTTCCACTGGAGACCAAATTTCCTGAAAGAACTGTCTACTAAAGGCACTGTCAGTAATGACATGGAAAATTCCAAAAGGGAAATGTACATTAATCTAAGCTTGGATCAGTCAGCCAGCTCAACAGGTGGGAGAAGATACAGAGCTCTGTGATATGAGCCCAGAGATAAAAATGCTTGGTAAAGTGATTGAGCTTTCAAAATGAGAAAATGAGGTTGAAAGCCAGGAAGAAATAAAAGCAAAAGGTTTTAGGTTTTGTTTGTTTGTTGTTTTAAGATTTAGTAAACGAACTTCTCTGAGGCAAAACATACACATCTTTAAAACAAAATACTTCTGTAAGTTCTGGAAATTTCAAACTTTAATCCTAAACACATATCTGAATAATTTTACTGTGCCGAGCATAGCTTTGTACAGCCCTGGAGAGCTGCATTGATGTAAAGTGAATCATTTGCAGACACGCTTACTGACTGAAGACCTCAGTAGTGAGATATTAGCCCGGGTTACCCAGCACTTGCTGAGATTCAGAAAGACATTTCCAAAGAAGTCAGGGATTAGTAACAATGAGGCTCAGATACATCGAATTCATGCCACTGTGTGCATTTTTCACTTTCACTCCAAGGCAGAATCTGGCCCACCTACTTGTATTTTCACTGTGTGAAACGTTACTGGCTGTTGTCTGTCTCCACAGCCAGAGTCCAGACAGCTACTGGATGAACTGGGTCGAACTGGGAAAGGAAGAATCCCCTTCATAGAACAATTGCTCAGTGATGTAAGTTATTATTATGTAGTTCCTTTTTCAACTCTTTGGCTGTTTACTGCATGAATATTAGCCTGGAATGCAACTTCAGCTTGATGATTAGGAGGCAACAGCCTTGCAATACCAATCTTCAGATTGAAAGAGTGTTTTAGAGAAGATAGGACCTGTTTTACATTTATAGATGCTCCCCCCCAAATTTCTATTTGGTTGGTACATAAGGCAGTCTTCTCTGGGGTTGTCAAAGCTGAACAGAAAAAAAAAAGTATTAGTTTTATCATTTAGGATCAAGTCCTCTGTGTAGCAAAAGCAAGCATAATCTGTCTGTTTCTGCTGTGGGATCTCATTTGGCTACTGTTACATTTACTCTGGCTTTGAGCTAGGAGATGACAATCATTATCAGAAGAAAGCAAAACAACACACTTTGAACCTCTCTCTGTCTTGAGCATGAAGCCCGTTTCCAACTTAAATTGGCATAATACAAAAGCAGGGTGGAAATCTGTATGGTTTTAGCAGCTCCCTTTCCCTCTGTTCTGTTCCAGGGAGCTGACCCCAATTCCCTGAGCGAGGAGGAGCGCCCTGCCCTCACAGTTGCTGTCCTGAACAAGCACACAGGAGCCATCTCCCCTCTTGTGCAGAAAGGGGCCGACATTGACCAGCAGTCAGGGCCGTAAGTGAGCTCTGATCCTCTGCCTTGGCTCTTCCCAAGTTTTACCAAAAAAAAAAATCACTCATGTTCCAATTTTAGAGAGAACTAAACCCCACCTCTCCTCCCCAAGTCTGTAGTGGAGGAGCTCCTTTCAGTGACAGTATCCACACTCCTTCTTCCAGTTGCCAGCTTTGAAGATTTCTCGTAACTTGTTATAAAAACTGCTGTTCTATTCAGTTCCTTCCCCCATCCACATCAACTCAGTGATAAACCCCACCAAAGCCTACCACACTTCTAGGTGTGTTCTGTACCCTCCTATTCACTTTCCTCAGTTTTATTTGCTAAGTTTCCTTAGGTAATAAGTACATTGCTCATTGCTCCCGTGCAGGCACAACAACACAGCTCTCCATGAGGCAGTTCTGCTGGGACTGGAGGGAGAGGAGTGCATCCGAGCCCTGTTATGGTAGGTACTGTGGCTGGGCCCCCAGCTCAGCTGCAGGCTCCCCCCCAGCCTGCCAGCACAGACCTGCTTGGCACCACTGGGAGGCCAGAGCCTGCCCTGTGTCCCTGCGGGAGGGAGCATCCAGAAATTCCAAAGTTATCCCACATCAACATTCACCTACAAGCCACTTCACTATGTGCAGTCACTTGCAATGAATTGAAGCAGTTCAAACCAATGTGTTCTGTATTTACAGCTGCAATGCAAGCGTGCAAAAGAAGAATGCAGCAGGGCACTCAGCGTTGGATTTGGCTGCTGCAGCTGGAGATAACAAGGTTATGTCACTGCTCCAAGTAAGTCAGGATAGAGAACACTGAACTTAAGAGACACAGGAATATTGTTCTCGTAAGTGTGTTATTACAACAAAGTTTTTCCCCAAATAAAGCTGAAGTTTCTTTGACTTTGGGAGCACCTGATCACATGTGTCCAGTTCTGTCTGCAGAATCCACAACTCTGTGATCAGCCTGGGCCCTGTAACAGTGAAATATTTTCTCCAAGATTCCCCCATTCCTTTCCAGCAGTTCAGAGCACAATTCCTCTCTGATTGCACTCTATTTGTAAATTTTCCTTTTTGATGTTAAAACTGCCTTCAGTGCAGCCCGTTGCAGTGAAGGTCAGATTCTTGTCCTCCAGAAAATCGAGTAAAACTACTCTGTTGTTCTGCCTTCAACTTTTATTTATAAATGCATCAACACGAGGCAGCAGCCAACTACAAACAGAAGTTTACAAGAATACCAGGCACACTAAAGTGTGGTATAACTCAACGTTATTAGCCACAATCCTAAATCCCTGAAGTATTTTTAAAACTCCTTCCCCTTTCTATGTCCCAAAGTATTTAAAAGCATTGGTATATTCAGTACAAAAATGGAAATGCATGTCAACTCCTATCAGAAATACAAGTTTTAGCACCAGAGCTACCAGTGTCTCCACAAGACGGCAATATCTCTAAACAGCTGGATTTACAAAAAACCCCACAGAATACAAAGCAAACAAGTAAACCCACAATAACAATCCTTAATTAAACCAGCAGGAAGATGAGGAGAATCCCTGCTGGAAAAGATTATTTATGCAATGCATCAAACCTCAGGTACTTCCCAGACAGACTCGGAGGAGTGAGGCAGAATTCCATCTGCTTCTCAGGGACAGCCAGTCTGGAAGCAGCCTCAGGAAACACGGCCATTCTGTCACAGGGGCAGTGCCACAGCACGTGGACAAGACAGATGTCACTGGCAACAATGAAGCTGCAGCAGTCTAGGCCAGATTCTTTATACTGCAACGCTGGATCTTGGCTTTATCTTCAACCTTGGTCATCTTCTGAGAAACCTCTTTTTTCTGTCAAGAGTAAAAATAGTATGTTACTGTCTGCCACTAAATTAAATATCGTTCAGCTTCGAGGGGAAAGCGAGATACATCCTGCATAAAGCATGGCTGAGAACCAGGAAAGGGCACAGCAGCTGATCCAGCCCGAGCCCGGATGCAACAAAGCACTCTGCACAAAGCCTTGTGGTAAGGAACGCGGCCAGCTGAACAATCCAAAGACTAGAAGCCGTGTACGTACAAGTGCTTTTCTCATTCGCATTTTGTCCAGCTTCAGGAACTCCTGCACCGTCAGGTTAGCAGGTTCTTTCTGAAGAGAAAGAAAACCACAGTCCGCAGAGTGCTTTTTGTGTTCCTCCCTGAAAAGAGGGGAAAAGAAGGAGAAAATAAAAGAGAAGACAGCAGCGCACAGCGAGCCACACGCAGCCGCTCTCCCCCGCCGAGCCCCTCGGCTGCCACCAGCGGTTCCCCCGGGCCGGGGCGGCGCCGATCGGGGAGAGGGCCGAGGGATCCCCCCGGTACTCACAGGGGGTCGTCGTCGGGCTCCCAGCCCTCCAGCTCCTTGAGGCAGAAGAAGCACTGCGCCACGTCGGGGCTGTTCTCGCTAGGGCAGTGCACGAAGCCCGCCGCCGCCATCTGCGGGCACAGGGAAGGCCGTGAGCGCCCGCCCGGCCCCGCTCCCGCCGCCCCGGCCCCGCCGCCCCGGCCCCGCGCTCACCCGCTCGGGCGTGCAGGCGCAGCCCTCGGTGAAGGGCCAGTTGCGGAAGGTGGCGGCGCGGACGGAGGCGAAGTAAAGCCGCCACACCTCGGGCAGCACCGACAGCGCCTCCATGGCCCCGTTCAAACGGCGGCGCGCGCGGGGCAGGGCGGGAGCGGGGCGGGCCCGCCGCCCTCACAGCGCTCGCTCAGTGCCCGAGCCGCCGCCCGAAAGAATGTCTTTTTATTTATTTAAAGTCTCCAGCGCAAAGCCAAAGGGGAAGGAGGAAAAGTTGGCCAGCTCGACCCTTTTCTCTCTTTTTTTAAGATGATTGTAGTAGAGCGCTTCCTAGTCGCAACGAGTCAGAGCTCAGGGAAACACTTGGGCTTTGCTGCCCTGTTAGGAAAGGGTGAGGTTCCACCTTTATTCTCCAGGAAAGCTTTGCTTTGTTAAGCTGTGTTTGGCACCTCCTCTCACTGCTACAGTCGCTGCCCGGCTCAGGGAAGCGTGGAGGAATGGTGCCGTGGAGCAGGGCGGTGTTGGCTCCTCAGGCACAGCTCAGGTACCGCAGCACCCGGCTTCCCGAGGCACAAGAGGGAAGCAGAGCGGCGGGAGCGCAGTTTGTCTGCTTGCTTCACTGCTTGCCTTGGAAGAGCCTCCCCCCTTGCAAAGCCACGGCCATTGAAGCAGTGGCCCTTAACTGCTAAGCTTAAGAGACATTTACACTTCAACATTATGGAAGTGTCCTCTTGAGAGAAAGCTGGGATATAATACGTAAAGCTGTTAACTAGCTAATTTTCCCGGAACTACGGGCAAATTAGCAAGAAACAAGCAGAACAGTAATATTCATATCCACCCCCTTTAAGCTTTACCGAGCTCATTCTTACCAGTCTTCTTGAAGAAGGAAAACAGCTGAGATGTAAAGGCTCAAAGGCATTTAATCACTTCACTGCCTTTGAGGATCTGGCGTTAAATGAAGCACCTGGATAAAACAAGCTGTCTGCAGCACAGCAGATGTCACTTGGCAGTCTCTGAGGGACAAAGCCACAGGGCAAGATGGTCCTCAAAATCTTCATAGTCACCTTTGAGAACACAATGCAGAACTGGTCGTCTTCAGACTATTTTATATCTCCTAATTCTGTCTGGAAAGGAGGAACCTGCTAAGGCCTGCATGTGTGTGCCTTCTGTAGGGGTGTCCAGTAGGGAAACGAGGAATCTCTTGCCTTGGTCAGCTGCCCACACACATCCTATAAAGGCCATACTGGAGTTTGCTAGATTCCAGTGAAATACGATGATGGAGAGACACCTTTACAAACAGTATGACTGTAGGCAGGCTTTTCCAAGGGAAAGGCTTTAATTCCACTCATAAAGACATACATTTCTTTTCTTTCAAAGTCCAACTAATTCATAACATTAAAAACATTGAAAATTTTCACATAGTCATGGAACAGGCAGAAATGTGCATGGACATTCAGGCACACAATCCTTGGCTGGGCTGGTTTCCCCTCCCGCTACCACTGGTTTCGTGTTGGTGATGATGTACATTGGTTACACAAAAACATATTTTCTGTCCCTTTCTCTTTTGTTACCAAAAAGAAGACTGCACTAAGGCAACTACTGCTATAGTCAGGTAGCAAACAGGTTCACACAGCAGTTTAAGGACAAAGAAGTCACATTTGGTGTGTAGCTTTCTGTGGGCTTGATGTGAAAGGACCATCCCAGTGGATGTGATCCGTAGTTAAAATGCACATACTGACCTTTGGTCAGTGCAGCCTTCTGTGCATCTGCACTGAAAAGGAGGGAGAGAAGCTGCTACACTCTGGAAAAGGACAAGAGCCACTACCAGAGAAACCCTTTGGGCTTGTATTTTTTAATTCTTGTGTATTTCTGTTTATTCTTTGCTCTCTTCTTTACTGATGCTTAGAGTCTAGGTGCTTCCAAGAACTAGATCTGGCTCACCTCTGTCCTCTCCTCCCTCCAAGCTGCAAGCAGATTGCTTCTACAAATCAGAGCCTGCATTTCAAGCATCCCCACTGACTTTTGCTCTGGGTTTCTTCCAGCCAGAGTGCCTGTAGCAGGAGGAGGTGGCTGCTGGAGCCTGTGAGGCTGCTCTGTGGTTAGAGGTGTGCCCAAAGGGCTGATCTGCAGACCAACGACTGACTGGCAGCGAGGTGAACAGATTCCAAAGAGCTGATTTGGCAGCTGTGGTGCCCTACCTTGCCTAGACACAAACCCACCTGACACCGTTCCTGAACACAAAACACTGCGCATTACGAGAACTCCACACTGAGCACGGGGCAAGGAGGGGAAGGGAAGGCAGCAAGGAAGGAGAAAAACAAAGGTGTCTCCTCTGAGCCTTTTACTTGGGATCACAGGAATCCACACGCTCTTCAGTACTCCTGAAATATGGTTCCAGGACTACTGATCTGGTATGTGTAGAACTTTCCTAAAGTCAACATCCAGCTACAAGCACCGATATCTTATTTCCCTTCACAGACTCAAGACACAGTTCCTAACAAAGCAATCAAACCACAGAA
Organism: Falcunculus frontatus; assembly: GCA_013398115.1. Taxonomy (NCBI): domain Eukaryota; kingdom Metazoa; phylum Chordata; class Aves; order Passeriformes; genus Falcunculus; species Falcunculus frontatus. The sequence goes on along the minus strand of VZRV01004450.1, from coordinate 394,582 downwards.
ACACTGAATGCTTTAAGTTTAGGTGTTAATTTTTGCTCATAAGCAAAAACAGAGACAAAAAACCTGCAACATTTTCTGGACAGGTTTCAAAACTTGAAATCCATGGGGCCCCTCTGAAGTGAGAAACATTTTTTTGTTTGGTATTTTTGTTTGTTTGCTAGTGAGGCTCTCCAAACTAACAGTGGCAGGAAAATTCCCCATAAGGAATTTCAGTTTTCCAGTGGTTTCAGTGTACCCCAGTTGGCATTTCCAGGCCTCTCCCCCTGGAGCATAGGAATCAATCCTCTTGGATTGCATTTTCCACACACAACATCACAGTGTTGACATCCAAAGTCCTAGGAATAAACACACCAGCGTGTTCCAGCTCTGCTGTGGCAGCCAACATCCTCTACTGAAAGCTGGGTGAGTTTTTGGATGGATTGGGCTTTTCTCAGCTCCCCAGACACCTCCGGCAGCTCAGCGCCGCAGCCTGAGGAAGAAGGCGTGCTTGCACTCCTTGCTGTCCAAGGGGTAATACTTGTCATAAAAATCCAAAATGTACTCCTCGGTCTTAAATCCAAACTTCTGGTAGAGCAGCATAGCAGGGTTGCTTGCAGAGACGTGAAGAGTGACGTCCTTGCCCATGCAGGTCTGCCAAGGGAGGAGGGGGGAGAAAAAAGGAGATATCACTGCAAGAGAACGAGACAGCCTCTGGGGGAATGCGGAGGTGAGGAGATTCATCAAGCTCAGAGATCCAAGGTACTGAGGAAATGTGAGAAAAGTCACAGGCCCCAACACAGGAGTTACCACACATAGCAACAGCAGAGGGAACGCTGCTGCTGCTCCTCCAAGCCTTTGTTTCTGGGAAATGTGGATTCTCTGACAATGAAAGCAGGTTTAGGATTATAATTTGTCATCTTTCCATTGTCAATTACTAAAGTAATTGTTAATTAAAAATAATCTTGGTGTACAGCACTGATCTCAAATACAATGGCCTGAAGAAAAGACAAAACATGCCAGAGGATCAGGCTCTGCACTCCTCCCTGTCAGCAAACAGAGCTGAGCTCTCCGGGACTGCCTGAGCACCTCTGCGCTGTCACGCTGGAATTCCTGCCTATCCCACCCAGCTCCTCTCCCATCCTTCAGGGCACAGCACTCACCTCCTGAGAAGGCAGGAAATTCAGTTCAGACAGCAAATAATAGCATGGCTGAAGTTACCTTGAAGATCCTAAATTATTCTAACCAGCAACACTCTGATAAAGATGCTGAAATAATTTATTTTCTGCTTTCATCAAGTGTTTTAATAGCATTCCATGTATACTGAGTATATCATAACTCTAAGTGGGAACAGTAATACCCTCTAGGAACTCTCCAAGATAGAACATTCAAGGGGAAAACTCTCAGAGGGATTTAAGGAAGGAAGGAAAAAAAGAAATAATTGGAAGCTGTTTTGGGGAAAAGAAAATTGAAATGAGATCATTAAGAGAATGCAGTTTGGTCCTCTGGGCCAGATGCATGAGAGGGTAAATTCTGACAGCAAACCAGCCACCTCCATTTGCATCAAAACATTTTCCTGTTAAGTTATGCTCTTCCCAAGAATCCAGCTCCAAACTCGGCACACTGATTCCAAAGTTAGTGACGTACCCTTAATCCAAACAGTGCATCAAAGTGTCTCAAGCTACAGAGAGGAGACCCCAAGCCCAAGCAGGCTGCAAAGCAGCACCTGTAGCCTGGAGACTGAGGAGCAGATGGTCACAACCACCGTTTATTCCACAGGACTAAACCCCGTCTACCACTGTCAGAAAGTCAGCAACGGCAAAATAAATCAAATGTGAGCCAAACATACAGTGCTGATCTCTCACTGCTAGCGTGCCTAATCAGTCTCAATCTCTCAAATCTGCTTGGCTTTCCTCGACATGGAATTTCATGCTAGTCTACCTGCAAGCAGGATTACGTTAATTGATGTGATACATCCTACAAAAAGGTGTGAGGATTTTCTACGGCTGACTTGCCAACTCCAGCATCCCCGCTCTGCTGGAGAGAGAAGTCTCTGAGAGTCCACCTGCTGGATCCCTGCAAACCTTGGCGCCTGTTCCCACTGGGTGTTGACATCTCGCATCAACAGACTGAGCTGAGGGCAATTTCCTTCAACACTTCACACAGAGCTGCCTGGGAAATGCAAGGGGTGAGTTTAAAGTGTATTGATTAGAGGCCTGTGTCAACACTGCAGAGAGCTGTGCGGGTAACAGAGTTACCCTCGGGCGGCCCAGGAGCGGAAAGTGCTTTTCCAAAGCACGGATCACTTTCCCCGAGGTTCTGCCAGCACTCCCTACCTTGCTTCAGCCATGGAAGTAAGAGGAAAAAAACAGTTTCAATGGTGAGTTTTTGTGCAGCTCATCTTGACTACAGCAAATTAAGAAATGTTTCCCATTGGCAGGTCTGCCAAGAGAGTTCGTGGAGTGGTAAAATTGTGGGTCCTGAAGAGGCACAGATGGGCTCTGTAAAGGACATGTATCTGCACCCTTACTTACAATTAAGATGGCTTTCCTGCAATTTAATTCAAGAAAGTCAATGGAATTAAGGTCACTCGAATAACAGTATTCATTTAGAGGTTTAATGAAGTTTAACTCCTTTAATACCACCCATTTAGTTAGCTGAGATTAATTTTCCCAAGTGCTCCTGTGGAACGAGGCCCAGTACAAGCCAGTTTAAACAAACAATGAGGTTGCAAACAGTTTCTCTTTATCATTAACTCAGCTGTATTTGAACCAGAGTATAAAAGTGGAAGTGAGTGACTGAGATCAGTAAGTGATTTAATGCATGGAATAAACCTCCAGGAGTAGCCAAGAAAGCTACAATAGTTCTAATTGACCCTGCCCACTCTTACCTCACTCTCTCCTTTAAAGCCCCCATTTACAGTATTCCTTTTACACAAAATATTGACCACTGAAGAACACAAAGTTAATCCCAAGACACCTGAAGTGTGCAGCATCCCACTAATTCTGAGGACATGACCAGGATGGTTGTTTTCCTAAATACATTTTAACTTCTGAAGCAGAAGCTACTTCCTCCCATAAACATTCACACAAAGTGTTCCTGCTCTCTAGTATCTGCATGTGTGCACACAAGGAAGAAGGCAGAGCTGGTTCTCTGGCAGATTCACGGGATGATTTCATTACCTGGATAAGATGGTAAATCATGAAGGTTGCAATCCCAGCTCTTCTCCACTCAGGGTGCACCAAGAGAAAAGAGATATAAGCTTCGTTGTACTTCACATCTGGCACCATAAAGCCAAAGGCAATGATAACTTTCTTGTAAAGGACGACAACACTGAAGTCTGGATACTGCAGGCACTCTGACAAATCGATTCCTATGGAGAAAGAGAGAAACAGCAGTTGGAAGCATTACAAACCAAAAGAAAAGTGTCATGGAAATCCAGGGGCTTAAGGCTTTTTTAGAAATAATCCCTTCCTTTTACCTTTACTTCAAATCCCTGACAGCAAGAGATCACAGAATCATAGAATAGTCCAATGCCCTGCTAGAGCAGTCCTCTGTTACTACAAATTATGCAGTCAAATTTCCCACATTTTGGGAAATCCCAGGTGTCAGGACACCCAGAGTGCAGGGGATGAACCCTGCCTTGGGAAAACCAGCTGCCTGATCCTGGTGTCTCCCCTGCCAAGTAAGTATGCAAGGGGAAAGGAGATGATACAATAAAACAGATAAAACAAGATCTGCTTACTTAGGAGGGAAGCTTGGTGGAAAAACTAACAAAGGTGATTTCCTTTCAAATGACTCAAGGATGAAACTAAAACTTGACTCTCTTCAGAAGCAGCCCACATGAAACTGGGCTTCAGCTTTTGGTAGCATTGGTTCTGCTATGGTTCCTGTCTTTTTCCTCCACCTTGCCTCGAGCTCTTACTGCTGTCCCCTGTGCACACTCAGCTGGTTGCGGAGCTGCACTGTGAACCTGACCACAGCTTCCAACGCTATCAAAACACTTGCTTTTAGCATGCAACTTCTCTAATCTGGGGGACGAAGTAGCCTCTCAGGCAGTGGTGCTTCTGTGAGTCAGAAGCTGGACACAAAAAGAAGCTGGGAGTTTGTTACCTTGCCTAATCACCCTACTGCTGCAGTCCTAGGGCATCCACACAGCCTGTCAGCACCAAGCAGTGCAGTTTGAGGCACTGAAGACTGACTGCTTGGTAATTTGTGTGGACAGACCCCAATGAGATGCAAAACACAGAGGAGATGTGCCAGAAACGTTTGCTTCAGCCTGAAGCTGGCAATTGCAAGATGTTTGGAACATGGGGTAACAAAATAGCAGAGTGTGTTTTCCAGTAATCACTCTTGATGAGATGCAGAACTTCATAAGGCACCAGGCAGGAAGAAGTGGGTGAGTTATTTTCTTGCTCGAGAGTAGGTTGGGTGGAGCAAGACGTGGGAGGAATTGATTGGCAATAGGGAGCTGTGTTAATTAAGCCCTGCTGCCGTTGCCTGTGGAGTGCCTTGCAGCTTGTCTGGACAGGAACACTCACTGCCCCGGGCACGCTGGCATCTCTGCAGTGGTGCAGTTTTTCCTGTAGGAAGATGCTTAGCTCAGGATGGTTCACCCCTGGAGACGCTTCCCGCTAGGGAGAGGTTTCCCGTTAGGGCACCAAGGCACAAGGCACTGTGAGGAACAACACAGGGGAATCTCTCTTCCATCAGCTCGTTCGCAGTCACTATCTGCAAACGTGGTTGTGCCTTGAGAGAGGCAAGAACAGCTCTGAAAGGAAGGATTTGGAGGGATAGAAGAACTAAGTGCTGGTTTAATGATGCTCACTCAGCTGCATATCCCTGCCCACCACCCCCAAGTTGTACCAGCTAAACCCTTTGCATCCAGGCTTTACTTCCCGAAGCATCACCTTCTCACTTCCCTCTCAGTCTAAAACCAAGGTGCATTAATCATACCCCAGCCTCAGAAATTTTTCACCATGGAAAAGATTTGGATTCCTGTTTGGAGAGTGATGGGAGTGTCAGCTTTCTGATTTAATGATGAACAGTTCACAGTTGGTTGGAACACACCCATGCTCCTTATGTTAAATAAAACAGGGCGAGTCCTGAAGAACTTAATGAAGGTGCAACCCAACTTGGCCAGAACTTCAAATGCATTATCAGGAGGGGAGAGACTATGACAAAGCGGTTCAGCCTCTGCTGGGATTGCAAGTGTCTCTCACGAGCTCTGAAGCAGCTTGTGAAAAGAAAGGTGTGCCAGGTAATTTCCCCCCACACTGTACAATCTGCATAATGAGTAGCACAAAGAGCTCCCATCCTGACTGCGGCATATGGGCATTGCTGAACTACAACCCTGCTGAATCACTATCTCCAAATCAAAACACAAACAGTTACCTGGAATAAAGGTGTGTACTGTTTGTACTGGGCTTTTCTAAATCAGTCTGCTGCGGTGTTTGCTGATCAAGCTGATGCATGCGGCAGATGAACATCCCTACTGTTATTTCAGAAGAACTACAGACTGCAGCCTCATAACTGCCCTCAGAAAAGGACAGCCACTGTCCTTAAAGAGCCTGCAGTTCCAGAAATGACACAGAAAAATTCAAACCTAATCCTTCCCATACCTTGTAAATACTGAGGCTTGAGGACATGAAGGACATCACAGCAGAGCCTGCAGTTGTAAAAGCAATGCATAGAATCACAGAATGAGCTGAGTTGGAAGAGACCCTCAAGGAGCATTGAGTCCAACTCCTGGCCCTGCACAGAACAACCCCAGGAGTCACACCATGTACCTGAGAGCATTGTCTAAACACATGTTGGGCAGGCTTGGTGTTGTGACAACTTCCCTGGGGAGCCTGTTCCATTGCCCAACCACCCTCTGGGTGAAACACCTTTTCCTAACATCCAACCTAAACCTTCCCTGACACAGCTTCAGAGCTGTTCTCTCGGGTCTATCGAGCCCTGTCACCACAGAGAAATCAGTGCCTGCCTCTCTGGCTTCCCCTCCTGAGGAAGCTGCAGACCATGATGAGGTCTCTCCTCCAGGCTGAACAGACCAAGTGACCTCAGCCACCACTCCTCATACGGCTTCCCAGCTCTCACTCCAACATACCCAGCTTATGGCTGCTAGGAAGAAACCTTCTCACAAAGGTATTGAACAGTAATCTCTGATATAAAACTGTTTCTTTCAACCCCTGATTCTGCAAAACATTTCACTGGATGCTTAAGTTCAGTTAACTACTTAACTACGGGACTACTCCTATTGGCACCTAATAAGTGCTGTGCTAATTAGGGCCTAATTGCCCAGTTCTACACCATCTCAAGAGACAAAGACACCAAACCCACGTCTCCACCTCAAATGCATTCCTGTGACATCAGATTAATGGGTTTGTAAGAACTGAGCCAGATACCAACTGAAGAAAAATTTGGCCCAAGAACATTTTTTTTCTGAACAAAACCACTTCCTTCGTAGAAACCCAAGCACTGGAGGAATCTTACCAGGCCAGAAGAATTCGTGGCACATGGAGTTTATAGTGGGGATGTGATTAGGACGAACGTAGCAGTAATCAATGGGTGCTTCTGGCTCAGCCTTCCAGTTGAGATCATTCCTGTGCGGATTCGCTCGGATTTCTGCCAGCAGCCTGAGTTTTGGGGGCTTCGTCTCGTAATCACGTCTGCCAGGAACGTGAAAAAGAGACACAAAAAACAAGTGAGCAACAAAAACTGCCGCTGCAGCTAAATGGGTACTGCCCATGAAATATTTTCTGACATGTTCAACTTAAGAAAAAAACAGAACAGTCTTCCATTCATGTGGGAAAACAGCCCCCAGCTCAGCAAAAACACCCTTACGCCAGAGGCCAGGACACTTTCCAGACCCGCCACATGTCCAGCCAGTCTGTCATTACAGCATGAGCAAGGAAATCACCGTTCTGACCCAAGAGCAGGTGCAACTTGCATTGAATGGCTACAGCAATGCCCTCTCTGCCCTTGCCCCCTCTTGGAGATTCCCCTTCCCAATGCAATTTGTTTCACTACTCAGCTAAATCAAACGCTATCCCTTCAGGGTTACCATGGTGCACTGGGTTGTACTTTGAGGAGGAGTGAGGAGCACTGCCCAAGAAAGGTGTCCTCTCCGTGGGCTGGCGGTGCACAAGCCAAGAGCAAGCTCAGACCCTCTGTACCTGATGTAGGGTTTAAGGACACGGGAGGTGTAAGGGCTGACAATACTGTGGTCTGTCAGCAGGTCTTCTGAGCCTACCAGGCGATACAGAAACTTGGTTGTCTGCTGGCGATATCCCTTCGTGGCCGGCAGCATTGTCTGGATGCACAAAAAAAGGCAGAACCATTGCAGGAAGATCAGTCAGTGATTTAACAAGGGAATCGTATGGAGGGAGAGTAAGGGCCTTTCAATGTGACAGGATGGACTGGACCATGAGGGTCCCACCTCTGCACTCTGCTGTGCACTCCCAAATTTGGTGCCCAAACCTAAAAGTGCTGCAAGTCATCTCCCTCCTACACACATGAAAGAGCACCCGCCTGTTTGGGTACGTCCAGGCCTCCACCATCAGCATTTGGGCAGGGCTGGAGTACAAATACATCCACATTTGTGGTGCCGACACTGATAGACAGCAGTGCTGCACCAGCATGTCCCAAGAAGAAAGGGACTTAGGAGAGCATTGGTGGGGAAGTTTTGTTCGCATAATCCTTTTCACTTTAGGAGTCAGATAACCTCAATGTGACACTGCTGTCTGCAGCAAAAGGTTTAAAATAACCGGTGCCAAAAGCTAACTTTGATTTGGGAACACTCACCTGGTATCTGTCCAAGATCCTGAAGTCCTGGCTAGTAGTTCTGTAAGTTGCTTGCCCGACTGGGGACCTGGAGACACCACCTTCTTTGGCTCCATAAATCCCATCAACCAGGAGCAGTGCAGCATTCACAACCTGGTCCAAGTCAAAGAGTGGGAGTCCTCTTTCCCTCTTGGCCTGCCTGACCAGCAGCTTGCGCCTCAGCCTCCGAGCCTCTGGGGTCATGCTCAAAGCATTGGGACAGGCTTCCAGTCTCTTCAGCAGCAGCTTTTCCTCATAGATGCTAACTGAGGTGTGCTTGGGAACTCTGGGTTTAGCATCCTTCTCCAGCTGTGGCTTCCCCTTGTCTCGTCCTCTCACCTGCAAGGGTGTGTTTGACTCTTCAGGATCTTCACTGTCACCTTCCATCCGTTCTGTTTTTTCTTCTTCACTCTCCACTTCTTGCTTGATCTGCTCAGCTGTCTTCACTTTTTTTCTGCTTGCTATCATGGTGCTAGCACCAGCTGTCCCACTGGGAGGGGGCACATACTCTATTCCTGGGTCTATGACTCCATCTCCTTCCATCTCCTCATCATCTATGGAACAGATCAAAATAATCCAGAGGGAAAAAAAAATAATTTAAACATCAAAGTCCCATTTCAAAAATGGTTGTCATAGCATTTTTCTGCTAAGGAACGATAATGTGCGTTTACCCAACACACTTTATTTTCTATGTACTCCTGGATCTCCTGATTTTGGACAGGAGATGCTGTAAAGAGTCCAATTTCAGGACACAGAATCAATCCTGCTCCTAAAGTGTCTTGTAGTTTGGCATCTGGAAACAGAGCCCCTCCTGAGCCGCAAGCTCATGTTCTTTGAGGAATGTTAAGCTGCTGAAAATTCCCAAAAGCTCAAGCTGGTGAGCTGAATCTTCAGCTGGCATAGCCTGGAGAGCTTCTGTCCTTTACAGAACCTCACTATTCTTCCTGTCACCCAGGAGTCTGGCTCTTTAAGGAACTAACAGCATTCAGCCTGCATCACTGCTTTGCAATCTTGATGAAATTTAGCATCCGTTAATCAGCACATTCAAACTTCGTAAAATATTGGGGCGTTACCATGGGAATAAAATTTCTCCCATGAAAAACATTTGAGATAAAACTAGAGTTGCTATCTAGCAGTGTAATCTGTGTTGCAGTGAAATGCTTATGCTGAGTAGTCCAGCAGTTGCTGTGTGAAATCTACCCACTGTTTATTCAGGATCCCTCAGAAAATGATAATCGGGGTTTCTTCTGGCCTTAGAAGCCTTGGATCATCAACTGTGGAAAACCAGTCAATTCTCTCACTCAGCTAAGACAACAGAATATTGCCAGTTACTTTCCATCTCATTTTGAAAGGATCCTGCAGCTCGTTGGGAGCTTCTTTTTCATAACATCTTCCTAGAAAACTACACACGGTTCATGACTAAATGAAACCCATGGTGGCTCTTACCATGGAACAGCGCCTGTGGTGGCATGACATCCGGGATGAGATCTGCTTCCGAGAGCAGGCTGGGAGTGGCCGAATGCGAGGCGGGAGTGCCGGGAGCAGAGAAGTCCAGGGATGGGGACGGAGAGGGGCTGGTCAGAGGCGTGCGGTCGGATGAGCTCAGGGAGGAAAAGTCAATGACCTCTCCTTTCTCCAGGACGATATCGGGCCGGCGGCAGCGGCTGCTGAACTTCACGGGAGTGGAGGAGGTGCTGCGGTCCAGGAACCCGGCCGCCTCCTTCTGGGCTCTCCGAATGTCCTTGGCTTCCTGAGTGCGAGACCTCTTCTCCTTCAGCTCCATGGCTGATTCCACTGGATTGCGGCTCACCCGCTTCCGAAGGCCTTCCACGGTAATGATGGGATCCAGGGGTGGCTTGGAAGCTGCTAAAGAAGGAGTTTGCTTATTCTGACAGACACTGAGCTCCTGCAGTCACTGGATACACACTACAGAGTCCAAAACACACTGACTACAAAGCTTAAAAGATGGGTTTTCAGTGTGTACAAGAAATTCACTCTGGGACATGTAGCATTAAGCCAATGTATAACTAAAGCCTCATTAAAGGCCAAATTTTGTTCCTCTACACAGAGGAGAATTTGCATCTAGCAACAAAAGATAAAAGACATTCCCCAAGGTAAAGAGAAGTGGAAAAATTGTGGATTTCAGCTAAAAAAACCCAACCCAAACCACTCTGCACAAGCCTCAAAACCCTTTAAATCAGCACAATGCAAAAAGGTAATAAAATACAACAGGCTTCTCACACTACAGTATATGCACCATAGTTCTCTTCAGTCAACCACTACAGCAGAACAAAACTAAGGAACTGTCCATGCACACAAGACGTGGTTTTAACTGAACTTTTCTCACATCTCCCAGCTCTGGCCCAGTGAGGAATGTACACACTGCTGGGGACTACCTTTTGCCTTCAGTGCAGATGCTGACAGCTTCTCTCCTTCAGGTTTCAGTGTTGGGGGTTTGTTGTGAACCAGTTTCCACCATCCCGGTTCTCCAAATTCCTGTGCCCCCGAGCGAAAAAACAAGGGGCTCCCCACAGAGAGACAACCAGCAACTGTGCTCCACCATGTTGAGGTCTTTTTCCTGTGGTGGGAGAGAGGAAAACAAAGGTTAGGTCCCCACTCACCAGCTGTGCTTCCATCCTGGACAGAGTGTTTCTGCCACTGGCACTGATGCGCACACACTGAACTACTCCTGAAGCACTTTTTTGGCCCCTTGGAGGCAGGGAGCTGCATTTAAACCTTTCCCTCTGCTGGGCAGTGCACTCTTATTGGGCATCTGAGCACTTTTTGTTCCTTTACAAACTGGTCACAGGGCTAACTAAGATGTCACTGAGGGAAGAGGTGAGAAGAAATACTGAAGAATTGCCCATGTAGCCAATAACTGAGGTACTCCCTCAGACTCTGGAGAATCAGGTTCATAGTGCAGAGTCTTAACTTAGTTACACAGAATCTCAGGATTTCTTCTTGCCTTTGCACCCCCCACTGGCAGAAACTTTTGTACTTGCCAAGGCTGAGTTGGTGTTCACTGCTGCCCAAGTGCTGCACTTACACACCTTGGGGTACTGAACCTCAAAGGGGGGGGATCAAACCCAGGTGCCCCAGCTCAAAGTCTGGAGTGTTACAGTAAATCTGGATAAGCTGCACTTCAATATGCCAAGAAAGAAGAGCATTGCACGGCTTGTACCGCTACACACACGATTCGGCTGTCTCTGTTCCATCAGTGGCTTGTCCAGGCAAGTGGGAAGGCTGTTTCTGAGGCCAGGAATCACTCTATGAATTTTAATCAGAGCAAGGAGTGCCCAGTTCTCAGGGCAAGTCTCAAAAGGCAGCAGCAAACCCTGGGAGGTGTTGGCTCCCTGAGTGAGGGACAATGGGCCATCAGCTGCCCTCCTGTCAGGGTCCCTGTGGCTTCCAGAGAGGACAAATGCTAACATTTCTGAGAACAGAGCAAGGAAGCTCAGACAAGCACTGAAAGCAAAGCCAAAAACCAAATCTGGTTAGGAATGAAGGCCAGATCTTAGAACAGAGAACTCCTTGGGGAAGAGAAGAAGCTGTGAAGTCAATCGAATCTACAACTTCCAAGGACTGCTCAGTTCCTTTCCTGCCTCCACAGCACATGCATTAACAGTGAGGCTTGGGTTTGACAGCTTCAGCACACTCAGAAAAAATGTGCTGTTCACCTGGGAAATGAAGGCTGCCCTTTATGAGAGGGGCTCCTACTCTGACAGTGTCTTTACACACACTGAAAAACGTTTCAGTTGGTTAACACCTACTATGTAAAAGCCATTTCATTAAGATCCAAAACAATCTAAAAGGTGAGGTTCAGTTCTTCTTGAAGAACTTGGTCCTTGCAAGTTTTATAGCCAAGGAACGTAGCATTTTACTGGACCACATTTTTGTCCCTAAAGTTTGGCAGTACCAGGATTAGCCCATCCATTGTGACTGTTTAGAAAAACTCAGTCTTTGCAGGTTCATATGCTGCCTAAAGGAAGATAAGAAATAATCCAAAATACATGCATTTGTATTGCTTTTGTGTCACATTCCTGGGCTTGTTTTTCCCCAGTAAGAAATGCTGATTCTTTCTCAAGTGTACCCCTCATGCCTGCATTCAGATTCTCAATATTAAATCCTCCCATTTTATCACTTGTAAGGCTCAACAGAGATGTCACCAAATTAGCCAGGATTCTTGTTCATCTGTGTAACAGGTTTTAATTCCTTTGACTCACCAACCAGACCCTCAGGGAAATATCATGCCTTTACCTGTTCCCTAATAAGAAAGTCCAGTGTTTCTCAATAAAAGCACAAATGTCTTCTTTCCACCTGAAGTACCCCTGACGGCCCGTTCCTTCCAGAGACAAGTTGTACATTGCCAACATGACAACCTGCAACAGGAAGTGTTGGACATAAGTGAATCCTTTCTGCTTTTTCTGCTCAACAGACCCCCACAGCTGCCACACACACACATGCACAAATCTTTGCTCCCTCATAAATATCTTATTTTTGCAACATCTCATAGGCAACTTCTGCAATCCATCTTCTTCCTGGTTTCATGCTGCCCGTTCTTGTCTTTCTATTGTTAGATGCACATTCTTCCAGAGATTTCTCCATCCCAGGGGAATAGCAAGCTGCCTAGTTATGCAGGTTTGTGCTGAGACACAAGAATTGTGCAGCTGTTGTATAAATGAATTACAGTACATCTGGGGTCTGAATGTAATGTGGAGATAGGGAAACAGTCTTTCAAATAAAAAAAAAGGTCAGAAGTAATCCTGCTATCCAATATATCAGAAACATTGTGACAATGGTCTTGCACACACTTCACAACCAAATTCACTCTGACCTGTTACATACCCAAACTGAAGGGCAGGTTTGAAAAGTATCTCACCTCTCTCAAGTAAATCCTAGGTGACCAGCTGTTAATTACATTTACTTAATTAATTTTAATTAATTTATTAGAACTAAACTACTATCAGCCAGGCTGGGATCATCTTTCAACGATCACACAGCCTCAGTTTGGCACTACTTCCAATAGGGACTTGTATTTCACCCTTTAGAGTAGTCTGAAATCTGTTTTTCTTAGGGAGATGGGTCTCCTCACAATGGGCCGTGGCTTTCTGGGATGCATTGTCAAAGATGTCAAAATGAGGAAGTATGGACATCTTTAATGTCCCCTTCACTCCATTTCTACCCCACAACCCCTCTTAGTTTGACAACTAGGATTTTGTGGGTTTTACAGTCATGTGGGACAGTGTCTCAGGACGTCAAAAATAATTCTCTTTTCAAATGGCTAAAGATACAGATCTGTTGAGGCAACATACTCTGAAAAAAATCCAGAAATCACTGTCCCCATTTTTCCTGCTTCAGGTAAGTTAATTTAACCAGTTCACTCAATTCCACTTACCCAGAAGCAGCAGCAGCTCTGGCTGCTGTAAGCCCAGGGAGGTGGTCACAACTTTCTTCCTCACCCATTTTTATTTCATCTGTCCCTTCCCCATGGCACTCTGAAGAGACCTGGGCAATGCCAGCAGCCTCTGCTTTCCCAGTCTGGAACCTGGTGAAACTCTGCCAGTCTGCCAGCACGGACCCCTACACCAACCTTTTCCCCTGCACTGGCCACTGCAAAAAAGCAGTGCAGGAGTTACAGCTGGTGTTCCAAATTATCTTATATGATGATAAGGCTCATTGCCTATGGGTAAGAATCAGGAAAAGGCCAACGAGGCTGATACTTTCAACAATCAGACAGCTTGTCCTCAGGACAAGTGGCCTCCTGAACTGGTAGATGGGGACAGGGAGCAGAATACCCCCCAGTAATCCAGGCAGAAGCATGCTCACAAGTCTATGGGACCAGATGGGTTCCATCCTAGGGTGCTGAGGGAGCTGGCGAAGAGCTCGCCAAGCTGCTCCCCATCATTTACAATCACTCCTGGCTCACCAGGGAGGTACCAGATGGCTGAAGGTTGGCCAGTGTGACAACCATCCATAAGAAGGGTTGGAAGGAAGATCTGGGAAACTCCAGGCCTGTCAGCCTGACCTCAGTGCCTGGCAAGGTTATGGAACAGATCATCTTGAGTGCCATCACTTGGCACCTACAGCATGGATTTGGGAGGGGCAGGTCCTGCTTGACCAGCCTGATCTCCTTTTATGACCAGCTGACCTGCCTGGTTGATCCAGGGAAGGCTGTGGATTACAACTGTCTACTGGACTTCAGCAAAGTCTTTTGACACCATCTAGAGGGGTCAGGCTGCATATCCATGGGCCAAATCCAACAACAGGAGGTTTAACAAGACCAGGTGCCGAGTCCTGCACTTTGGCCACAACAACCCCCTGCAGCACAACAGGCTGGGGACAGAGTGGCTGGACAGTGTCCAGGCAGAAAGGGACCTGGGGGTACTGACTGATGGCAGACTGAACATGAGCCACCAGTGTGCCCAAGAAGCAGATGGCAGCAGGTGAGCTGAACATGAGCCAGCAGGTGGCCAAGAAGGACAACGGCATCCTGGCCTGTATCAGCAGTAGTGTGGCCAGCAGGACCAGGGAAGTCATTCTTCCCCTGTACTTGGTGCTGGTGAGGCCACACCTTGAGTGCTGTGTCCAGTTCTGGGCCCCTCAGTTTCAGAAGGATGTTGAGGGGCTGGAGTGTGTCCAGAGAAGGGCAACAAGGCTGGTGAAGGGTCTGGAGCACAAGTCCTACAAGGAGCAGCTGAGGGAGCTGCGAGTGTTTAGCATGGAGAAGAGGAGGCTGAGGGGAGACCTTATCACTCTCTACAACTCCCTGACAGGAGGGTGCAGCCAGGTTCAGCCTTTTCTCCCAGGCAACAGCGACAGGACAAGAGGATACATCTTAAGCTGCACCAGGAGAGGTTTAGGCTGGACATGAGGAAGAAGTTCTTCACAGAAAGGGTGACTGGGCACTGGAATGGGCTGCACACAGAGCTGATGGAGTCACCATCCCTGGAGGTGTTTAAGGAAAGCCTGGATGTGGCACTCAGTGCCATGGTGTGGTTGACAGTGTGGTGTTGGGTCATAGGCTGGACACAATGATCTCAAAGATCTTTTTCAAACTAGCTGATCCTGTGATTCTGTGGTCTTCTCTGAGACAACATACCATTACTGTCCCAAAGGATGCAAACAGATGTTATTTTGATTGCTCAGGTGTGCAAATGATTGAAACAGTGAATTCCAGCAAGGACTGATGCTACTGCATAAGCAGCCAGGTTGGAGCTTTGTATTCAGGAAGCTGGCAAGCCTTCCGTTTCTATGTTGCCACCTCACTAATTTTACATTTTCTTATATACAAAAACCTGTTCATGCCTAGCAGCCAAATTGCATTTATTTTGCTTTTCCAAACCCGCTTCAAGCCATGAATTCATGAGCAACATAAGGGGGGGAAAAAAAAAAAAGGAATGTGGTTTGTATGATTATCTTTCAATTTCCCTGCCAAATGCTGAAGTTCTCATGTGCAGGCAATCCTCACCTAATTAATTTCTGAAGTTCATGCAAATGCTCCTTTGTTACCAATACCTGATCCTCCTTTTCCAGGTAGCATATACACAACAAACAATTTCAGAAAGTCCCACGGTTGTTCTGCTGGCACAGACATTTCACTTACTTGTTGCCATGTTAATCTCAGACGTTCAAATTGCTCCTTCCCATCTTCTGAGCAATCAGAGCAAGTAAATCTGAAAAAGTTATCTCCTTTGAGGTAGCTGAGCTGTTCTCTCAGTTGACCTAAAATGAAAAGGCAAAATTCCATTTTTTTTTTCCTTTTACACGAAAAAGTGCTGCTAAGGAAATTTGGATTTCCTCCAAGATCATGTTTGTCTGAAAAAAGCAAGAGAGCCACCTGTAAACCCCCATGCACCCGAAAGTACAGGCTCTAATTCTGTGTTTCTGCAGCAGAGGAAAAATAATCATATGAATCAGGGCTTCTAAACTCACCAGGACTTAATTGATACAAGTATGATAAATTGAAAAATGACATCAAATGACAGGAAAACTGTTAAGACTAGAGTGTTTCTGAAAAGTCACACTCAAAAGGTGGTTCTCTACAAGGATCTCTTTCACTGTATAACGACACCAGATCAAGCATTTTTAACATATGGATGCCCTGCTTTCATAGTGAACTGCAGAATTAAAGCTGCAACTGTGTCTGATGGGGGGAAAACCGCTCACACTTGGTAGCTTAAGAGAATATCTAAATGGCAATTCAATGTAAAAAAATGATTATTTGCCCAAACACAATGGCAATTTTCACAAGGGACAACTGAACTCCCTAGAACTAAATGATTAGGAAAGAGCACAGTATCTCCCTTTTACAGTCGTTTCCTCTGCACATTTGTATGTGGCTACTGTTGCTTTCAACTGGCCTTTTCTGCTCCTTGGATTTGTTCCACAGCAACTGCAGAGACGAACATATTTGTAAAATAAAACAAACTGAGTGTTAAATCAAGTGCTCCAGCATGAGATAGCTCATGCTTCCTTTAACTCTGCTTCATTCTTTTTATTAATACATTCCAAGTTAATATTCCCCTTTATTGCATAGTAATTTAATAGTCTGATGCTGGTTTTATTACATTAACATCTAAACATTCACTAACACGCCTTGAGAGGAGATTTTTACACTGTAAATCTTGGCAAATTCTAAGAAGGCAAAAAGGGCAGCTCTGACATATCTGCAAGGCAGGTGCCACCTAAACAGTTCATTATTTCTAACCACAAACAAACAACCCCCCCAAAAAACACCCAAATCAAACCAAACAAAAAACCCCCCCACCAAAACCAAAGCCAACCAGTGCTTAGCAATATCTGGCTTTTGCATCTCACAGATCAGATAATCCAGAATTTAGAAAGTAAAGTTGTCTATTACACTGTAACAGCAGGTATCTTGTGTCAAGTGCCAGAGCAGAGGCATCAAGTTCTGCAGCTTGATGCAACAAGCATTAAACACCAAAACACCCCCCAGAGCTGGCTGCTGCAGGCTGGACATGTTTCCATGAAAGCCAATTTAAATTCACATTATTGGGAAAACACTAAGGTTGAGATTTAGCCATATGCTCCACAGATGTGACAAATCAACAGGAGGAAAAAAACCAAAGTAACACCATCACAAAGTCCTTTTCCTCCCCAGAGCTTTACAGCAAGGGTCATTATCTTTATCTGAGTGAGCAGAGAGATCAGGCCGCTTGGCCCAAGCCCCTAAACAGCTGCAAGAATTGTGAGGGTGGGCACCTTTCTGAACTTTAATGCTCTCTACTAATCAAAGAAGACGGTTTAACTTCCTTACAGAGAGCACCAGCTCTGGACACACACAGCTCACAGACTGAAGTGTCTAACACACCCACTGCCAGCAGGCATCATCCACCACGACAGGATGGGTACAGCCAAACCAGCTGTAAAACAGGAATGCAGGACAGCACAAACACCTTGCAGACACCCACCACAGCCAGGCACAACACAACTGGCAGCCTTACTTGCTGGGATCCACTTCTGGCACTTCTCACAGTAGTAGGACATCTCCTCCATCCAGGACGCTTCACCCTCGTCACTGTTCAGGGAGTCCCCGCTCTGGTCATGCGATAAATCCACGGAAGCCTGGTCCTCGGACTCCACGATCAGGAGAGTCTCCCCTTCCACCTCGCCCTCCTCCAGGCCCTCGGAGGTGGAGGTCCTGGTGGCTTCATCATCGTGGCGGCTGAGCAGCCCGCTCATGTGAACGTTGTTGGCCATCCTAGAGGGAGCTTGCAGAACAACGAGCTGTTCCTCCCCACCTTCAGTCCACCACACGGGATGTGCCACAGCCAAGTCTGCACAGTCCAAGTACCAATCACAGAGGAAACGGGTTTTTGTCTGCCCTAAGGCTTTAGAGGCTGGATTATAATTTACACAAAATAGGCAGTCTTTCACAGATTACCTCTGTTTGTTAAAACGCCTGCAAGAGGTGAGATACAAATGACCTCCAAACGTCTTTTATCAAACCTCTAAGGAGCCAGGCCTGTGCCTAGGACTGCTGGGAATGTTTTTCCATTAGCGCCTTGTCTCTTTCTTCCACGAGCTGCTTTGTCAGAGCAATCTGCTCTTCTAACAGGCGAATGTTCTCCTTTTTCTGATTCTGACGTTCAAGATCTCTGACAACGCCACTTCGCAGCCTCTGAAAACACAAAGGGACAGGGTTTATCACAGCCCGGGGTGATGAGGGATTAACCCCACCCAGGCTTCACCCCTCCTGCAAGGCTGTTCCCTCTGCTGCCTTTGCAGGGTCTTTGCCACAACAACTTAAAGTGGCTGGAATCTTCAGGAGCCAATATCACTACACCAAAAAGTGCTTTATTTGCACTCACTTCAGATGGGTGGGTTTACTAAGTGACAAAGCTGTTGAGCAAATAAATGCTAGGAACGTGTAATTCCCATGCCAGGCAGGATGGATGTGATCTGAAAAGTCCTGTTATCTCTGACCTAAATCTTTACTAAATCAGAATAATCTCCTCAAAACTTCTCTGCTTGGAGGCAATTTTGTGACAAACTGGAAACTATTTTAAGAAACACTGGCATGTGTCTTTGTTTGCTTCTTTCTGCTCATGTCTTAATCTTACAAAAATACCCAAAGCCTGCTTATGCCAAACTCTGGAAAAAAGCAAGGCACTTGCTTCAAAAATATCCCCTTTACCTAAAATGTTCGTTCAAAATCATGTAAATATATAACATATATAAAAATAAATACATAATGTGCAACACACACCAGCAGCTTTCAACTTGGGGTGCAAGCCCTGCAATGGGTGTAAAAAGCCCTAAGAAAATCCCAGCTGCTCTTTGCTTCCTCCATATGCTTCTCTCTCTCTTACCTACACATTTTTACTCACATTGATACTTTGATAATTAGGTAAAAGATCAATAATTTATTTGACCCATTTGAATGATGCCAAAATGCACCTGCAAAGAATTTATTTGAAAGTTGACCCTGAAGTCACTTGAGAGGACGTTCGTGACTATTATATGACAAATTATCACAGGGTTTTATTCCTCACCTAGCATGCCAATAACTGCACGCTTCAAATGCAATCATTTCTCCTGTCAAGATCAAAATAGAAAGGTTTTGTTTAAGAAATAGCTTTATCTTGTTAAGAAAATGCACAGACACATGTCAGCCAAGAACCAAAACTCTCTGAGAAACGAATCTAATAAAACCAGTTCCTTCTCATCAGCTTCCATCAACTGAACTCAGGCTACAAATCAGCAATCTGAAGCTGAACACAAAGGTCATAAACTTATTATTACGTTACTATTAGTTAATAACAATAAAGATGTGGGGAGATACAAGGTAACTGAACAATTACACCAAGAAATGTAATCCTTTTTCCTTCACAAAACACTGCAATCTTTAAGATGGTGGATATACTTACTTTGAAAATGCGCAGTTTGCAAAAGACACCTTTGTAATTTGAGTGTCACAAGTGACAAAGACCTATGAAAAAATTAATCTTCTCATCTTCCTCTGTTCTTGGAAGTTAGCCCTGCTTGTCTTCTGCAGGCATGACAAGCATGTGCAAGCTCAAATCACTTTGGGCCTGGCACATCAATTTATAAAAGTCAAAAGTTTATTAATTTGCATAAAGATAAACCTGAAATAATCTCTACACCAGGACTGTAAAATACTCACATTATTTATTTCCATTCTGTTATCTAAATAAATCTCAATCTGTTGAACATGAAGCCATTACTGTCTGACTTGACCATGAAGAATTATAAAAAGAAAATCTCAGATTTGATTTATAAAACATAAGCTTTGAGCCTTGGCCCTTCTGAATACGTATTAGCCAAGGATTTAGGTCAAAAAGATCCACGATGTTTAGGTGTCCCACTGAAACACCCAAGGGTAATGTTTATCCTGCAGCACATGTTCAAAGTACAGCTGCCATTAATTGCAGCTGGAGTTTCGTTTAGGAGCATTTAGCAGATACTCCTGCCAGATCCTCAGTGGCTCAAGGCAGGCACACTGAACTAGAGAGCAGCCAGCTACAAAAATGTGACCTTAGGGGGTCTACCCAGCACATCCATCAGCTTTGGCAAGTGCAGAGCCATCACTGATTACTACTCGAGGTGACCAAACTTCCTCTCCTTGCTACTGCCTGTGCCATTCAGAGTGTTCTCCAAGTCCTGCTCACATAAACCTGCCTCTTTCCTTACACAGAACAGTCTTCTCCTCCAGATGCCATCATTCTCAAGCACTGACAGACACAACCTCTTCAGGGGAAGAAAATATAATCCTCTAATTATAGAACGTATCATAAAGCCCAGGCAACAGCCAGCTGAGCTGGGCTATGGACTGGGAATTTGAACTCTGGTGTTCTGTAACTTCTGACTGCTTCAGTGTCATTTAACACAGGCTTTTTCTGTGTGCATTTTCTAGATATTTTTGTATGTAAGCAGAGAAGGATCAGATGTATGCTCTCATATCAGTAACCCCTTGGCTCATCAGCAGGGTCCAAACCAGCACACTCACTGCCCACATAGCACACCTTTACACAACCACACAGCTTTTAGACCCAGGCAGGATTTCTCTGTGTTTGGACTCACCATGGTCAGACCTGACACTTTTGACTGTGGGCTCTCTTGCACACAGGGTGCCTGCCAGGAATTCCCTGATTTTTGTAAATGTAGCACAGAGAACCACCCTGTTCAATTACCACGTGGTGTTTCTTGCACAGTTTGCACTGTGCCTGCCCTGGCAGAACAAGAAGGGAGCCGGGGCAGGGGCCCGGCACAGCACAGTGCTGTCTGCCCTTCAGCAGGGTGCACTTGTGGGGCTGAGGAAAAACAGGGCACACCAGTGGGACAGCAGAGCCAGACAGGGGAGAGCCCTGGAAACACTGCCAGCGTGGTGGCCTTGGCCTAGAGGCTGCAGGATTACATCTCCCTGCACGCTGGCTGCTGGGGAGGCAGGGAAGCACCTCCACCGAGCCTCACCTGGGGCTCCTCGCTGCTGCTTGACCCTGAAGGGAAATGCACAGGACAGCACTGGGGAGCTGGTACAGCTAAAAGAGCATGGAAAGCACAGGTGCCAAAGCAGGAAAACGTGGGGACGGGGTAGCTTGTGGAGAGAGCACCACTGGGAACAGTGCAGCCGAGGCAGCACCGGTGGGGCAGCGCTAGGAAGGGGCAGCTCCGGCTTCTGGGCGCCGGACTGGGCACACGCAGTGCCCGCAGCCCCCACTGCCGGGCACGGAGGGTGACAGGACGCCGGGGCACCGGCTCAGGCGCGGGCAGGGACAAGGCGCTGCGGGAATGAAGGGATGGATGGAGCAAGGACACGTGGAGCTCAGGTGCGGGTCCGCAGCGCGCACGGGGCGGGGCTTGGCGGGGCGGGCGTGGCTTGGAGCTGGG